>CM059193.1:17168734-17584702 GCA_030323885.1 Branchipolynoe longqiensis | reverse complement strand
AACCAATGACTCAAACATGTATACGTGTCGCTTCCTAGTCAGGTGCTCGGTATTATTAGTGTCAGGATAATGTGACTGAGTGGGATATCATATCATGGTGATGGCAGCCTGGTCTCCCTCCCAGTGGGGCAGCACTAGAAAGTCGCCATGAGTGCGCACTGTCACAAGTCGGTACATGTCCTGATATGACCTTAGATGTTACCAGGACGTAGAACAACCAACCGAGCGACCGAGCGACCGAGCGAAATGGCCGCCACTGAGTTCTCTCCATTCAAATTTTAAAGTCTATTAATGTACATGATTTAATCAATTCGCAGTAAATAAATAACGGGCCATGAAAGAGAAGTATTTGAAGAATATATCAAAATTGCTTAGATTGGGAATTGGTGTTTATGTCCATAACCTAGCAAGTCCACATTTGTTTAAATCTGCATAGTCCGATGAAATATCAAATTTTCAAAACCAAACCAATTATCTAGATTTGATTCTACATATCTAACTTAGATACTGGTGCACTTTTTAAGCATTTGTTTCTGCGTAGAAGGCAATACTGAGTCAATTTAACAGAACCTCTTACTGCAGAAGTCTATAGTGTCAGAGTTTTGGCAAGCTTGCCAAAACTAATTTTCCATGTTTGCACTCAAAATATCTCAAAAGTTTACCATTTAAAATAAAAGTAACTTTGAACTAATGTAAAGTAGATACCAATGATCGATCACATATATTTATCTCAGAAAAAAATACAGAAATTCAAAACCATTGGACTATGCAACTTTAATATAGGGTAGTTTAGCAGCCCTGTCCATGGATCAGACATGGAGTGTTGGGCTCTGAGCGTGACTAGAATAAAATTAGTTTGTTCAAGAAGTAGAGGCATTTTAGAAGTCTAGGCAGGGCAGAGCTTGGGCCGACTGAAAGATCTATTCAAGAGTGAATTATGTGGCTGACAATAAAAAAAGACCACACAAAAAACCCGCAGAAATTTGACTTCCGCTAAATTGTCCACGACTGTCTAGCGGTACTAAACCTATGAATGGGGATTTCTGTTTTTTCTGGGAAAATCGCAGAAATCAACGACACCACAGATATTTCCTTTCAATTCATCCGTGACAATTAGGAAGAGTACATTTATAACTACTTGACACAAAAATGTAATCCTATAATGTTTGACTCTTAAAACTGTAAAACATATATGACCAGGCCATCATACGTTACTGCGGTCGTTCTCGATTCATTTTATAAATCAAATAGAACACGCGCTACTTGTGTGACTGAATTTGAGTTTTATCCACTTTTTAGCTAATTCGATCTAAACTTCTATTTATAGCACATTGAAGATGCCCGGTTAGTTGGACGGCGGTCCAGTCATCAATGGGCGGTGGCTATAAGATGGCCCAGTCGTCATTGTGTGGCAGACATTAGGATCTGACACCACCCTCACGTAATATGGATGAGGCTAACTGCTGCATAAATAACACATAATGCATTCCACTGCCATTGTACCAGATACATACACAGCCAAATAGATGCGCCACATAAAACCTTTCCGCAGAGCATGCGCAGTGAGCTTCTACCAACAACATTAGTTCTTGCCACAGTGATATCATAAAGTGGGTTTGTGGTGGAAATTCACTTTAAGACCTTTTCCACAGAACACGCTGTGCAGTGAGCTTCTACCAACAACATTAGTTCTTGCCACTGCCATCATAAAGCGCGTTTGTGGTGTAAATTCACTTTAAAACCTTTTCCACAAAACAGGATGCACAGTGAGCTTCTACCAACATTAGTTCTTGCCACTGCCATCGTATAGCGGGTGTGTGGTGGAAATTCAATTTAAAACCTTTTCCACAGTGCATGATGCACAGTGAGTTGCTACCAACATTAGTTCTTGCCACTGCCATCATAAACACATGGAAGTTCCTGAATGCTGAGCACAATGTGGATGAGGCCTTGCTATTCAGACGCATACAATGAAGTAATACCAGAGGTCACTCCACGAAGCTTTTCAAGCCAAGGTACAACAGCTCACTCAGAGGGGCCTTCTTTTCACAGCGAGTGATAAACATGTGGAATGAGCTACCGGAAGAAGCGGTGGAAGCAGCTACCATGAATCAATTCAAGAATGCGCTGGACAGGGCCTGGGCCAGAGAAACATTCCTGTAAGATTTCGAGGTTGCATACCATTAGAGCTGAGAGCTACGAGCTTTGTATAGGCTACCACAAGCCTGCATCAAAGAAGAGGATAATAATAATAATAATAATAATAATAATAATAATAATAATAATAATAATAATAATAATAATAATAATAATAATAATAATAATAATAAAGCGGGTTTGTGGTGGAAATTCACTTTAAGACCTTTTCCTACAAAGCATGCTGTACAGTGAGCTTCTACCAACAACATTAGTTCTTGCCGCTGTCATCAGAAATCGGTATTTGGTGGAAATTCTCTTTAAAACCTTTTCCAAAAAGCATGCTGCACAGTGGGTAGATAAAAGATTCACCCGGTACTTGTAGTACACGGGTGAAGGACAACGTAGTGTAAACACGAGCGAAAATAGGTTTAGTATGGAACATCAAGTAGAAACTGTGGCTCCAGTTTCAAATGGCTACCCATATAGACACAGAGTTGGTGAAATGGGAGAGAATGCAAAAAGACAAGATGGCGGCCACAGAACGCCGTCGATTTCACTTTTAAATCTTATTAAACTAGATATTATATTATATTTTTCAACTCAAAGGTAGCGGGCTATCAATAAGACATATGTAAAGAATAATTGTTGCTTCTTAGATTGTGAAATTAGGCTCTCAATTCATTAACCCGCTTTTTCGACCGTTTGTATATAGGGTTGGTATTCACCCGTGTACTGCGACTGCGAGTACCGGGTGAATCCTTTATCTACACACAACATTGGTTTTTACCACTGCCATCAGAGAGTGGGTTGATGGTGGAAATCCTCTATAAGACCTTTTCTACAGCATGCTGCACACTGAGCTGCCACCAACTACATTTACTTTTCCATTGCCCTCAGAGGGTGGATGTGTGATGTAAATCCTTTACAAGACCTTTTCCGCAGAGCATGCTGCACAGTGAGTTGCTACCTACAATATTAGTTTTGTTTGTTTGTTGTTTTATGTCCTAGCAACATCTAAGGTCATATCAGGACGGGGCAATATTAGTTCTCGCCACTGCCATCAGAAGGTGGGTTTTTGTGGAAATCCTCTATAAGACCTTTTCCCCAGAGCATGCTGCACAGTGAGGTGCTACACACAATATTAGTTCTTGCCACTTCCATCAGAAGCCAGGGTTTTGGTGGAAATCCTCTATAAGACCTTTTTCACAGAACATGCTGTATATTAGTTCTTGCTACTGCCACCAGAGGGCGGGTCGGTGGTGTAAATCTTCCATAAGACTTTTTCCATGACATGCTGCACAGTGAGCTGCTACCAACTACATTAGTTTTTCCATTGTCGTCAGACACGAGTTGGTGGTGGAAATCACTTAGTTCACCCCCACCCTCCTGATGAAAACTTGCCTACCTTCATCCCATTTCTTGAATTAATGTTCTTAAAACATTTCCATGAAGTTAATGACTTTGATCCGAATTTGGATAATATGCAACAGGACTACAAAGAGGACATTCCCCATTCTTTTATCATTTTTCCGTTTTTGTGTGTATATTTTTGTTTTGATTTTGCTGGCCGTTAAGAAATCTATATATATAGCATATGTAGACATCATATATCAGTGTTCGAAATAAGGCTTGCACGCTTGTCTGAGCCAAATGAGAGTAGGCATGAACAAGCAGAATATGGCTCGAGTTTTTCTGTTGAACAAGTGCACTTTTTGGGGGGAAAGCATACTATTTCTTTTAATGTACACAATTTTGTGGAATGTACACCTTTTATTTCAACGAACACTATTTTTTTCACTAGGGTACCCAAATAGGAATTTTGGTGTATGTAGGTCTGTACAACGCATAAGGACTTATTCAAATATAAATAACGGAATCATTCGATAATTCAGATAAGTGCTGCGGGAAAAGAGAAAATTCAGGTGGACAAGTAAAAATCACACCAGACTCGTCCTATGGATAAGTGTATGGATAAGTGTAAAATGGTGCTTATTTCTGTCACTGTATATTAAATGGTTTCCAGCCAAACTGTAGTTGTCCACTATTGGCCGGTGGACCTCGTGACCTTACCGCCATCCCCACGCCCTCTCCCACACACTCACCAGCCTACAGGAGACCCGGGGATGAAGACAGATAACGTCAACGTACCTGGAAAAGAAGAAAATACCACATATAAGCCACGCAGTCCACGGTATGCAATAGATCATCTCAAACTTGCAGTGCACAGGTGCTCAGAGCAAGTTATACAGCTTACAGCTGATGCTTCAAAATTCATTACATTAAAAAATAATAAGAATGTTATTATCTGAGGTCATTAGATATATTTGTTTAATTGCTAAATCATATCAATTAGATTGAGATAAATCAATAATCAGAAATAATTCCATATCCCTCTCTCCCCTCATGCTATTCTCTCTCCCTCGCCTTGTCCCTCTCCCTCACTACTAGTCGCTCGCAGTCTCCCCTTCCCTCTCTCGCTCTCAGTCATTCTTGCAATCTCTCTCGCTTTCTCTCTCTCTCGCTCTGTCTCTCTCCCGCTCTCTCTTGGCCTCTCTCTCTTCAGATTGTCTCCCAGCTCCCAAATCTTCCTCTTTCATTGAAGCCACTTAAATTAATCGATAGCTGTAGACACGAGACAGCGCTTTCTCACAAGTAGCAGACGCCATCTTGTCTCACTTCGACTGAGGCTGTCATTTCTTATCACATCATGAGTCTAGTAACTAACCACAGGAAAACCATGCAGCATTCTGTAGTTCATCAAGCCTATATCATCAGTAAGTATCACACATGGTAGGGTGGTTGAGTGAGTTGAGGGCCCTTTTCCTGCCTGGCAAGTCAGGTTCGAACCCTAGCCAAGTCAAAGCAGCCACCGACAAATTTATACTTGTCATTACATACCCTGGCAACATCTAAGGTCATATCAGAACGGGTACCGACCTGTGACAGTGTGCACACATGGCGACTTTATAGTGCTGCTCCACTGGGAGACAAGGCCACCCGCACCATGACCACTCAGTCACATTATCCTGACACTGAGACAACCAGTCCTTGTCCTATACTAATAATGCCGAGCGTCTGGCTAGGAAGCGACAAGTATCATCGATTTGACTCGACCAGGATTCGAACTCGCGGGTTCGAATCCCACGATTTACTAAGACGGGAGACGGGCAGTCAACTCATTCGGCCATCCCGTCTGGTCTTCCCTCCCTACCCTGGTAGTCAATATTACTAAGATAGGGCCACGACCAGTGGAAATGGAAAGACCAATTATCTACGACTGAACGTTTCCTTGATTGAAGTTGCATAGTCCAATGGTTTTTAGTTTATGTCTATGCAGCAGCATATGCTTAATAAATGCACCAGTATCTAAGTTAGATATGTAGCATCAACTCTAGGGAAGTATTTTGGTTTAGAAAATGTTATGCTTTCAACAGACTATGCCTCGAAGGAATATTAAGTTAATTTAATAGAACATGTCACTGCACTAAGTCATACAAGCCTATAATGTCCAGCATTACTCGGATGGGGGATATAAATATTGACTCATTGACTCACTCACTCACTCACTCACTCACTCACTCACTCACTCACTCACTCAAGTCTTAAAATTGCATAATCCGATAACTTTAAGTTTCTGCCATATTTTAAGATAAATATATTAGGATGCTTGGTGTACCATGGTCTACTTTACTTCAAGTTTCAGGGATGAAAGTGGTCTCCGGCTAAAATCGCAGAAATCAAGCTGAGATTATTACAACGACAGCGAATTTCCGAGAAAAAGGGGATTACCCCCCCCCCCCCCATATCATTAGCAGTGTCAGGGAATCGTTGCAAAATTCCAGAAGTCAGGCTTCAGCTATCCTTGTTATGGACTATATTATCACCCATACCTAACACTTGCAACATCTAAGGTCATATAGGAGCGGGATTTGAACTAGACAATTGTTGCCACATACATCCTAATTCCTTAGCATTTATCGGCAAACAATAAAAAATTGTGGAAATCTGTGAAATCGCAGAGGTCTTTCATCCTAAAATGGTTGGAAGCGGTGTTTAAATATTCCCGGGAGACTGTGAGCAAGTCTAGACTTCAGGGTTTGTGGCGATCAATAAATCTGGGTGGATAATCTAACGGCTGTGTGCTGCAATGCTATGGCCTCCATAGTCACCCCCCCCCCCACCTCCACCCCCTTACTCCAGCCATGGTCAGCACAGCACAGCACAGCCAGCCAGCCAGCACAACCATTGTCAGCAGAGTACAGCCAGCCAGCACAGCCATGGTCAGCACAGCCATGGTCAGCACAGCCATGGCCAGCACAGCCATGGTCAGCACAGCCATGGTCAGCACAGCCATGGCCAGCACAGCCATGGCCAGCACAGCCAGCTACACACACACACACGCAAACTCACACACACTCACTCACACACACACATGTATACAAACACTCACAAACACAAGCCCACACACACACTCACTCACTCACTCACTCACTCACTCACTCACTCACTCACTCACTCACCCACCCACTCACTCACTCACTCACTCACTCACACACTCACTCACTCACTCACTCACACTGCCCTTCCAACTCTGCCTCACAGAAGAGGGGGAAATGCCATCATCAACTCTATAACAACATCCACCATCAGGTGCACATAGAGTAGTTAGCTTAGTATGTGAACTACCGTAGTGTTGTGAATGGACTATGGGTACTCCGAGTTCCGCTGGTCCTTCGGAAAGGACTGAAGCTGTGACCTAGCACGCCACGTCACACAGAGATGCAAACATTGTGTGACCAAAAATAGGAAGATTTCAACATTTTATTAGGAAGATAAGTTTTTGTGCAGCAACAAGCGGCCGACAATTGGATATATATCATGACATGGTATAATCATACAATATATAATATGCATATATAATTATATTATATCCATTTTCATACAAGCCCCACCATGTATCCCACCATGTGTCTATGTGACATTTTCTAGGCTCTGCTTGCCACCTTGCGCTGCTGATGCCTTAAAGCTTCTCTAAGTAGCCGATTTTGCCTTTCGTATTAGCTGATTTTTCTTTTAGGTGGGAGAAAGTAAAAGTCGTGAGATTTGCACATGGAATCGTAATATCAGAAGAGAGTAGCCAAAATCGGAAGTCTTCCTACAAAATCGGAGCAGTTGGCATCTCTGTCACAGCTTCAGTGTGCATGGTGAAAGTTGGGATTGGTGCCACACCCAGCCGTATATCTTAAACTCACTTTGTACCTAGAACCATTTGTAACTGTGGCCACACAGATTAAATCATGTTCTTTGGATGACAATGGGAAATTACGTATTTGCCACACCTACTTGACTTTAGTTTAAAGTAACTTTGACATCAAATAAATAACTTTGGAGATATTTTAAGTGTAAACAATAAAAATTAATTTTGGCATGCCTGTCAAAACTCTGGCCCCAGAGTCTTCAGAAATAGATTTACTATGTACATACACCCTTCTGTGCAACAATAAATGCACCGGTATCTAAGTTAGATATGTAGGTTAAAATCTAGATAATTTCGAAAATGTTATGCTTTTATCGAACTATGCAACTTAATAGAGAAGTGTTTCCAACTATAAACATTGCCTTCATCAGTCATCAGCTGAGGAGGAGCATAGCCAGAGACCCTCGACCAAGACCAGACATGGTGGTCGAATCGGTAGAGCGCAGGCTTCCCGTGCGGAAAAGTGGGAGTTCGATTCCCGGTCGAGTCAAACCAATGACTTAAAAAATTGATACTTGTTGCTTCCTAGCCTGACGGTCAGCATTAATAGGATAGGGCAAGAACTGGTTAGTTCAGTGTCACTGAGTGGGATATTGGGCCATGGTGCTGACTGCTTGATTTCCCTGTGGGACACCACTACAATGTCACCATGAGTGTGCACTGTCACAAGTTGGTACCCGTCCTGATATGACCTTAGATGTTGCCAGGACGTAACACTCTGACAACCAACCCGTGACCAAGCATAACTCCCAGAGAACAGGTCGTCTCAAGATATACAAATTATGAGCAGTTATATTTTATTGCGAAAACTATGAATGAGTAAAGTTGTATTGGTCATGTTACTGCTCCTTTAATGACATACTTTTTGTTAACATTTCATTTAAAAGCTATTGCTTACCTATGGTGAATTCATATAAAAATGTGACTCAACCGCTAGGTTGACATGGATTCTTAATAGGTGTACCCATTAGTTTGAGTAGTAGAAAGGACTTCTTAAATATATGATAATGGCACCAATTAGGTACTTACTTATCAGCAGAAAGATTACATTTCGAATCAAGCTTTTTGATACAGGTAACAAAAACGCTGTTGCATGGCAATCGTTGCTAAGCAGCCTGATACGCTAAAAGATCTGTATTTTCAATGGGCTGGTAACAGTCTTTTGATCTTCTTAAAGGTGCATAATTCAATGAAAGCATAACATGTTCTAAACCAAAGCACTCGCCTACATGTGAGGCTATATGTCTAATTTAGATACTGGTGCATGCATTAAGCATTTATTGTTGCATAGAATGAATACAAAGTCAATTTAATACTAACAGAAACTGTCCCTACTGCAAGTCATACAAGGCTATTGATTGTCGTAGGGGTGAGGAAAATATTGCGCCTAAAGCAGGAATCGAACCCACATTTCTCGCATTCCAGGCCAGTGTACTAACCATTATACCACCTAGGCTCCCTGATGTCATCACCCTATCCACGCCCACCTGTCCAGGTGGCTCCTTACCTGAGAGGCCAGTGTAGACTACCATACGCTATCATGTCCAACATCTTGGGGCCCTGCACAGGACCAAGCGGAGGACCATATACGGGACCAAACACGAAGCATGTGTAGTACAATAGTTACCAAGCACGCATACACACACACACGCATGCACACACTGCATTAGGTCTGAAAGCCGCCACTCGCTTCCTCACTCTAATCACCTCATAACGTATAATCACGTCAAGCTGAGTGTGATTTTTCATAGCAATTACACAACCTGCCAATTATCCATTTCCCAAGAAGGCGTGTAGAGCAAGATGGGTGAATTATCGCTGACATTGCAGATGTATTTACCTCCATCGATCAGCGTTGTAAAATGTGATGCCTTTATACTAGAGAGGACCTTATTTCTTAAAGGTTTCTTTATTCCATCCTCCCTCTCCTCCTTCATCCCCCCCCCCCCTCCCTCTCACTCTCTCTCCCCCTCTCTCTCCACCTCCCCCCTCTCTCTCCCTCTAATCTCCGCCACCATTCCATTTCTCTCTCTTTTTTGTTTTCTTAGATGATCTCCTCTAGATGTACCCCTGTGTGGTGAAAAGGCTCAGCGCCTGTTTGCAGCGTCAGGGGGTTTCTTGTCGCAGCCAACATCAAGCTGTAGCTATTTCCAGAACATGGGTGTGTGTGTGTGTGTGTACGTGTGTGTGTGTGTGTATGTGTATATGTATGTGTATGTGTATGTGTATGTGTGTATGTGTGTACATGTGTGTGTTTTTAACCCTTTCATCGCATTAAAGCTGAAAGGACACTGTGCACATACAGTGAACCCTCGGTTTTTTTAAACATAATTCGATCCTAAATGTTGTTCATAGACTGATTTGTTCGTAAAATGGAAAACA
This sequence comes from Branchipolynoe longqiensis, assembly GCA_030323885.1. Classification (NCBI taxonomy): domain Eukaryota; kingdom Metazoa; phylum Annelida; class Polychaeta; order Phyllodocida; family Polynoidae; genus Branchipolynoe; species Branchipolynoe longqiensis. Next base: position 17,574,924 of record CM059193.1, on the reverse strand, counting down.
ATTTTGACATAAGAAACAATAGAAAATGGATTTTTACATAAGAAACAATAGTTTGTTTGTTGTTGTTTTACGTCCTAGCAACATCTAAGGTCATATCAGGATGGGTACCGACTTGTGACAGGATCGCACTCATGGTGACTTTATAGTGCTGCCCCACTGGAAGACCAGGCCACCAGCACCATGACCTGATATCCCACTCAGTCACATTATCCTGACACTGAGCCAACCAGTCCTTGTCCTATCCTAATAATGCTGAGTGCCAAGCTAGGAAGTGAAAAGCATCAATTTTTAAGTCGAGTTTGACTCGACCAGGGTTCAAACCCACGACCTCATGATCTACCAACACGGGAGACGGACTCATTCGGCCATCCCGTCTGGTCAGAAACAATAGGAAATGGTTGAATCGATTCCTGATCCCCAAAGCTTCTTTTTACCTTGAATATGCATAAAGTCTTGCACAAAATGAATAAACAATAATTATGAATAAAATAGACAATTTAATTTCATCTTACACATACAGCAGATACTTGATAGCGTAAGTGGAAGGTGGAGTGGAAGGAAGAGGACAGGAATGTTACTGTTTGGAAGGGGAGTCCCCCTCCATAAGAACATCAGGTAACTGAAATTCTGGATCTTTTTCTCTAACATCTTGGTTTATTTCTGTTTTCTGTTTCTTTGAAGTACTCCACTCGGGTTGGGACTCACTGGGCCTCTTCCTCATTGAAAGTCTATGCAATGAGATTTGTTTTTGCTTATGTTCTTAGGTGTTTCGGTTGTTAGTAAACCTAGAGTGCGTTCAGAAACCGATGCACTTTTGGTTCTACAAATATGTTTGTGAACCGATTTGTTCAAAAAGCGAGCTGTTTCACTGTAGTTACCACTGCATCTGCGCACATTGTGATATCGAAAGATAGGATTTTTCACGAATACATGCATACATAATACTTTAATAGTCCAAGCTGTGCACGAAATTACTCTACCACCCCAACTAGGTTGTTCCACATTTGTAAATGATATTTTTGGGTTTTTAATATAACTGTACTGTACTGAGTTACTATAATATACCATTCGACAGATCAAATAGGACTGCAGTATCAAGGTAACATGCATGCAATAACAGGAACTAGTGGTCCTTGCTCAGCAACGCAAATTCGTCACAGAACACAGTGATTCAGATAGCGGATAATTGCTGTCGCGAATTGCTGCAGTGAATTGCTGTGCTTCAGCAAATACAGGTATTCAGAGTTCCGCTTGTCCCTCAGGCAGGACTAAAGCTGTGAACTAGCACGATTTCAATTTCCCCCCTTTTCAAGTTCCCCCCAGGAACCTGAAAACGTTTTTAATTTCCCTCCGGTGAAATTGAAAACGTTTTCAGATTCCCGGGAGGGAAATTAAAAACAGTTTTCAGATTCCTCCCCCTATTTTCAAATTCCCCCCTCCGGGAATTTAAAATTGTTAAAAAAACTGAAAAAAAACGTTTTAAAATTCAGACCTATAATGGTTTTTTTCTTAGCCATCGGAGACTTTTTGTGTCATTTGGGGTGAAATATGTTTTGTTGTACTAGTAATAATTTCCATTATGCTATTCTCTGTGTATTATATTTGTCATGAAAAATATTTAAAAATTTTAAAAATTAAGAAAATTCCCCAAAACGGGGGGAGGGAAAGTTAAAACGAGGGAGGGAAAATCAAAACATTTTCAGATTCCTGTGGGATGAATTTGAAAACGTTTTCAATTTGAAATCTTTACACCGGGTCACAACTTCAGCTTACACAGCGGAAGTTTGGGTCGGTGCCCCTCTTAGCGTACTTCTTCACTATAGAATCTTTATATTAAATTCACTTTACACCTATAACCATATGCTTCCAAGTGCCTTGTTTGTTTCGAATACAGACTGCAGTGAAATTATCCTAGCAAATATTTTACATTTGATTGGTTGGTTGTTGGAATTTTACGTCTTGCCAACATCAACGGTCATATCAAAACAGGCACATAAAAAAAGAAGACCACTTCATTTAGGTGCATTCAACCAACTCCCTGAACTTCCAGCATGTATAAGCTGAAGCTGCAACCTGATAGTTTATACTAGACTTGTTTGAAAGTTGACATATTACTGAGATTCTTATGAATATACGAATACGAAGATGCTTACTTGCTGGACAGTTTACCAGTGGAAAGTTGAATATGCGCATTGCTGCAGCGAATTGCTACAGCGACAAATTGCCAAGGGTAGCTTGAGCTTAATGTCGGTGATGCAGTAAATCATGTCAAAGGCGTGCACTTCCTTCAAATCCCACAGTGTTGCTGCTTCAATCAGCTTTACTCTCATCCATACACAACCGCCTTAAAATCCGAGGTGGACAAAATCGGGAGAGTGAAGCAATATTCGCATCGACTGCTGAAGGCGGGCAGGGAGAAAGGACAATGACCTTTTGTTAGAAGCTGGGGTCACTGCCACCTAGTGATCTCAGTTCCTGTGCCGACTACCTGCGATAATGGAATGGAGCGACTGTTGGCATAAATAAGACAAAACCATACAGGAATCTCAGCAAGTTCGGGTTGTTGAGAGATTTTCTCTCTGTATATTTCCTTGCGTCAATTATTCCACCTCTTCCAGGATCATGAGCGACTATTTTCCAGTATATCAAACCTATTTAATTATATCAATATATGTTAGTGGTTTTAATTGTTTTCGCTTACTTTGCCCACCCCCCTCCAAAAAGGTCATGCAATGATGATATATGAAAGGAACAAATATTCACCCTACTCCCCGTCCTGATATGACCTTAGATGGTGCCAGGACGTAAAACAACAACACATCTTCACCCTACGCCCATCAAATAATTAGATGTACATATATGGGTAAGTGTTTCGACCATCGTGTTATGCAGCTTTGAGGCATACATTTCTGTAAAGAATATGCGGTAAAATCACATTTGTTGGTCATATCAGGATGGGTACCGACTCACGACAGTGCACTGATGGCGACTTTATTGTGCTGCCCCACTGGGGGTTGACTGACATATTGGCAACATGATTGTATATCCCTCACAGTCACATTATCCTGATACTGACTAAACCAGTCCTTGCCTTGCCCTACCCTATTAATGTCAAGTGTCCGGCTACATAGTGAGAAGTATCAATTTGGTTTGACTTGGTCAGGGTTCAAACCCACTACCTCTTGTACGAGAAGGCATTTGGCGCTCTGACTGATTCAGCCATCTAGTGACGAGAGCTTTCAATACATCGATATGCAATGTTGTTGCTGGTGTAAATATAGTTTATTCATTGAATAGTCTTTTGTCAGCACAGTGGCACTGGTCTTCCAGCCATGTGGTAATACAGTTATTTACAATATATGTATGTAGTCCGATATTGTTATCAGCAGCTAGTTCAAGTCAGCCGAAATAACAATATTAACCATTTCAAGACTTACATATAGCATAGTTTGACAATTCACATATGAGATAGTAAGTATATATTGTATGCATGCATATATATGTGCATTGATTAGATAATTACATTATGGAGTGGTTAGGTATATGGTTTCCCTTTGCAGGTTTGCATACCTGTTGTGTGAATTGCATAATTGACATGTTATTGGAACGTTAGTAGAATGTTTTGTTTATTCTGTTAGTTGGAGTGTGGTTAGGTGAAGGGTTGTGTTTAAAAGGTTAATACCTGGGGTACGTCTTTAACTACATGATTGGTTGGTTGTTGAAGTTTTACGTCCTGGCAACATCCAAGGTCATATCAGGACGGGCACCGACTTGTGACAGTGGGCACTCATGGCGACTTTATAGTGCTACCCCACTGGGAAATCAGGCCACTGGCACCATGACCCGATATCCCACTCAGTCACATTATCGTGACACTGAGCCAACCAGTCCATGTCCTATCCTATTAATGCCGAGCCCCAGGCTAGGAAGCGACAAGTATCAATTTTAAAGTCATTGGTTTGACTCGACCGGGAACCGAACTGCCGACCTTCCGCAAGCGAGGCCCTCGCTCTACCGAGTAGGCCACCGCGCACAGATACCTTTGAGGTAGGTAGTAGGTTGTTAGTAATGATGGGATAAACTATGGTTGGAGGATTGTAGGTTTCAGTCAGTTAGTAGTCTAGTGCAATATTCAGTGCCTATGTTTATAAATAGCAATACTAGGTCCTTAGTTCTTCTATGTGCCGCCAGGCTCGGGCGTGTTTCAAAAGCAAGCCACTGCTTCTTACTTGATAGTGTTGCCAATGTTTACGTAAAGCTAAATAAAACATCGTGATCAATTCCATAAACAATGGATGTGGGGGTGGGGAGACAAACAGGGCCCAGAGGTAAAAACACTCTTCCCATTCCACACACACATACACCCACACACTTTTACACCTGTAGTCACAGAACTGAACACGCACAAAAACACTCCTCTTTTGGCATCTCTATTATAAAGTTGCATAGTCTGATGGTTTTGAGTTTCTGTCATCTTCTGAAATATATTAGGTTGATCATTATAATCTACCTTACGTTAGTTTCAAATAACTGATTTTAAATGGCTAACATTTGCGATATTTGAAGTGCTAAATTGTAATATATTTAAGTGCTGGTATTTAACGATACTCTACAGAACTAAGCTATTATTCGGTCCATGCACTTTAAGGTACTGGTAACTGGAATACGGCATGACGGTTCCATTCTAACATATCGGGAAGAATGGAGACAGTTATTTTGTAAATAAACATTTGATAGTGACCATAATCCTTTTCAATTGTGGTTTATTATTTTATATAGAAATCTGGCTCTTTTTTGTCGATTTATTTTACGAATACCAAAGCATGAATTTCATCATCCCTTCGAAAAGTCCTAGCAACATTTATGGTAATATCAGGACGGGTACCGACTTGTGACCGTGCACATTCATGGTGACTTTATAGTGCTGCTTCCCTGGGAGACTACACCGCTGGTACCACGACTCGATATCCCACTCAGTCAAATTATCCTCATACTGAGCTAACCAGTCCTTGCCATATCCTAGTAATGATGAGTGTCAGGATAGATAGCAACAAGCATAAATGTTGTAAGTCATTGGTTTGAATAAGCCAGGATTTGAACTCCTGACCTACCACACGGAAAGTCTGCGCTCTACCAATTCGGCCACCGCAACCGGTCTCCTAATCCTTGGGGAATTGTCAATATATATTGGGAGGGGTGTCGGAGACCAGTTTGCCTTGAACACCAAAAGGGACATGGCAGACCACTGCTGTAGGCTCTTTAAAGCTGCCTAGTCCGATGAAGCATTACATTTACAAAACCAAAACAATTATCTAGATTTAATTCTACATATCTAACTGATGTACTTCTTAAATATTTGCTGTCACATAGAAGGGAACACTGGGCCAATTTAATAGAACCTGTTACTGCAGAAGCCTATGTTGTCAGAGTTTTGGCGTGCTTGCCAGAACGAATTTGACATATTTACACTTCAAATATGTCGAAATTTAGCCATTTCAAATTAAAGTTATTTCAAACTAAAGTAAGGTTGCACTATAACAACCAATTCAATATATTTATCTCAGAAAAATGACAGGAACTCAAAACCACTGGACTATGCAACTTGAAGACACTATCTCACCACCCCCCCCCCCCCCCCCCCACACACACACCAGCATCTGAGTCCCACAGCTGCCGCCCATTGAGAAGCGGTGGACAGAATCTCAGGTGTGGGAAGGAGGCTGGATACCAGTGCAGTATGCAGAATACACCCAACAATGACTAACACGGTGGCGGATGGAACTATGGTAGCCTCTCGACGGAGTCCAGAACGAGGCGCATCACCCACACACCGCGCGCGCAGCCCAGAACCACGTAACCAAGGCATTAGTGGACCCGTCATATCAACGAAAACGCCGATAAGGTCACGTGACATCTCATGCACCACTTATTCAGCTATTCGCATATCTAGCTATGGAGTTAGCTGAACTTACCTCCCCACTCCCAGGTGGACATGGGGAGGTTGATTGCATCAAGTAGCGTAGATAGCCTAATGGTTAGGATGCGTATTCCGGAATGGCACAAATGTGGGTTCGAGTGGAGCTTTAGGTGTGATGCCCCCATTTGTGTTTGCACGCCTCCCCATGATATTGGTGCCGTGACCACGATGCTGTAGGTGTTGAGTGTTGTACAGTATTGAACATGCCCTGCGTCTGTAAGTTTGTTCTTTAAACTCACCTCCCCAGGTGAAATACCACATATCCTGGTAGACATGTGGTGGTTGATTTCCCCAGGGAGCCTAGATAATCTTATTGTTATGCCTACAAAAATAAATATTGATGTTTCCGGTTGCCGACCAACCATGTTAGAACCCCCCCCCCCCGACTATTAGATTGTTTGCAATCTACAAACAGTTACAAGCCATAAACAAGAAAACCTAAATCATGATTAAGACAGTTACCAACCGATGAACAAGAAAACCAAAATTATGACTATGAGTAAGACAGTTATGACCCCATAAACAAGAAAACCTAAATTATTGCTAAGACAGTTACCAACCCATAAACAAGAAAACCCTTATTATTAGTAAGTCGGTTACCAATCCATAAAAAAGAAACCCTAAGTTATTACTAAGACAGTTACCAACCCATAAACAAGAAAACCTAAATTATTGCTAAGACAGTTACCAACCCATAAACAAGAAAACCTAAATTATTACTAAGACAGTTACCAACCCATAAACAAGAAAACCTAAATTATTCCTAAAACAGTTACAACCCATAAACATGAAAATCTAAATTATTACTAAAAAAACTAAATTCGAAAGATTTTAATCAAATTGCACTAGTGCCCAGTGGTGAAAACAAGTGTTAACACACTTATATCCGTTATGGACAGGGTAAATAAATTCACCCCAGCTAGGTAGCAATGTAGGTAGGTAGGTAGATAGGTAAGTAAGTCAGTAAGTAAGTAGGTAGGGAGATATCAACTGCTCCGATTTTGTTGGAAGACTCCCAATTTTGGCTACTATCTTCCAATATTACGATTCAATGTGCAAATCACCAGATTTTCACTCTCACCCACCTAAAAGAAACATCAGCTTATATGAAAGGCAAAACCAGCAGCTCAAGGTGGCAAGTACAGCCTAGAAAATGACACATAGACACATGCTGGGATACGTGGTGGGACTTGTAGTTGTATGAACAAGTTCTTTTTCTTTTTCTCTTTTTTTTGTGTGAAGAATTTGTTTACCCTGCTCATAACGGATAAGTGTGTTGTTTTCACCGTTGGGCAGCACTAATCAAATTTTATTTAAATCTTTTGAATTTTGTATTCGTATATAATAATAAAAACATATTATATATTGTATGATTATACTACATCATGATATACGTCCAATTGTTGTACTGCGTGTTCCCGCACAAAAACTTATCTTCCTAATAAAATATTAAAATTTTCCTATTTTTGGTCACACAATGTTGCCATCTCTGAGGTAGGTATGTAGGTATGAGGTGGGAGGTATGAGGTAGGTAGGTATGAGGTAGGTAGGTATGAGGTAGGTAGGTATGAGGTAGGTAGGTATGAGGTGGGAGGTAGGTAGGAAGGAGGTATGAGTTAGGTAGGTAGGAGGTAGGGGGTAGGTATGGAGGAGGTAGGTAGGTAGGAGGTAGGTAGGTAGGAGGTAGGTAGGTAGGGGGTAGGTAGGTAGGGGGTAGGTAGGTAGGAGGTGGGTAGGTAGGGGGTAGGTAGGTAGGAGGTGGGAGGTAGGTAGGTAGGAGGTAGGTAGGTGGAAGAGGTGGAGGTAGGTAGGTAGTAGGATAGGTAGAGGAGGTAGGTAAGGTAGAGGGAGGTAGGTAGATGGGGGTGGGAGGTGGTAGGTGTAGGAGGTGGGAGGTAGGTAGGTAGGAGGTAGGTAGGTACGAGGTAAGAGGTAGGTAGGTAGGTAGGAGGTGGGAGGTAGGTAGGTAGGAGGTATGAGTTAGGTAGGTAGGAGGTAGGTAGGTAGGAGGTAGGAGGTAGGTATGTACGAGGTAAGAGGTACGAGGTAGGTAGGTACGAGGTAAGAGGTAGTAGGTAGGTAGGTAGCTAGGAGGTAGGTAGGCATGAGGTATGATGTGGGAGGTATGAGGTGGGAGGTAGGTAGGAGGTATGTAGGTAGGTAGGTAGGAGATAGGAGGTGGGAGATAGGAGGTAGTAGGTGTGAGATAGGAGGTAGTAGGTGGGAGATAGGAGGTAGTAGGTGGGAGATAGGAGGTAGGAGGTGGGAGATAGGAGGTAGGTAGTTAGGTGCCTGTCCGTATACCACAGGCAGGGAACCAGCCGGTGCTGCTGGCCCTGCCAGTTGTGTGGATGTGGGTGTGGGTGAGTGGTTGGCACCAGCTGACCTCAGACTTAGTCATACATACGACTCACTTCACACCTGAGCTCAGTTCTGCCCTAAACTGCTTCTACAACAATTCGGTTTGTCACCATAGATGCTTCACAAAGTTGCGCTGTTTATGTTCTACTTCAACTTTTTTACCCCACCCCCGCTACCTCCATCCCTCCATCTCCATCATCCCCCCCCCCCCCGCCCATATCCATCCCCCCACCTACAGCCTCTCTTCAGGTTTCCATGGAAGCGTATTGCTGAAAACACTGCACCTAGATTGAACGCTGGTTCCCTCGCATTACCATTTCTCCGTATTGAAAGATCAGCTTTCATCTTAGTCAAATTAGGATCTAACCACTAAACAATAGGCTTATTTCTGCCACCTAGCTGCTATCTGATGACAGTGTTTGTTGTTTTAGGTCCTAGCAATATCTAAAGTCATATCAGGGCGGTATCGACTTGTGACAGTGCACTCATGGTAACTTTACAGTGCTGTTCCCCCGTTGGGAGACCAGGCTGCCAGCACCATGACTCAATATCCCACGCAGTCACATTATCCTATTACTGTGCTAACCAGTCCTGGTCCTATCATAATAAGACCGGGCGCCAGGCCAGGTAGTGACACGTATCAACTTAGTATGTCACTGGTTTGGCGAGGCTGGGATTCAAACTCCCAAATCCGCATGGGAAGTCCTGCGTTCTACCAATTCGGCCATTGCGTCCGGTGATATATTAGGTTGATCATTATAATTTACTTCATTCTATTTCTAACTTAAACTAATGATTATTATAAATCGCTATCTTTGGGACATGTATTCGCTTCAATTAAACAACAAACGCTTAAAAAGTGCACCAGTAAGTTGGATATACAGTAAAACCTCTCTAACCGACCACCTTCACAGATCGACCACTCCCCTATATCGATCACTTTATTTGGGTCCCAAACGATTGCCCATACAATACCATTATAACGATAAATAAATATTCATAAACCGACCACTTCCCTAAATGGACCATTTAAAGTCGGTCCCATGGTCGGCCGATTTAGAGAGGTTTTACTGTATATGTAGGATCAAATATAGGTGAGTGTCTTGGTTTTGAAATGTGATGGCTTTCATTGGACTGCAGCTAGTTTAAGTACGTACTCCAAAGTGGGTGGATATGCTGTCCGTATCGCGAAATCTGACATAATTTAACCATTATAAAACCACGTCAACCTCCACTAATTCTAAATTTTTAAAAATTAAGTGAATGCCTGTTCTTTTGTCTTTTAGGGTGTTCGATTTATAATTAACATGATGAAAAAAATTAGAGTCAATGGACATTTGTTTGGGTGTACCATCAGCAGCTCTGTGCATGTTCACCATAGTCTGTTTGCATCCAGTCTTATGTGGCTGTCACACTACGACGACTAGGCCGACGACAGCCCAACGACTTGTCGTTTTGCTCTGTCGTTGGCTGTCATCGGTTGTCGCTAAGGTGTCGCTATGCTGTCGTTCGGGTGTCGCCGCGACACCTCCGCGACAACTCCAGTTTCTCCACTGTCGCCCGGTTGTCGTCGGGTTTTTGTGCATGTTGAAAAACCTCGGCGACAGACGCTGTCGCTGCGCTGTCGCTGCGCTGTCGCTGCGCTGTCGCTGCGCTGTCGCTGCGCTGTCGCTGCGCTGTCGCTGCGCTGTCGCTGCGCTGTCGCTGTCGCTGCGCTGTCGCTGCGCTGTCGCTGCGCTGTCGCTGCGCTGTCGCTGCGCTGTCGCTGCGCTGTCGCTGCGCTGTCGCTGCGCTGTCGCTGCGCTGTCGCTGCGCTGTCGCTGCGCTGTCGCTGCGCTGTCGCTGCGCTGTCGCTGCGCTGTCGCTGCGCTGTCGCTGCGCTTTCGCTGCGCTGTCGCTGCGCTGTCGCTGCGCTGTCGCTGCGCTGTCGCTGCGCTGTCGCTGCGCTGTCGCTGCGCTGTCCTGTCGCTGCGCTGTCGCTGCGCTGTCCTGTCGCTGCGCTGTCGCTGCGCTGTCCTGTCGCTGCGCTGTCGCTACGCTGTCGCTACGCTATCGCTACGCTGTCGTCTTGTCGTTAAGCTGTCGTTAAGCTGTCGTCGCTGCTTCCTCACAGGTCCGCTGCATAAACCTACATGTTTGCACCGTCCCATTCTTCATATTTCTCATGGAAACTTGCTTCCTCACAGGTCAGCCGCATAGTCTAATACACATGTTTGTATCGTCCCATTTCTTCATATATCATATGGAGACTGCTTCCTAACAGGTCCGCCTCATATACCTACATGTTTGCACCGTCCCATTCTTCATATTTCTCATGGAAACTGCTTCCTCACAGGTCCGCCGCATAGTCTAATGCACATGTTTGTACCGTCCCATTTCTTCATATATCATATGGAGACTGCTTCCTAACAGGTCCGCCGCATATACCTACATGTTTGAACCGTCCTATTCTTCATATTTCTCATGGAAACTGCTTCGTGTGTGTCTCTGTGTGTGCAGTGGTGTGTCTGTGTGTGTGTGTCTCTGTGTCTGTGTGTGTATCTGTGTCTGTGTGTGTATCTGTGTCTGTGTGTGTGTCTCTTTGTCTGTGTGTGTGTCTCTGTATGTGTCTCTGTGTTGTGTCTGTGTGTGTGTGTCTCTGTGTCTGTGTGTGTGTCTCTGTGTGTGTCTCTGTGTGTGTCTGTGTGTCACTATCACACTCACTATCACTATCACCCTCACTATCACACTCACTCTCACACTCACTATCACACTCACTATCACACTCACTATCACACGCACTATCACACTCACTATCACACTCACTATCACACTCTCACACTCACTATCACACTCACTATCACACTCACTATCACACTCACTATCACACTCACTATCACACTCACTATCACACTCACTATCACACTCACTATCACACTCACTATCACACTCACACACACAGCAACAGAGACACAAAGACACAGACACACAGAGACACAACACAGAGACACAACACAGAGACAACACAGAGACACAACACAGAGACACACACACAGAGACACACACAGACACATACACACACAGAGACACAACACAGACACACACACAGAGACACACACACACACAGACACACACACAGAATGGGACGTCCCATTTCTTCATATATCATATGGAGACTGCTTCCTCACAGGTCCGCCGCATAGTCTAACACGCATGTTTGTACCGTCCCATTTCTTCATATATCATATGGAGACTGCTTCCTCACAGGTCCGCTGCATAAACCTACATGTTTGCACCGTCCCATTCTTCATATTTCTCATGGAAACAGGTCCGGGGGCACTGTCGCAGCACTGTCGCGGCACTGTCGCGGCACTGTCGTCCAACTTGGCCCGAATTTGCATATGTCGTCGGGTTTTCACAAAATCCAAGTCACTGGGCTGTCGTCGCCCCTTGTCGTCGTAGTGTGACAGCCACATTAGCCACCTGCTTCCCTAAAATTGCTACCTTGCTGAGTATGGTCACCTGAGCTAAAAAATAACCACCATTGAAAGATGGAGAAGAAACCGGGCTTCATTACCATATCAAGCGGGGCTGTTTTTGAGCGGGAAAATTGAATGAACGGAAAGAGTGAAAACATTAAAATGTTCATTCTCGTTGAAAATTAATCAGGATTGTCCTGAAGATGATATCATCAGACTCGGGCTGAGTTCAAACCCAGTTCTTCCTCTATCTCACCAGAACAATATTTGGTTGAGATTTATATCATACTCGGCAAGGTTGGTCTGAGAAGTGACCATGTCTTCCTGTCTCCCACACCGGAGCGACGAACATGCCATTGATTAAAGCTTCTGTGGCGGCAGAAAAAGCTTGATGTGGCACCCATCAATGATGACTTGAGAGTATGGAAGGTTACAGACATTGAAGACATTTCTGAAGCCTATTGTCGCCTGAGGGAATCTGTTTAATCATCTTAATAAAGTTAATTCTTTGCAACCTAGACTTGTGGTCAGCTAGCCATGACTATAAAAGTGAACTTTTAACTGTTGCCTCATATTAATTCCAAACATCTACGATCATAGAGCTTTTGATTCTGACATACTAGACGTAAAGCACACCTAAGATGAGACATACCTAAGTAAGACACCTAGATAAGGTCCTCCTGACATAAGATACACCTGAGATGAGACACACCTAATGTAATACACCTAAATAAGATACTTTTGACATAAGAAACACCTGAGATAATACACCTGAATAAGGAACTCTGGACATGAGGCACACCTGAGATGAGACACCTAAGGTAATACACCAAAATAAGATACTCCTGACATAGGACACACCTGAGATGAGGCACACCTGAGATGAGGCACACCTAAGATGAGACACCTAAGCTAATGTACCTGAATAAGGTGGTTGGATGTTTTACATCATAGCAACATCTAAGGTCATATCAGGATGGGTACCGACTTGTGATGGTGTACACTCATGGTGACTTTATAGTGCTGCCCCACTAGGAAATCAGGGCCCCGGCACCATGACCCTATATCCCACACCTTATCATGACTCTGAGCCAACCTGTCTTTCCCCTATCCTATTAATGCCGAGTGCCAGGCGAGGAAGTGACAAGTATCAATTTTATAAGTCATAGGTTTGAGTCAACAGGGAACCAAACTCCTGATCTCCCGCATGCGAGGCCTGCGTTCTACCGAATCGGCCACCGCGCCCACCCAACACCTAAGATAATACACCTAAATAAGGTATTCTTGACATAAGGCACACCTGAGATATGACACACCTGAGATAAGAAACATCTAAGATAAGACCAGAGTCTTACTCAGTTACTGATGGCAGGTCGGGTTTATCTAATATTATCTAGTAAATCTAATCATGAATGTATAGTACTCCAACAGGGAAAGCCTGGCAACCATCGCTATCACCATTCAACAACCCATTAACTTGATCCAGTTACCAGCGTGTGACAGGAGCAGTAAAAGCTCTCACTGCGGCAATCATTCAGGCCCGTCAAAGTACTTCTTTCACATGTCAGAACATTCACAGAGGTTGGTTGTTTGGTTGTTGGAATTTCACGTCCTGGCAACAAATAAGGTCATATACAAGACCTATGACAGTGTACACTCATTGCAACCTTACAGGGAAATCAGGCCATCAGCACCAAGACCCGATATCCCACTCAGTCACATTATCCTGACACTGCACTAACCAGTCCTTGCCCTATCCTAATAAAGCCAAGAGACAAGCTAGGAAGCGACAACTATCAATTTTTGTAAGTCATTGGTTTGACTAGATCGGGAATTAAACTCCTGATCTCCCGCACGGGAGGCCTGCGCTCTACCGATTCGGCCATCGTGTCCAGTCTTTTTTCGCATAGAGGTCTGTTTTAAAACAGCTTCTTCAACCCCTTCACAGCGCCACCTGTCACTTCATCACTACAGTCACTTATTCCCCAAAACGCTCTTCAAGGACACCACTATGACACTATGTTGAGATTTACGTGAGTTTCTATAGTTAGGTCATTCTCTGAAACTGGGAACCACATATTTGGTTTCCACATTACAAGTGATAATTAATTCTTTCTTTTTATTGGTAGCAAGTCAAATAATTATTGTTTCCTCTGTGTCTTAAGTGTGTTAGCAATACTACATGTATTTAATATATACCACAAAATGTATCAAAAGTAAGGTATCCTTATATCAGGGAGCATAGGTGGTGTAATGGTTAGCAAACTGGCCCGGAATGCAAAGAGATGTGGGTTCGAGTCCCGCTCTAGGCACAATTTTCATCACCCCCATGACACTTGTATAATTAATTTTGTGCTAAAATTTACACATTGACACCATGCATTAACTGAAGTTTTTACCGACTCTTTTACAAAATATTCTTGTAAGACAATCTTGTTTGCTTAACTGTAATCAATCATAGAATTATTTGAATTTGTTGTGTATGATAAAATGATGTTCTGGGTGGGTGTTTGATTTCCAAATTCCATCTTACACAAGTGATATTAAAGTATTGCTCAATTTGTATAAGATCAAAATCAAGTAATGAAATAGCTTCAGTTCCTACAAGAATAGAGCGGGAACTGGTTGGATCAGTGTCAGGGTAATACACTTGAGGGAGACACCATAAAATGGTGTATATGCTGCTGTTTGTTGTGGCTTACATCATGACAACACCTAAGGTCATATCAAGACATGTACCGGCTTGTGATGGTGCACACTCATAGCGACTTTGTAGTGCTGCTTCACTGGAAGACCGGATCACTGGCCAATACCCCACTCTGTCACATTATCCTGATGAGCAAATCAGTCTGTGTAGCCATCTACGTAACATACATCTATAGCTATGGATATCTACATATCCATATCTACATATCCACATCTACATATCCACATCTACATATCCGCATCTAAATACCTGAAATATATGTTCTGATGAAGAAACTGTTTTACAACAAATATATATCTGCATGGGCCAGCAAGCACTAAAAAGTTGCCATAAGAGTGCACTATGGTGACCAGTTGGCGTTCGTCCTGATATGACCTTGGATGTTGCCAGGCCGTAAAACCCCACCAGTCCCACGTTCCTCCTGTGCACTGCGCTGAGATGGATCTCAATGGCATGTTGCACTCAGTGACCAAGGCAAACCCGATAACTTGGCACCCACTCACCCCCCCCCCCCAACTCCCTCGCCCTCCCACCTCCACCTCTCCCCTCACCTCCACCCTCCTCCCCCACCCCACCTCCCCTCCACCACCACCCATCCTCCTCCGTGCCCCCCCTCCCGTGCACCACCTCGCGCCCCCCACCTCCACCTCTCCTCCCCATCTCCACCACCACCTCGTCCCCCACCACCACCACCACCTCGCCCACCCCCCACCACCTCTCCACCACCATCCGTCCTCTCGTCCCCCCTCCTCCCCTCGCCCCCCCCCCGATCTCCACCACCTCGTCCCCCACCCCCTCTCAACCACGTGACCGTCCGCCATCCCCACCCCCCACCTCCAATCCAGCTCTCCATCACCCCATCCCATCTCCATCTCAACACTCCCCCCCCCCCCTCAACTTCACTTTCACCTCTCCCCCACCTCATCTTCACCTCTCCCATCCCACCTCCAACTCCACCTCGACCCCCACCTCAACTCTGCCCCCCCCCCCCCCCCACACACACAGGAACAAACCAAGCCAGGGCCGGGCGAGCATCCGTGTGCTTACAAACAACTCGCCCACAAGGAAGAGCCGAAATAGACTAGCGGTGCCCTCTAAGGCTGTATTATCAGTCAGTCATGGCAAGACGCCACCCGAGTTCCCAACTCACAGTGGGCTCACATTCCCAACAAATCAACAGTAGCGAAGCGCCAAAAACAGCAACACACACAAACATTACCCGCAAAGCTACCGCTCACTGTCACTTCCCATGTGGCAGGTCGTGGGTTCGAACCTCGGCTGAGTTAAACCACAGTGACGTACACAGTTGAGACTTGTCACTACATAGCATGGCGCTCGGCTTTAGAAGGATACTGCAATATATGGTAGACTGAGGATTACCGCTTTATTCGTTATTATCATTATTATTATTATTATTATTAATTGAAGGGAAACCAACGGCGAATTTCCACAAAAATGTGGATATTATCCTATAATCGCGAAAAAATTCCTGGCAGTCAGGTTTCACCACTACTCTCCACACACTATCCTAACTTCTATTCCACTGATCTGTCTGTATAGCCTATCTTTGGAGAGTGTTCCACTGTCCTGGTTGTGACTGTATTATCGCCCATGTCACCAATTCCCATTTTCTTGTTTGTGTTTTATGTCCTGGCAATATCTACGGTCACATAGGACGATTCGGACTGACCAATTGCTGTCATATATATCCTTGCCTTTTTGTGAACCTTAATCGGTGAATATAAAAAAAAGAAACATGTGGAAATCAGCGAAATTGAGAAGATCTTTCAACCCTGACATATTAAACAGGCTAAGATAAAGGTCCAGTAAAATCTTACGTATCCACTAGTATCGCTCCCATCTGCTAGCTAGGGACCATTAGCCATCTGTCATCACCTGGGAACCAGTGGTGAAATGGCCAGCTCAGGGTGAAATGGCCTACAATGGCATTGTATTATTCTATTAAGCTATATATCTGTTAACATATTTGTCACCGAATGGGCTTAAATTAAGTTTAAATGAATTAATACAGTGTGGGGATTAGCATTATTATTATTATTATGATTATTATTATTCGTAGTAGTGTAGATATTTGAAAATGATCAGAAGACCCGCTCTTCGGCACTGATGATACACGTTCCAAAAACACTGACCCAAATAGAACTAATTATTTGTTGCAAATTGGCGGTGAACCATTAGTAGCACTGTAACTCTTCGGCACTGATAATACACATTCCAAATAAACTGACCGAAATGAAAGTAATTTTTTGATGCAAATTGGCGGTGAACCATTAGTAGCACTGTAACTCTTCGGCACTGATAATACACATTCCAAATAAACTGACCGAAATAAAAGTAATTTTTTGATACAAATTGCCAGTGAACCATTAGTAGCACTGTAACTCTTCGGCACTGATGATACACATTCCAAATAAACTGACCGAAATAAAAGTAATTATTTGATGCAAATTGGCAGTGAACCATTAGTAGCACTGTAACTCGACCCTAACCTGAAGTATATCTGTTCGTGACCCCGTGCCCAGACTTCTCTCACCTCTGACTCCCGCCTACTCCTCCTGCATACTCACCCCGACTAGACGAGCCACTACCACCTAGCCTTACTCACCCGCTTCATACAGCCTCGGCATAACCACGATCCGCATTCCTCGCATTCATTAACTGCTGTGGCTAAAAGACTTGTCCACAGGGGCTGCACTATTGTAGTATTAATGTCACTCTGTGCATTGAGTTCATTCATGGTGAAGGTACTGTAAATAATATACAGCACCCTCCTTCCTGAAGCTATGAGGTAGTACCCCCCCCCCCCACCCCCAACTGCATGAATCCCTTTTTTTTCTTCTTTTTTTTTGCTAAAGTATTTATTCATCCGAAATATGACATTTGTCAGCGCCGGAGCACTGGTCTTCCGGCCATCTTACTATGGAATTGACAGTCTAAAAAATCTAAGTTTGGTCAGTGCTGTATTAGTCACAGCACCGATCCTGTAGAATTAAGGAAGTCGCTCCTGCTGTATAATGTACAGCACCAGTCACTGTGGTTCATGCAAAAATGGGGAGCAACACCAAGTAGAAGATGTATACTCGGGGCAACTCAAACAATCGGTGTGGGTTACACTTTTTTTCTTATAAAACAAGCTAAGTTTATAGTTGACAAGACATTTTGTCTGTCTTATATTATGTTCAATGTGTTGAAACAGATTGATAGATGTGTAGGATGTTCGGTGTGTTGATGGTTTGTTCATGATGGTTAAGGGTGGTGGCAGGGGAGGGGGGCCCATTGGGGTGGGTGGTAGGGGGGAAAAACCCACAATAAACCCATTAATATGGGAAGCTACCAGTACATACATGAATCGCGCTAATATCGGACGCTATCCATACCTAAATGAATGTTGCTAATATGGGAAGCTACCCATACCTGCATGAATCCCGCTAATATGGGAAGCTACCCATACCTGCATGAATCCCACTAATATGGGAAGCTACCCTTATCTGCATGAATCCCGCTAATATGGGAAGCTACCCATACCTGCATGAATCCCACTAATATGGGAAGCTACCCATACCTGCATGAATCCCACTAATATGGGAAGCTACCCATACCTGCATGAATCCCGCTAATATGGGAAGCTACCCATACCTGCATGAATCCCGCTAATATGGGAAGCTACCCATACCTGCATGAATCCCGCTAATATGGGAAGCTACCCATACCTGCATGAATCCCGCTAATATGGGAAGCTACCCATACCTGCATGAATCCCGCTAATATGGGAAGCTACCCATACCTGCATGAATCCCACTAATATGGGAAGCTACCCATACCTGCATGAATCCCGCTAATATGGGAAGCTACCCATACCTGCATGAATCCCGCTAATATGGGAAGCCACCCTTATCTGCATGAATCCCGCTAATATGGGAAGCCACCCTTATCTGCATGAATCCCGCTAATATGGGAAGCCACCCTTATCTGCATGAATCCCGCTAATATGGGAAGCCACCCTTATCTGCATGAATCCCGCTAATATGGGAAGCTATGCATTCCTGCATGAATCCCGCCTATGGGAAGCTACCTGTACCTGCATGAACCGTGCTAATATGGGAAGCTCTCCATACCTGTATGAACCATGCTAATATGGGAAGTTACTCATATCTACATGAACCCCAATAATATGGGAAGCTACCCATACCTGCATGAATCCCGCTAATATGGGATCTACCCTTATCTGCATGAATCCCGCTAATATGGGAAGCTATGCATTCCTGCATGAATCCCGCCTATGGGAAGATACCTGTACCTGCATGAACCGCGCTAATATGGGAAGCTCTCCATACCTGTATGAACCATGCTAATATGGGAAGCTACTCATATCTACATGAACCCCAATAATATGGGAAGCTACCCGTACCTGCATGAATCCCGTTAATATGGGAAGTTACCTATAATTGCATCCTGCACATTCAAATTCACAACTCACATCCCAATGGCAGCTGTTCACGCTAATGGCTGCCTCCCAATCAAATTCACTACCATTTCTCCTAATTCCCTGCCTGAATAAATAGTCTATTCACGCTGAATACCTACTCGCCTCTTTAGAACTCACATCGATAATGGATGTGATTTAGAGAGTAGCAACTCTGCTAGAAAACTAACACGCATGTGCTTATTGGGTGGGAACGACAAAGTTATCGCAGATGTTCGTAGCAACGGAGTGAATGGATGCACGGATGAATGGATGGATGAATGGATAGATGCATGGGCAGGTGGATAGATGGACAGAGGGAGAGAAGGAGGAAGGGAGGGAGAGTTGGATAGCTTGGTAGATGGGTGAATGGATGGATAGATGAATAGATTGTTGGGGAGGGGTGGACGGATGGATGGATGGATGAATGGATGGATGAATAGGGGGTGATGGATGGATGATGGAGGAACGATGGATGGAGGGATTATGGATAGATGGATTATGGATTGATGGATGGGTGGAGAGGGATGATGAATGGATTATGAATGGATGGATGGATGGACGAATAAAGATGGATGGATAGATGGAGAGATGGGGAGATGGATAGTAAACCTATGGATGGACTGCAAGCTTCCCACAACATCGACACCAGAAAAAAGAGAGAAACTTTACAGGTGGCAGCTGCAGCTTGTAGGTAGCATTGGGGGCGGCCATGACAGACACAGAACTGATGAATGCCGCTTTGCTTCAAATTTGCTCCAAGAGACATGGCGGTATACACACAAACTAATGGTGCTGTCACATTACGACGCTTCTCGCCGGCGCGCCGCCAACGCGCAAAATCACTTTTAATCGTCAAGAGACGTCAAACTTTTCGGCGTCAGGGCAACGTATTGGTAGCGTGTGGCCGACGTTGTGGTAAAAGTTTGGTGTGCCATCCTGATATGACCTTAGATGTTGGTAGGACGTAAAGCAACAAAAAGCAACCGTTTGGCACAACATGTGGGAACGATCCTCACGTTCGCATAACGATCTTCCAGCACGCTTAAAGTATCTCGACGCGCCCCTAACGTCGCCATAATGTTGGCACCCGCGCGTCGTCGCACGTCCAAAGTTTTGCGCAAGCATAAAACTTTTGACGTGTGAAAACGCGCACCGCCGATCCTCGCCGACCGTCACCGTCCATCAACGAATACCAATGCGCGCGTAAGGCTTCCTGACGTATCCCGACATTCTGCCAAAAAATCACATACGTCGATGCGCATTGGCGAGAAGCGTCGTAATGTGACAGCACCATAAGCGACACTAAGCGGACAGTTGAATTGGTAAGACTGCACCCTGGCTTCCCACGTGGGAAGTTGTGGGTTTGAACTCAGCCCGTGTCAAATCAATGACATACAAAACTAATACTTGTCACTACTAACCTAGCCTAGCAATGCGGGTTACTAGGATTCTAGGATAGGGCAAGGAAGTGGCTTGCTAAGTGTCAGCACAATAACTGTGTGAATGTCAGGTCATCGTGCTGGTCGCCACTCCTGAGCACTCTCACAAGTGATACGAGTATGACCTTAGATTTCCTAAGACATAAAACCGTCAAGAAATATATTTTGAGTGAAGTGAAACATGGCTTCACATTGGAAACAGAGTGCTTGCACAAGCATGTTTGCGTGTGTGTCTGTGTGATCGGATTCGGTGGCCAAATCGGTAGATCGCACGTAGGGAGTTCGAATCCCAGCCGAGTCAAACCGATGACATAAAATTGATATTTGCCAGTACCTAGCCTGGCGCACAGCATTAACACTACAACAGGATAAGACAAGGACAGGCTATGGTGCCGGTGGTCTGATCTCCCAGTGGGGCAGCACTATACATTTGCCATGAGCGCGCACTGTCACGAGCCAGTACCCATCCTGATATGACCTTAGATGTTGCTGGGTTGTAAAACAACAATCAGTGTGTGTGTGTGCGCATGTTAAATTACTTGTTTACTAGCAGGGGAGATCTCAAATTGACTAATTGGTCTTCCCCCTCCCATAGCTCCCACACGGGGACCATACGAACCGCCCATGCATATTCATACCCAAATCCTGGTGCATATGAATATACAGTGTAGCGTTGGTTCATGTTTAAAGCTATACATGTACATACATGCATACATACATACATACATACATACATACATACATACATACATACATACATATACATACATACATACATACATACATACATACATACATACATACATACATACATACATACATACATACACACAATCATACAGACACACACACAATCATACATACACACACAATCATACACACACACAGACACACCCACGCCCACACAACAGTCCTTCCTACAGCCGTGTACTGTATGAGCACAGGGCCGGCGGGACATCACTCACCTCTAATAAGGAAACACCGGGCTATACATCTGTGTGAGCAGCTCCCGCCCGGCGACCAATGAGACGGCCGAATGAGTTGAGCGTCCGTCTCCCGTTTATGGTAGATTGTGGGATTCGAACCCTGATAGAGCCAAACCAATGACGTACAAATTTATACTTATCGCTTCCTAGCCAGGTGCTCGCCATTATTAGGATAAGGTTAGCTCAGTGTCAGGATAATGTGACTGAGTGAGATATCAGGTCATCCTGTTGACGGCCTGGTCGCCCAGTGGGGCAGCACTATAAAGTCTCCATGAGGGAGCACTGTCACATGTTGGAACCTGTCCTGATATGACCATAGATGTTGCCAGGATGTAAAACTCCAACCAACAAAGCTCCCACCGGTGCAACTGATCTGCTCAGAAGCAAACTTACTAACACTTAACAGCTCATCCCAGCTGCCTGGACTTGTTCGTACCCCCCCCCCCCCACACACACACGCTCCTCCTCCTCCCACCGGACCCTACCAGGAACCAGTCAGAACTACTCGGAACTACTCCTAAAAAAAGCCCCACTCGGAACTTCTCTAATCTGCTCGGAACTGCTCGAGGCCATTGGAAACTGCTCAGAGCATTTCAGAAAATTATTCGCCAGGGGCGGGGGAACGGACATACCGCTAATAATCGCATAGACATTACTTAGAACCAACGAGGAATGAAGTCATCGTTAGTATCCTCTTTTTTGTTTAATCTTTTTTCTTTTTTCTTTTTGCATGGTGCAAGATTTACGTTGCCAGTTCCAAGGATGAAAGGCATCTCTAAAAACAACAAAAGTGGAAATCTGACTTCCGGTTAAAATCCCCGTGATTCACGGGCAGTCGTGTGTGTGTGTGTGTGTGTGTGTGTGTGTGTGTGTGTGTGTGTGTGTGTGTGTGTGTGTGTGTGTGTGTGTGTGTGTGTGTGTGTGCGTGTGTGTGTGTGACAGAGAGAGATAGAGAGAAAAAGAGACAGACAGACAGACATAGAGAGATAGAGAGAGAAAGATAGAAAGAGAGATAGAAAGAGAGAGGGGTAGCGAAAGGCCACCTGCTTTTTCTTTCGCAATTATTTGTTGCTTAGGAAATCAGTGAAAACCCCGAGCTTTCATCCACGCAGTTCAAACGGGATCCTACGACGGTGAGTGAAATCGGTGACTCCACCTTCCAACAGACGGTCGCCGCCCGCAGGAAGCTACCGCGAGCCGCTTGTAATTGGTAGGCTCTAGCTGCAGCGGCGGAATTGCTCGGGTCTGGTCTGCACCAATCGGGAGCAGTCGGAATTGCTAGAGGCCCTATCGAGCTATTCACGATTCGGTATCAGTCAGACGCTCGAGCTGCTCGGGACGGCTTCGGGCGGTTTGGAGTCGCTCGGAACTGTTCTGGAGCTGCTCCGGGCAGTTCCGACCAGCTCCGCAAAACTGCTCCAAGCCTCTCGGAACTGCTCGGTATAGTCCCATACTCTATGTAACTACTTGCAGCAATTCGAATCTGTTCGGAATTACTTTAGGCGTTGTAGAGCTGCTCGGCATTGCTCGGTACTGCTCGGTATTGCTAGGAGCCGTTCGGTATTGCTCGGAGACACTCGAGTCTGTTCAGAGCCGTTGCAGGCATTCTAGAACTGCTCGGTATTGCTCAGAAACACTTGAATCTGTTCAGAACCGATTCAGGCGTTCTAGAGCTGCTCGGATCCGCTCGGCATTGCTCGGAGCTGTTCGGTATTGCTCATCGGTTGCGGACAGAGCCGGTGAATGCTGGACACGTTGAGGCTGGCTGTGTCATGCAGATACAGATGAGTGGCCCGGTTTGCTCTTCACATTAGCAGCCGTGGCTTCGGTGACTGAGTCATACCTGGCTTTGCCTGCGCACGGCCTTCAGCACACACTGGAACGTTGTCTGCCAGCTGAATCTCTTATCACCATGTACAGGCTACCCAGCCAGACCCGCTTCAGCTAAGCTAGCAGCTATACTGTCGGTTTTCCTATAGGTCTTTCCTTTGTTCATTTTTTTAAATACATAAACAGTAATCACCCCCAAATTGTTTTTCTTTTAAAAAAATTGTTCCACACCAGAGGCCTACGTTCTACCGATTCGGCCACCGTGTCCGGTAGATAAACTAGATCAGAATAACAATACCTCAGGGTAGTTCGTAGAGAGGAACAGGTGAGTTTTTTATTTTTTTTATTTACAAAATAGTCAAACTGGGATGATGTACACAGATGATGATGATGATGACGACGACAAAAATGGTGATGATGGAAGTAGTTGTAGTGCTGCTGCCTGACATAATATAACTAGATAGGGGTAGAGGCACCAGTGGTAGGTACAAGCTGTGCCCGGCGGGGCTTAGTCTGACGACGCTAATCCTTCCGCATGTACAGAGCCATGGCATCAATCAGTCGCCACAATCCCCCCAGCTATGTTCAAATCACACGGCCATACAAGAAAATGTACCCAACTTGTCGTTTAATTAGCTGAACATTAGCAAAAAAGCTGGACAACTAATTCCAATGTGTTATATTTAAGGCATCATTTCTCCACCGTCATAGCAATTAACACATTTTCTTAGTGATTCATCGATGGCAGTCAAGAAACGGCATATTGGACTTGGGTTTTATTTCGCCTCTGTCACTGGTTTACACAGGACAACCATGTGCCTCACACAACCCGGTCCTTTTCTCCTCTTCCTCATCCTCCGTATGCTAATTACAAATTAACACCTAGAATAATTGATCCGCAGTGCTAAACCGAAAATCCCAGTGAGAGTCCTTCTCAGTTCTATGGGCTGCCTGCCAGCCTTGCTGTTTAACTCATTCACTGAATACGGATACAATGTGCTGTTTATGCAGACTACCTCACAGCAATGCATGAGTCACAGCGCCTGGGTTTACTGTCTAATTATCACCTACTTTTACTGTTTACCACAATGCCTACATTTACTCTCTACCACAATGCCTATATTTTCTATCTACCACAATGCCTTCATTTACTATCTAACACAATGCCTACATTTACTATATACCACAATGCCTATATTTGCTATCTACCACAATGCCTACATTTACTATCTACCACACTACCTACCTTTACTATCTAACACAATGCCTACCTTTACTATCTACCACAATGCCTACATTTACTATCTACCACAATGCCTACATTTACTATTTACCACAATGTCTATATTTGCTATCTACCACAATGCCTACATTTGCTATCTACCACAATGCCTACATTTACTATCTACCACAATGCCTACATTTACTATCTACCACACTACCTACATTTACTATCTACCACAATGCCTACATTTACTATCTAATGCAATGCCTACATTTACTATCTACCACAATACCTACCTTTACTATCTAACACAATGCGTACATGTATTATCTACCACAATACCTACATTTACTATCTACCACGATGCCTACATTTACTATCTAACACAATGCCTACATTTACTACCTACCACAATACCTACATTTACTACCTACCACAATGCCTACATTTACTACCTAATACAATGCCTACATTTACTACCTAACACAATGCCTACATTTACAATCTACCACAATACCTACATTTACTATCTAACACAATGCCTACATTTACTTTCTAACACAACATCTACATTTACTATCTTGCCTACATTTACTACTGTGATGAACCCCTAATCGTTCTAATGTACCCAATGACCACACACTGTAGATTCGCTTTAGGTCAGGGGTCGCCCCTGGTATATTTTCGCCAAAACGCTATCTACCGCTGCGGATTCAGCTACTGATATAATTGTCATGGGGGTGATGAAAATGGGAAATATTGCACCTAGAGTGGGACTCGAACCCACATCTCTTTGCATTCCGGGCCAGTGTGCTAACCATTACACCACCTAGGCTCCCTGATATCACCACACTACCCACGCCTACCTGTCTATGTGGTTACTTGCCTGAGAGGTCAGTGCAGACCACTACACTCGTCCCCCTGGAATTGTAAGTCTTGTAATGCTTACAATTACATACATACAGGCAATGCACTAACACATACATACACAGGGTAGGTTCAACAACCATACAGCGCGTAGCTTGTACAGGATCCTGGTCACGGCACCAGTGTCATGGGGGTGATGAAAATGGGAAATATTGCGCCTAGAACGGGACTCGAACCCACATCTCTTTGCACTCCGGGCCAGTGTGCTAACCATTACACCACCTAGGCTCCCTGATATCAACACGCTCCCCACGCCTACCTGTCTATGTGGTTGCTTGCCTGAGAGGTCAGTGCAGACCACTACATAATCTTTACCAGGGGTGGCCGCTAGCTGTGGGCGGACTGGTCCACTACACAGTGCCAGTCCAGTGTGCTGTCACCTGTCGTCCATCTGACACGACAATGGTCGGTGTAGAAAGGTCTACCACCATGTAGTAATGGGGCATCTTACAGAATGCCTATTATCACCCACCATCAAATGACACTTTGGCCCGAAAGCGTACAATCACCTCCCAAACCCTCTTGAATGCTTTGGCAAATGGCAATAGCGTTAGGGGCCGTCCAAAGTTATCAACATTTTCACGATCGTACAAAGTGTACGACAGAAAGGTTGATTGATGATTGTTGGAGTTTTACGTCCTGGCAACATCTTAGGTCATATCAGGACGGGGACTGGCAAGTACGAGGTTTATCCCTTAATGAAATGCTAATATCAAAAACGTACTTAGTGAAGTATTTAAATATTGTACTACTTGGGGGGGGGGGGGGATGTCTGGGAAAATAGTATGATTTATGACCGTAAAAAATGTTGAAAACTTTGAATGGCCCCTTAGTGAATTAGAGACCGGCTAGGAAAAAAAAACAGCACCCCCCCCCCGACACAAGAACTAGAGGGGGGGGGGGGGATAGAGCACACAATGAGTTGGTATCAAACTCAGATTACACACAATTAGGGCAAAGGTGACAACTACTACGCTAAGGTTTCTTAGCAATGAATGGACAAGTCCAAAGAGCACTTCCTTGACAATAGACTGTTTCCAAAGACAAAGATAGACTGGTAAGGAAGTTCACGGTTAAGTGTGCAAAACGACCATGTCTAGCAAGGACTAAATTTCAACATTGTATATGTTAAGATCAGTGATTAAAATTGGTGATTGATTGTTTGATGGTCATTTCATCCCATCTGGGCAGTAAAGATTATTCATGGGGGAAAAGTGAATAGCATATAATATAGGCCCTACTATATATTCAGTCAATTTGGTTTTCCTAGAAAATGCTATGCCAATCAAAAACTAATTATAAAAACTCACATACAATTCTGAAATAGCTAAATGTTTCAAGAGATAGTCGATTTCATTAACAAACAAAAAAGAGTCGCTTTAAAAAAAGTCACCAGAAGTGATACAGTCCAGCTATTTTCAGGAAAGTGTCCATGTTTTACATTGTCATTGATGTAAAGGGGCTTTGCATGGTCTTTTTTTTTTTTTTTTTTTAAATTTAAACAAAAGCATTAACAAAGTGAACAGAGAGAAAAGAAAATGAGAAATAGAATTGAGCGAAAAGCTTGCACCTGATCCAAAATAACCACAGGGAGAGCGAGTGTTCTGCTTGACGCAGATGTTAAGCGCTATCCACCCCCACCTCCACTCCACCCCACCCCACCGGGCGTGGTGGCCGAATCGTAGAGTGCGAGCCTAGCGAGCGCGAGATCGGGAGTTTGGATCCCAGTCGAGTCAAACCAATGACTTATCAAATTTATACTTGACGCTTCCAAGCCTGGCATTTGACATTAATAGGATAGGTCAGGATAATGTGACTGAGTGGGATATCAGGTCATGGTACCGGCAGCCTGAATTCCCAGTGGGACAGCACTGATTGTGCCCTGTCACAAGTCGGTACCCGTCTTGATATGACCTTAGATGTTGAAAGGCCGTAAACCTCTAACAACCAACCAACCAACCAACCAACCAACCAACCCACCAACCCCCCCACACCCCCCCCCCCCCCCCCCCCCCCCCCCCCCCACCCCCCAACCCCCAACCCCAAACCCACCAACCCACCAACCAACCACACCCAACCCCCAACCAACCAACCCACAACCAACAAACCAACCAACAATCAACCCACCAAACAAGCAAACCGACCAACCCCACCAACCCCAACCAACCAACCCCTCAACCCAACAACCAACCAACCCCCCAACCCCCCAAACAACCAACCCCAACCAACAACCCCCAAACCCAACAATCAACCAACAAACCCCCCAACCACCAACCCGCCAACCCACAACCAACCAACCCCCAACCCCAAACCCAACAAACCAACCCCCACCCCCCACCCCCAACCCCCCACCCCCACCCCCCAACCCCACCCCAACCCGCAAGCCAGCCAGCCCGCCAGCCAACCACAACCAACCAACAACCAACCAAACCACCAGCAAACCAACCAGCCAACCAGCCAACCAACCAGCAACCAACCAACCAACAGCAACCAACCAACCAACCACCAACCAAACCAACCAAACCAAACCAACCAACCAACCAACACCAACCAACACACAAGCCACCACAACCAAACCAACCAACCAACCAAAAAACCAAACCAACCAACCAACCAACCAAAAAACCAACCAACCAATCAAAAAAACCAACCAACCAACCAACCAACCAACCAACCAACCAACCAACCAACCAACCAACCAACCACCCCACCCCACCCCACCCCACCTCACCCCATCCCCACCCATAGTGTGCTCTTTGAAATTAACCTAAAGGGTAATGTCATTGAGTGATGTTTGAGTCAAGCCAAACCGGATGAGGTCAAATTCACTCCCACTCCTCCTTTATAACCACCTCCACACACACACACACGCACCCCCCCCCCCCACACACACATACCCATACATACATATCCAATCTGCAGACCATAAGTAGCCCGGGTGCTGCCTGTTCACACAGGATCCAGTCACGTGGTCAATAATGGTTACAACGGTGGTTGCCGCCCGGGACATCCGCCGACCGGTCAGACGGCGTTCCTATTTTAACCTTCTGCATGGATATTTAGGAGCATTGATTTGAATCTTGTGGAAGTAAGCGATGCTATTTATTACCAAAGTCGTCACTGGCTATGATTGGCTGTCTGCAGACGGAGGGACGGAAGGACCTAAGGGCGGGGAGGCAAAAGGGCAGAGAGTTGGAAGGGCAGAGAGACTGAGGGATAGAAGGGTGGAGAGACGGAAGAGTGGAGAAGCCGAAGGGCAGAGACGGAAAGGTGGAGAGACGGAAGGGTGGAGAGAACGAAGGGCGGAAAGACAAGGGCAGAGAGATAGAAAGGGCGGAGAGACAGAGGGACTGGGTGGCAGAGGGATGGAATGGCAGAGACTGAGGGACAAGGGAATTTTTTGTTGGTGGGAAACATAAATTCTTGGAACCGACGAGTGCCAAAGGCACAAGGCACTAAGGGGTGTGCGTGTGTATCCCCCCCCCCCCCCCCCCCCCCAATAAGGATATTATTTAATCTAGAGGCCCTGAAATGGCATTCCCAGCCATTTCAGGTGTGTGGGTGGGTTTAGGGGCAGAGAGCAACCACACCCTTGCTCTCGGCTTCCAACCCCCCCTCCGCCCCGCTAGCTACGGTCCTGGAGCTACTTCTGGATTTGCCAGATAAACACCATGCAGCCAGCTGTTGATTCAGCAAAGCACATGTTGATGTCGGAATTACAGCCATCTTAATTTCGGGACTATTAAAGACCGCTATACCCCAGTCACACTAATGCTTGCAACCTCTTGGCACCCACAAAAGAGGGGTGGTCACAAAGAGGTCTCAAAGTGGTCCTCAGTGAACGCCAAACTCCTTGCAACAAAAATGGTCGCAAGGAGATTGCAGCTACTGCACTAAATACCTTGTTTCGATCAAAATGGTCATCTCGAAGTCAGCGACCATTGGTTTGGTCACCCAGAGGTCAGCGACTATTGCTTTGGTTGCAAGGTCGCGAGGAGGTGGGTTCATTGGTCAAAGGTGGTCGCTAAATGGTCACAAGCCATAGTTTGACTGGGCCTTTACATACGGAATGGAAGAAGTGACATTTCAGTTCCTGCCATCCCTTCGTGTGCCTTCACAGTTCATTCAGCACAGGAATCAAAATGGCCGTCCTGTTAATTATTGAAACCGGACCGGCGGATACTGTGACCGACGAGGGGCGCATCGGGGAGTAGTAAGTAACACCACACCCGCCATTCCTAAACGGGCATTGTGTGAGGGTCGCCAGGGCTTCACCTGAACTTGGATTGAGGATTGGACAAAAAGACTCTGGTGACGGGGATCAAGGTAGTAAGGACGGGAGGGGAGTGGAGGGGAGGGGAGGAGGGGGGAGGGGGGAGTGGGGGAGGGGAGAGGAGAGCGGATGGGAGAGCGGATGGGAGAGGGGAGGGAGAGGGGGAGGGAGAGGGGAGGGGAGAGGGGCGAGGAGGGGAGAGGAGGGTAGAGGAGGGGAGAGGGGGAGGAGGGCGAGGCGGGGCGGGGCGGGCGGGGAGGGGAGGGGAGGGGGGGGGGGGAGGGGCGGGGAGGGGAGGGGAGGGGAGGGGAGGGGAGGGGAGGGGAGGGGAGGGGAGGGGGGGGAGGGGAGGGGAGGGAGCGGATGGGAGCGGATGGGGAGGGGAGCGGATGGGGAGGGGAGGGGAAGAAAAGCCCGCTCAAAGCATGATGACCGATCTTTGCACCAACACTCCCTCCCCCCCCCCCTCCCCCAATTGACAGTTGGATGAAAATATTAATTAGCAATCGTCGATGCTCTATAATGTATTGTGGTGCCGTAGAGCTTCAGCAAGTCTAATGATGCAAAGTGGCGGGTTCATTAATCGAGTGCTGTTTGAACTAGTATGTAGCTGTTTACTCTTCCACAGCCCATAACTATATCATAACTATGTATGTAAGAATTTATGTATGTGCATCTGTATGTATATTTTCATGCATGCATATATGGAAGTAGTCCTTGCCCATTCCTATTAATGCTAAGTTCCAGGCTACATAGCGACAAGTATCAACTTTGTAAGTCATTGGTTTGACTCGGCCGAGATTCGAACCCTGACTATCCGCACAGGAAGACAGCGTTCTTACCAATTGGGCCACCATGTCCGGTTGCATAAATAGACATGCACCGTTGTAAAACAAATATTCCAACGAATACAGGATAAGAAACCAGCAGTGTCAGGATAACACTATTAAATATTAAATAATATTGCAATGTTGCACAGGAATAGTGAATGAAATGGATGAGTAGGTAAATCTACCTTAATTGTCGATTATCCTATAGTTAGACAGCGCCCGCGCATATGGTGGCGAGAACAACGGAAAGAACCCAGGTTTTCAATCCCAGATATTGAATACATGTTAATTAGTTGCTCTGGTTCGATCTCCCATGAATAGAGGGTGGAGAGGTGGTTGTCATCTTCCTATTGGCTGCTAGGCTGCGAAAGTGAAGAAGTAAAAAAAAAAAAAGCGTTATAGCGAATCAGCGCTACACAAGGTCTACCTAGGCGGACTTTTTTGTTGTTGTGGTACATTAGTTGTTTAAGCAAGGGAAAATTCAATCGCGGACGATTGGTCTTCCTCATTCCCCTGCTCCTTGCCATATCCTAATAACGCCAAGCGCCTGGCTATGTAGCGACAAGTATCAATTTTTAAGTCATTGGTTTGACTCGACCAGGGTTCGAACCCACGACCCCATGGTCTACCAACATGGGAGATGGACACGCTAACTCATTCGGCCATCCCATCTGGTACAGTAACTATTCCTGTAAATACAGATATTTCAACCTATAGGATTTCACGGTAATGATCATTTCCGGCAGCATCCCATTACCATGCTGAAAAAAACAACGGAACCAAAAGCAAAACTCGGTTCCCATCACCTGTTTCACGGAACAACAAAAAATGGTTCCGCTGAGTTCCCAGGAGCCCTAGGCATGTAACCCAAAATGTGTTCCCCATAAAATTAGAAATCCAATAGGTTGTATATTTTGGAGGGCAGTGAAAATCTATTTAATGGAGTAGTAGAATGTTACAGCAGTAGTTGACGCTCTGTTCATTCTCAACAGAGACTGATTCACTCCACGATGACTGGTAACTGTTTCAAAAACAATTGAAAAGCAACCAAATTGAACTAGCGCTACGTCTACACAAAATGATCGATTGAGAACAACTACAGAAAAAGACACCGGATGTTGGTGGCCGAATTGATTCCTGGTCAAGTCAAACCAATGACTTACAAAATGTATACTTGTCGCTACCTAGGCTGACACTAGGATAGAACAAGGACTGGTTAGCGCAGCATCAGGATGACGTCACTAAGTGGAAAATCGGGTCATGGTCTCATGGGTGGGGCAGCACTATAAAGTCAGCATGAGTGCGCACAGTCAAACGTCAGTATCCATCCTGATATGACCATATATGTTCCCAGAACGTAAAACTCTAAACAAATACCAAATAAACAGAAAAGGTCTATTTTTAAAGTGTCATTGCACGCGATGCTAAGTGTGAGGAATTATTATTATTGTTGTTGTTACTATTATTGTTGTCGCTATTAATGTTATTACTATTATTATTGTTAGTATTACTATTATTATTATTATTATTATAAATATTGCTATTGTTATTATCATTGCTATTATTAATGTTGCTGTTACCGTTGCCATTCTTGTTGTTACTGTTGTCATTGTTATTATTCAAAAAAGGGGGAATTTACAAAGTGGCGGGGAAACGCAGACGACATGTGGACAGTCTTCGCGGCGTGACGTCACAGCCATTCACGAACCGACAAAAAGGAACGCCGTGGACGACGAGCCGAGACGCGCCGTAAATCTTGGGCCAGCCTCGTTCTGGGTGCAGTCCAATAAAAAGCCTCCTGCCGCGTATTGAGTATCTCCAATACGGTCTCTGTTACGAACCACCACCATTATTACAGTAACAGCCATACCATCATAACACCCCCTAGCCACCCCACACACACTGGCATCCTGCTTCCTTCCACAGACCTACCATACTAACAACAGTACACTTCACACGAGTACCTTCTCCAATAGAATAATTAATGATAACATGATACCAAGTATATATGGAATTTGGAAGGCGTATTGCTTGTTGCTCGTTGCCATCCTACAATAGATAACTTTTACCAAAGACCCTATAATACTAAGACGGCTCACTCAGCCTGTACTGTGTAATCAAAATGATCAAACCTACCACTTGGTCCGCATGCTGTTCTCTTGGTTAAACAGGTGCTATATTATATGTATAAATGTATATATATGAATGTGAAAGATGTGTGATGATGGCGATGATGCTGATGATGATCTGTATTTGTTCATAGCAATTTCATATTGATGTGTATTCATACTTACCTATCTCATGTATAATATAATTGTATGTGTTTACATGTGAAACACCAACCAGCAGCCGGGCTGATCAAACCCACCACAAGGTGGCACTGCGAAATTTACATTACCATGGGAGAGAGAGGGGGTGAGCCGTCTTAGTATTATAGGGTCTTTGCTTTTACCACTGAAAGTTATGGTAATATGTATGATTAATGTTTATTGCACACTAGTGTCTCGATTCTAAGGCTGGCTAGGTTAATCTGTCTTGCACAACCCGATGGTTTTGAGTTTCTACGGTATACATGTATATATTTGTGGCTATTATATTAGGTTGATCTACCTAACTTTAGTTTAAAGTAAACTTTAGTTGGAAGTAAATTTTATTTTAAAATATAAAAATGCATAATCCGATGGTTTAGAGCTTGTGCCATGTTATTTTGTTGTCTTCTTCTTTTGGGGTGTTTTTATTCAAGATAAATATATCAAATATATTACAGAGGGACGAAAGTGGTTATCGGCAGAACAAACCGTGGAAATTAAGCCCATACCGTAGCGCCACTTCGCGGGTTCCGGCAGAACCAAGCGACGGTGAATTTCCCTGAAAACGTGGGATTCCCCATAGGATTAGCACTGTCAGGGAATCACGGGGAAATGCCGGAAGTCAGGTTTCAACTATCATTGTGGCTATGTTATCGCCTATACTCAAACTTTTCTTGTTTGGGTTTTATGGTCTAGCAACATCTAAGGTCATATCCCCGTCCTGATATGAACTTAGATGTTGCTAGGACGTAAAACAACAAACAAACATCAAAGGTCATATCAATACGGGATTCGAACTAACTAACTGCTCTCATATACATTCCAATTCCTTAGCATTTTGCTTAATGTTAATCGAAAAATATAAAAAAATCGCGGAAATCCGCGAAATCTGGGATATCCTTCATTCTTCAATTCATAGTCTACTTTATTTTGAGGTAACTTTTATTTTAAAGGGATAACCTTGGAAACATTTGAGATGAATACATTCGACATTAACTTTTCTGTGACACAGAAATGAGCGATATGGGCTTTGTTTTCCCATTTTCTAGCATAGCAACATAGCAACAACAACACCAAGCTACAATAAATGCTTACTGAGTGTACTGGTATCTTAAGTTGTGAGGTAGGAGAAAATCTAGTTAGGTGTTTTGGTTAAGACAAATTTACGCTTTCATCGGATAATGCAGCTTTAATTATTGCAGTAGTGGTACGGGATGGCATAGAGGTTGGAGCGTCTGCTTCCAGTGTGTGAGATGGTGACTATCATTCCTGGCCGAGTCAAACCAGACTTACAAAACTGATACTTGTCGCTGCCTTGCCTGACGCTTGACATTATTAGGATAGGGGAAAGGACTGGTTAGCTCAGTATCAGGATAATGTGACTGAGTGAGAGATCAAGCCATGATGCCACTAATGTCATACCAACCATCATTGGACAATATAACAAATCGGCACTCACCCTCATATGACCTGAGAAGTAAATCCAATCAATCAATCAGTTATTCTGAGCGCAAGTACAGAAATCAGACGACATTCATTGAGCAGTACTGGCTGGCTATGCGGACTGTGCAGTACTGCAGTCAGATGTCAACAAGCTCACGTTGAAGGAACATCTCCCTGGCTTGTCACGCTAATTGAGGCATCCCCGCGCATGGCATATCGGGCCGCTGACTGGCTTCCGGTGAGCTGACTGGCTTCCAGTGAGCTGACTGGCTTCCAGTGAGCTGACTGGCTTCCAGTGAGCCGACTGGCTTCCAGTGAGCTGAATGGCTTCCACTGAACCGACTGGCTTCCAGTGAGCTGAATGGCTTCCAGTGAGCTGACTGGCTTCCATTGAGCTGACTGGCTTCCAGTGAGCTGAATGGCTTCCAGTGAGCCGACTGCTTCCAGTGAGCCAACTGGCTTCCAGCGAGCTGAATGGCTTCCAGTGAACTGACTGTCTTCCAGTGAGCTGACTGGCTTCCAGTGAGCTGACTGGCTTCCAGTGAGCTGACTGGCTTCCAGTGAGCTGAATGGCTTCCAGTGAGCTGACTGGCTTCCAGTGAGCTGACTGGCTTCCAGTGAGCCGACTGCTTCCAGTGAGCCAACTGGCTTCCAGCGAGCTGAATGGCTTCCAGTGAACAGACTGGCTTCCAGTGAGCTGACTGGCTTCCAGTGAGCTGACTGGCTTCCAGTGAGCCGAATGGCTTCCAGTGAGCTGACTGGCTTCCAGTGAGCCGAATGGCTTCCAGAGAGCTGAGTGGCTTCCAAAGAGACAAATGACTTCCAGTGAGGTGAATGGCTTCCAGTGAGCCGACTGGCCTCCAATGGTGGCAGGGTACGATAATAAGGACTGCCTGGGTATTAATAGACTGCAGGGTACGATAATAAGGACTGCCTGGTTGCCAGGGGCACCTAATTTACTCAGTCAGGCAGGTGAAATTCTCAGTGACCCGAAGGAGCAACTAATTATTTTTCTGCTCTGCTGTCGCAGATCTCAGTTTCAATTGGCTGACTTGGGCTTGGGCAAGTAGTTTTGCCAATCGGGCAAGTAGAAAATTGAGTCACTTGCCCAATTGGGCAAGTAGGAAAAAAGTTACTGTCCTACCCTGGGACTGGCTTTCAGTGAGCTGACTGGCTTCCAGTGTGAGACTTCGCGGATTCGTACTGCGCCCGAGCCAAACCAATGACGTACCAAATTTATACTTGTCGCTACCTAGCCTGACGCTGGGTATTAATAGGACAGGGCAAAGACTGGTTTGCTCAGTATCAGGATAATGTGACTGAGTTGGAGAGCAAGCCATGGTGCCACCAGGGACCTGATCTTCCAGTGGGGAAACACTATAAAGTCACCATGAATATGTAGTCACAAATCGGTACCCGTCATGATATGACCTTAGATTTTGCGAGGACATAAAACCCAAACAAACAATCAAACAAATGGGATGGCCGAGTGGGTAGGACGTCCGTTTCCCATGCGGGAGGTCGTGGGATCAATCAGTGAATCACCGGCCGAGTGAAACCACTTATCGCTACCTTTTTTGGCACCGCAAGCGTCTTTTCCAATCACGCGTGAATGAGGTATGCGCGACAAGAGAACAATAAGTTCATTTTCTACTGAAAAAACACAACTAAACAAACTCACTGCACACCTGACGGCTTTCCTGTCACAAGACAGACTGGCAATATGGCTGATTTAAAGACTACTTCTTTCGTTTGTTGTTTGTTTGTTGTTTTACATTCTAGCAACATCCATGGTCATGTCAGGACAGGTACCGACTTGTGACAGTGCACACCCATGGCGACTTTATAGTGCTGCCCCACTGGGAGACCATACCTTCTGCTAATAATTATTTTGTTCATCTTGTCCAATATTATGAAATTCCCATAGAAATGTGGATATTATGCAATAGGGCAATTGTGGGAAATTCCCGGAAGTCAGGTACCATACGCTACTCTCCTAGCACTACCCTAGCTCCATTCCTTTGATCAGTCAGGACAGACTATCCACGGAGAACGTTCCACTGTCCTTGTTGTATTATCGACCATGCCGAAAATTCCCCTTTTCTCTCGCCACAATCACTCCATACTTTTCTGTTTATTTCGGTTTTATATCTTAACAGTTTGTTTGTTTGTTGTTTTTACATCCTTGCAACATCTAAGGTCAGATCAGGACAGGTGACAGGGCGAACTCATGGTGGCTTTATAGTGCTGCCCCACTGGGAGACCAGGCTGCCAGCACTATGACCTGATAGTGACATCCCACTCCATCACATTATCCTGACACTGAGACAACCAGTCCTTGCCCTATCCTAATTATGCAGAGCGCCTGGCTAGGAAGCGACAAGTATCAATTTTTAAGTCATTGGTTTGACTCGATCAAGGGTTGAACCCACAAACCCATGTGTTCGGGTCCCCGATCTCCCAAAACAGCTATCCCGTCTGGTATATATATATATCTATATCCCAACGACATGAAAGGTAATATGAAAATGGGATTCTGACTGACCAATTGCTTCATATATATCATCTTTTGATAGTTAATCGGCGTTTATTAAAAATGGTGGAAATCGGCGAACTCGCGGAGATCTTTCATCCCTGGTAAATGACAACAGCAAGCCAGAGAAAATATATGCAGGCTAATATAATGAGAAAACGAAGCCAATCACATTTAGTTGCTCCATGGCCATGGCTTGCAAAAAAAAAAAATCTTAAAATGGTATCAATCCTAATAATGCATCGATTCCTGCCAAATCTGCTCTGTCTGGACTATATAGTAAGAAGCCATTATCAAATAATTGTCCTAAGTGAATAAGAAGCAAAATCCATATTGCGGCATTTGGGATACACCACACCATCCTCACCCACTGCTTGGCTGGCTATTTACAGCAATGCGGAGCATATGAGAGTGAGAGTGAGTGTGAGTGGCAGACTGAGTGAGAGTGAGAGTGAGAGTGAGAGTGAGAGTGAGAGTGAGAGTGAGAGTGAGTGAGAATAGTACTATGTAGTGGTTCTCTTCGCATGACTTCATTACAAGAAATGTGGAAATTTAAATATTCTTAAATAGTTGCACTAAGATAAACTGTTTTACTAACGATTGGGTCACCAACAACACAACACAGCTAAAAGAAGCTTTAATTCAAATGTCAAGGTATCACGCTACATGATTTCAAATTTTATGGGAAACATATTTTAGGATCAATGCCCAGAGCTCATGGGAATCTATGGGAAACAGGTTTTTTTTGTTCCGTGAAAAAGGTGACGGGAACCAGAAACGTATGGAAACTAAAGTTTAACGACACATTACCGGAAATGACCGTTACCGTGAATTCCTATAGGTTGCGGTGTGGTTTCTATTAATAGTGTCGTGGGGGTGATGAAAATTGGAAATATTGCGCCTAGAGCGGGACTCGAACCCACATCTCTTTGCATTCCGAGCCAGTGTGCCAACCATTACACCACCTAGGCTCCTTGATGTCACCACACTACCCATGCCTATTTGTATATGTGGTTCCTTTCCTGAGAGGTCAGTGCAAACCACTACAATAGGTTCAGGCTTTATTTGTGTGTGCACATTATTAATTTATTAGGCAGGATGATCTCAATTTGAGAGGCTTTATTTCAAATGTCAGGGTGCAGCTTCTACTACTAGAGATGTGGGCTTTTATATGTGTGTGTGTGTGTGTGTGTGTGTGTGTGTGTGTGTGTGTGTGTGTGTGTGTGTGTGTGTGTGTGTGTGTGTGTGTGTGTGTGTGTGTGTGTGTGTGTGTGTGTGTGTGTGTGTGTGTGGATGTATGTGTGTGTGTTTGTGTTTGAGTGTGTGCACATAATTTCAATTTATTAGGCAGGGTAGTCGCAAGTTGAGAGGACCAGCAAACCAATGACCTAAAAATTGATACTTGTCGCTTCCTCGCCAGGCGCTCGGCATTAATAGGATAGGACAAGGACTGGTTGGCTCAGTGTCAGGATAATGTGACTGAGTAGGATATCACGTCATGGTGCTGGCAGCCTGGTCTCCAAGTGGGGCAGGATTATAAAGTCACCATGAGCGTGCACTGTCACAAGTCAGTACCCGTCCTGATGATATGACCTTAGATGCTGCCAGGATGTAAAACTCCAAAAACCAACCAACCAACTCCAGTTGAGAAGCCTTACGGTATAGCTTGAGAGGAAGTTGTGGCTGATGTGTGAAGAGAAGGAGAAAGTGTAGTGAGTGACCTTCTGTCAGTGGGCGGAACCCTCTCCAAACATTCACAAATCAGTGCCCGATCACCTTAGCGCCGCTGGTTCCCTGCACCAGTACTAACGAGCAAAGCAGAGACACGTTTAACAAGCAGCTCACAGTTCTTTCTTACCGGGCACGGTGGCCGAATCGGTAGAGCTGCCCCCCCCCCCCCCCCCCCCCGGGAGACCAGGGGCAATATGCAGGAGTCAGTGTTAGCGAGCCAAAACGCGTTTAGATGGGATTTCTGGTTTAGCGCCGAAAAGTTGGTATGCATGGAGCAGTGTTAGGCCTAACACCACGCGTTTAAGGTCCGCGATACTAACCCCGTTTCATATGACGTTTAGGGCCGTGTTAGCGTAAGGTTGTCGCCAAATCTATTGAATGCGATCATATTTAACAGAATTACATACGCAATAAGTGAAATTTGATCAATTTAACCCTAAATTTGAACCGTTATTAAGGCTACCGCCGCATTGGCGGCGATATTAATAGTGTCGAATCGACGAATGTAAAGTAAACAAATCGCCGCCGTCGCGACCGCCACGTCGACGTTGACATCCATACTGGCCGACGTCTACGCATTGGTGGCAATGTATTAGCAATTTGTTTACTTTATGCTCGTCGATTCGAAAATATAAATATTAATATCGCCGCCGTTACGGAGGCAGCTTTAATATTGCTTCGAATTTAGGGTTAATTTCCTCAAAGGTTACTTATTGTGTATTTAATTCTGTTAAATATGATAGCATTTAAATTTTAATAGATTTAACCCTAATATATGGGTACAGACAGACGCAGAGGGATTTCCCAAATCTATTAAAAAAAAAAATACCCCCCATTTTTAGACATTAAATCGCCGTGCACATGAGCGCCATAGGTTCGCATGAGCGCTGATAATTATGATTGGACAGGAAATTAAATTCTCTTTAATTCAATACCAACTTTTAATGGTTTTAAAATTATATTTTCAGTAGAAAATAGCACTTAAAATGGAAATTTTTGTAACTTCAAATTTCAATCAATTTTTTTTGCATTTTCTCTAAAATTAAAACTATACAGTTTTATATGAATGGAAAGCTTAGAATCTCACCTATCTAGGGGTATTAGTACCTTTTTCCTGGGTACTTTGATCAACAAATGGCGTTGTTGCACAAATTGGATGTACACTAGCTAATTCTACTAGGGATACCATGACACATCTCCACCTGGGAATTTACATGGTTTGAGAGTGAAAAATGGGAGTTGGTGGTAGTTTTTATTTAGCTATATCAGGCTTATTTATTTGAATAATAAAATGAATCCAAGACCAGGTTAAAGGTAAGAGAACAAAGGTTGTTTCTGCTGTAATACATTTGTAAAAATCCTTTGTGGTTTGTTTTGCCATGGTGTTGAAGTGGAGCATTTTTTGACAGAATTTGGCATATTCAACAAGTAATCAGCCTGGGTTTGGGGTACCTAATTTAATAGATTTAACCCTAATATATGGGTACAGACGCAGAGGGATTTCCCAAAATCTATAAATAAATTCAGGTTTAGCTAAAATGAAAGTGTTACGCGCTCCTGCATACGACTTGACACAGTTCCCGACGTCGGTGAAAGCTAAACGGTAAAAGGCTCTAACACCAAACCCCGCTAACACTGACTCCTACATATGGCCCCAGGCCACCGGCACCATGACCTGATATCCCATACAGTCGCATTATCCTGATACCGAGCTAACCAGTCCTTGTCCTGTCCTATTAAGCCCCAGGCTAGGTAGCGAAAAGTGTCAATTTTATAAGTGATTGGTTTGATTCAACCTCCTGACCTTCCGCACGGAAATCATGCGCTCTACCGATTCGGCCACCGCGGCCGGTCCTGTAGAAAAGGTCTCAGAAGACCAACCTACCCTCTGATGGCAGTGGCAAGCACTAATGTGGTAGCAGCCCATTGTGCATGCTCCGCGGAAAAGGTTGGTTGGTTATTGGAGTTTTATGTCCAGGCAACATCTAAGGTCATATCAGGATGGGAACCGACTTGTGACAGTGCACACTCATGGTGACTTTATAGTGCTGCCCCACTGCGAAATCAGGCCGCCGGCAACATG
Organism: Branchipolynoe longqiensis; assembly: GCA_030323885.1. Lineage (NCBI taxonomy): Eukaryota > Metazoa > Annelida > Polychaeta > Phyllodocida > Polynoidae > Branchipolynoe > Branchipolynoe longqiensis. The sequence continues at coordinate 17,534,326 of CM059193.1, read as the reverse complement.
ACCCGATATCACACTTGGTCACATTGTCCTGACACTGAGCTAACCAGTCATTGCCCTATCATATTAATGCCGAGCGCCAGGCTAGGAAGCAACAAGAAAAAATGTAATAAGCCATTGGATTGACTCCACCTGGAACAAAACTCCCGATCGCCCACTTGCGAGGCCTGCGCTCTACCGATTCGGCCACTGCACCCGGTCCCAAGGGAAAAGGTCTTCCAACACAAACCAAGACGTCTGTGGAAGAATTAATGCTCCATCCAGTAGCAGTTCACTATCCAGCATGCTCTGTGGAAAAGGCATCGTGGATTTCCACCACCAACCAGCCCTCAGGCAGCAGTGAAAATACCTTCTATTGTGGTTAGCAGGTCACTGTGCAGCATGCTCTGAGGAAAAGATCTCATAAATGATTTCCACCACCAACCCCCTCTCTGATGACAATGGCAAGAACTAATGTTGTGGGTAGTAGTAGCTCGCTGTGCAGTATGTTCTGCGGAAAAGGTACCATGAAGTATTTCTACCAGGTCTGGACACCCCCTTCTGACAGCACTGGCAAGAACTAAAGTTGTGGAAAGGAGCTACTAAATATGCAGCATGCTGTGAAAAGGGTAGAAGAGGATTTCCACCGCGAACCTTCCCTCTGCTTGCAGTGGCAAGAAATACTGTCAGTAGAAGTTCACTGCGCATGCTCCAAATAATCTGTGTTGATCAGCGATCGATATACAGTATAACCTCGTTAAACGAAACTTGAAGGGACCCTAGAAATTTGTTTGGATTAACCGATCTTTGGTTTAAACGAGCTTTGGCTTCGACTTTGACTTGGCTTTGGCAAAAACGTGGGTGCATTATGAATATAATATACAATATATGTGGACACTTTGATTTTTTTTTTTTTAAAGTATATACAGTATAACCCCCTTAAACCATGCTCGGTTAAACTAAACGATCGGTTAATCCAAACTTTTTTCAGTGGCCTGGCAAAATACTACCGTTTATCATATAAAAAAGTTGGTAGGGTCTCAGATGACCTTATAACCACATGAAAGTTCGGTTTATCGTACCGGAAGTGGCCTCGGGTCCTACAATTTTGTTTGGATTAACCGATAATTTGGATTAACCGATAATTTGGATTAACCGACTTTGGTTTAACCAACTTTTTTATATGATAAATGGTAGTATTTTGCCGGGCCGCCAAAAAAGTTTAGATTAACCAATAGTTTGGCTTAACCGAGCTTGGTTTAACCGGGTTGTACTGTATACCGTATTCTCGTGGGCGTTAATATTGGCAAATCATTGAAGTTGGGGGTGGCCGTTTACCCACACATGAGCGTCTGAGGGGTGGAGGTTTACGAAATATTGGCCAATTGGGCATTAACACACGAGAATATGGTATATACACATATTATATATATATATTATATACCATTTGCAAACACCAGCGTGTCCAACTTATTGGTTTGCTGGCGGAGGGAAGACATATAAACAATAATTGGGTATTGGATTGTGGCCAGGCTAAATGGTTTCTGATGTGGCCACAAGCCACGTCATATTATAGGGGTCTAACCAAACCACTGTTCAAGACCATCGACCTACGAGCTTTAGAGAGCCAGTAACACTACCGGAACAACTTTACTTAAAGGGCCAGTGACATGACCAACACAACTTTACTTAAAAGGGCCAACACAACTTTACTTAAAGGGCCAGAAACATGACCAGCACAACTTTACTTAAAGGTGCAGTAACATGACCAACATAACTTTAGTAAAGGGCCAGTAACATGACCAACACAACTTTACTTAAAGGGCCCGCAACATGACCAACACAACTTTACTTGAAGGGCCCGTAACATGACCAACACAACTTTACTTGAAAGGGCCAGTAACATGACCAACACAACTTTACTTAAAGGGCCAGTAACATGACCAACACAACCTTACTTAAAGGACCAGTAACATGACCCACACAAACTTACTTAAAGGGCCAGTAACATGACCAATACAACCTTGCTTAAAGGGCCGGTAACATGACCAACTCAACCTTACTTAAAGGGCCAGTAACATGACCAACACAACTTTACTTAAAGGGTCAGTAACATGACCAACACAACCTCACTTAAGGGCCAGTAACATGACCAGCACAACTTTACTTAAAGGTCCAGTAACATGACCAACATAACTTTACTAAAGGGCCAGTAACGTGACCAACACAACTTTACTTAAAGGGCCAGTAACATGACCAACACAACTTTACTTGAAGGGCCAGTAACATGACCAACACAACCTTACTTAAAGGGCCAGTAACATGACCAACACAACTTTACTTGAAGGGCCAGTAACATGACCAACACAACTTTACTTAAAGGGCCAGTAACATGACCAACACAACTTTACTTGAAGAGCCAGTAACATGACCAACAGAACTTCACTTAAAGGGCCAGTAACATGACCAACACAACCTTACTTAATGGGCCAGGAACATGACCAACAACACAACCTTACTTAAAAGGCCAGCAACATGACCAACACAACTCTACTTAAAGGACCAGTAACGTTACCAACGCAACTTTAATTAACAAGCGGCTCACGTGACCAACACAACTTTGCATTTAAAGGAAAATTAGAAGTTGCACAGGTGGTTCCTTTGGCACAATGGCGGCACAGTTCTATGGAATATAGTCTATCTTGTGGTGGGAAAATACAGGTCGCAGGTAAGCATGTAGACGACGCTGGCGGCGTGCGGCAGCACATTTCGAAAGCACTGATAATTTTCAACAATTACTTGTGTGTACACACTATCTGAAACCCAGTGGAATATGCCATTGCTATATTAACTAGATCATGTTGTCATTTGGTAAAACCAGGCAGTGTTGACATTGCTGGTGGGTAAACCACCAAATAAACGATTATTGAACGCATCAATATTTAGGTTGGACACACGAATTGAAATCCAGTTAAATGTGGGGTTTTAAAACCAAATGTATATTAGGGCATCACCATACTATATGCACGTTTCATGACTTGGGATCTTCAAGGCATATGCACACATACCTGCCAGAACTATTTTTCTTTTTTCCTTTAAGAGAAAAGCAATTATTAAATTAAATGCAAAAACGCAGAAGCCAGTTATTGTGCTGCGTTTGTCACAAACTGAATTCTTAAAGAATCCAATTGTCCAATTTTTACTGTAGTTATAAAATGTTAACAAATCTGAACAAACAGGGAGTCATCGAAAAGGCTGGGGTCTCTGTTGGAACCCTCCCCTGGGGGCCCTCCCTTAAGGCCCTCTCTTGAGGCCCTCCTATAAGGTCTTCCCTTAGGGGGGTGTGGGGTGTGAATGGGCTACCAGAAGGCGTAGATATCTCTTCTAAGACGTCTCCAGGGGGAAGGATTGCCTTAGAAGTAGAAATACACATGTTTTTTTGTTGGTGTTTTTAATTTTAACTTTTTAATTTTATTTACATTTTGTTAGCCTATCCCACATCTCCAGATTTGAACCGAAAGGTGAAATGCCTGTAAATAGGCCATGTGATAGGGCCAAGTCACTTACGAAATTGACGCTTCTCGATACCCTAGCCTAACACTCTGCATTACTAGGATTTGGTTGTTGGAGTTTTACGTCCTGGCAACATCTAAGGTCATATCAGGACGGCATTACTAGGATAGTGCAAGGACTGGTTTATTCAGTATCAAGATGTGACTGAGTCAGCTATTGGGGCATGGTGCAAGTGGCACAGCCAGCAGTGCATAGCGGTTGTTGAATTTGTATCAGTAATGAATTATTATGGAAATGTTGATGGTTTCGTTATTTATATCCACATAAAAATGTATATAGTACATATATAAACTAATCATATATATATATTTAACCGTCGGGCTAATCCACCCCCGCTTAAGGCGACCCTACGTGTTAATATAAATAATTGTTTCCATGTCAATGTCTTGTGCCTCCTGCCGCCAGTTGTCTGTCATCCTGCCAGCCTGACCCTTGACTAGCAATGTCCGAGGTGGAGAGTTTGACTCCTGACAGACCATGGGCAGAAGGCCCTTAATTAAATAAGATTATAGAGCAATCCAAATAGCAATCTGAAGTTGACCATAGCGGTTAATAATATAAGTCTGGAGGACAGTAAAGAATGCAAGGAACGTTCATGTCACTTCTTAGGAGCTCACCATTTTATTCTTACCTCTTACTAACAGAATGAATTTAGCAATATAACTTATGTTATGATTTAAATATAGTTCAACAGTGGAATGTATGTTATAAGTCAAATCCCCTCCCATATAATTAAGTTAAATAAGTTTGGAATTTCCATAATAAAATCCTAAATTTCGGCTAAAACACGTCTGATGGGTCTGGCTCCGAAGGCCCGACCTTCTATCGTTGCTAGGATAGTCACAATCGACGTATCCAAGGAACGCTTTACAGCAGGGAACCTGGCCTCGCAAAATGCGCGCCCGCGCAAAATGCACGCACGCGCAAAATGCGCGCCCGCGCAAAATGCGGTCGAGTAGTCTCGCCCACTTCATATATATATATATATATAAAATATATATATATATATAATATATATATATATATATAAATATATATATATATATATATATATATATATAATAATATATATATATATATATATATATATATATATATATATATATAGTATAGTTATACGAGTCTTACCTTGGTACAGATGATGGATAACTGTTGTTTTACCGAGGTATAAGCCTCGGATAGATGTGGGCTAGGGAGAGGTAAGCACGTCCGGTACCAGCAATCTTAACCTACTTATTGAGGATAAAAATGACTTTCAAACAATGGATACTATTACTTTACCGAAAAGGTACACCAACGGAATAGATGTGGCAGGGTGTGGCGGGAGGGCCCTAGCCCACATCTATCCGAGGCTTATACCTCGGTAAAACAACAGTTATCCATCATCTGTACCAAGGTAAGACTCGTATAACTATACTATTTTACCTCGGTAAACAGCCTCAGGCTAGCCTCAGGCTAGGGAGACCTTTACATAATTCATTTTTATCCTTAATATCATTCTTTCTTATTATTATAACATTCTAAATTTTTGTTCTCACCTATTCTTGTTAGTTGGCGAGAAGACGCTTTGCAACGCCGGTAGGCTTTTCTAGTCGTTTATTATAATGTTTTGCAAACGACTTAGCCGTCTTCCAGCCTGCATGCGCTAGTATTCTTTTCACAGAAATACCAAGCACCCGTGCCTTGGAGACCATGGCTCCTCTAGTTGAGTGGGAAGAGTATTTACTCGTATCCACTCCAGCCAATTTCAACACCGTAATTGTCCATCTGGCAAGTGTGTCTCGTGAAATCGCCTTATGTGGCTTTATAAAGCTCACTAATAGTTGTTGTGATGCACGTAAATCCTTTGTCTTGTATATATAAGCCCGTATGGCCGACACAACACATAATTTCCGATCATTCGGAAAACAGTCTAAGTGAACCGTTGATAAAGGGTCACCTAACGTGTTCGATTTAAGCAATTTTTCTAAATCAAACGTAGCTTGTTGCTTAAAGCAACAATCGTCTGTCCTCTGTGTCCGGTTACTAACAATAACAGGACCGCGACCTTAAAACCTAACTGTTTTATATCTAACCACGAGTTGTGAGGCCAAGCCTGAAACAACTTAAATACTATAGAAACATCCCAAAACCGACTATACTTTGGTTTTGGAGGATTCCTTTGATAAATTGAACGAAGTAAATAACAAATAACATAATGTTTTCCAACTGTTTCCCCATCAATTCTAGGTAATATAATTGATAACGCACACCTCGCCGCATTAATCGATCCAAAGGAAAGTCCTTCATCCTCTAGAGAACGAAGAAACCGAGCTACTTGTGAAATCTTTGGATTTGTTGGCTTAACTTTCATTAACAAACAATGTACACCCCATTTCTTTAAATAGGTTGTATACATTTTGACAGTTCCTGGCCTCCAGGCATCCGATACTATCCTATCCTCAGTAATTCTGTCCAATCCAAATTGCTGTAGCTGCTTCCTTAGAAAAGGAATGCCAATAGGGGCGTCGTTGACACGTCGCCGTGAACCACTAGCGGTCCGTGGTGCGTCAGATTCCCGAGTTTTCTTGGGAATCGTATACGATCTTTTGCCAGTTGTGAAACTGCTGGCAGCCAAGGTTGCGTGTCCCAATCGGGCACCACCAGTATCGCATGTGTCCCTTCCAAGCCGATTTTTCTCACTACTCGGCTGATAATGCTAAATGGTGGAAAAATATAAAAATAATTATTTTCCCAGGTAATAGCAAACGCATCTACTTTCCAAGCATCCGGTTCAGGATGCCAAGAAACATAACAGGGTAACTTGTTATTATTTCGTGATGCAAATAAGTCAACTTCAGGTGTACCCCATTTTTCACAAACGAAGTTAAACAAAGGTGTAGAGAGAGACCACTCTAAATGGTCATGGAAATTTCTACTTTTATAATCTGCAAGTGTATTTTGTGACCCTGGAATATGCGCTACAGTCAGCCAGACTTGTTGAGCCTGTGCCCAGTTCCAAATCAGTTTAGATAACTGATTGCAAGACTTTGATTTGGTTCCACCCATGTTACGAATATATGCCATGGCAGTAGTATTATCAGTTAGTATTCTAACCTGTGATTTATTTATCTTTACTAAACTACGTAAGCCCAGATAAATAGCACGCAATTCTAGTGCATTAATATAGTCTGATTTTTCATCATCAAGCCATCTACCTCCTGTTGTGACCCCATCTCGATGAGCTCCCCAACCTTCTAACGAAGCATCAGTAGTAATTACTGTATTAGGTTCCGCCATGCGGATTGGATTTGGTGAACTTGCTATATGTTGCATCCACCATCCAATATCCTGTAACCCTTCTTGCGAAATAAACATCTTTCGCTCAAAATTGCCTTTAGTTCGTGTTAACGCTAAATTTTTATCTATTTCTAGCGACTTAATATGGGCCTTCCCATATAACACAGCAGGTGCATATGATGTCATTATGCCAATAAGAACAGCAACCTGTCTAATTTTTGGCTTTGATAACTTAATAAGCTGAGTCGCTGTAGTCATAAACTTAATTAGTTTTTGTTCTGTTATCGACACTGTAAGGGACTGTGTATCCAGAATAAACCCTAAACATTTGAGTTGTTTTGTTGGTTTAAACACTGACTTTTGTTGATGTACATAAAACCCCAATTTAGTGAGTAATGCACATAAATCCAAAACTGCATTCACACAACCAATTTGTGTTGATGCTATAATAAAAGAATCATCTATGTATGGAAACATTATGTGACCCTTCCTCGCCATTACCGAGAAAACAGGTTTAAGCAATTTAGTAAATAAACGTGGCGCACAAGCTAAGCCATTCGGCATGCAGGTAAACTCATAGAGTTGGTTATCCCAAATAAATCGAAGAAATTTTCGGTATTGTTCCATTATGGGAAGCGTATAATATGCATCCTGTAAATCAACACTAGCCATCCACGCATCTGGTGTAATCAGATCCCGTGCCGTATCTAGAGAGAACATTTTAAAATGTCGATATTCCACCCTTTTATTAAGGATTGTTAAATCCAGGATCATTCGAACATCACCATTAGGCTTCGGTCTCGAGAAAATGTTTGAAATAAACTGTCCTGAACATTGTGTCACTTTTTGTATAATTCCTTTCTCAAAGAATTTATGTACCTGTTTAGTTAGTGCGTCTCGTTCAACTGGTTGAATGTTATATGGAAAAGGTATTATACTTTGTACAGGAATTTGTGTAAAGGGAATGTGAACACCCCTAACTATTTCTATAATTTCTTGGTCACTAGTAATTTTGTGCCACTCAGAAATATGATTACTAATATTACCAGCCACAAAGTTGCTTACAGTTTGTGTGTTTTTAGAGGCTGCAGGGACTTGTAAAGTTTGTGTTTGGACCTCTACTTGGACCCGCCCCTGGGGAAAGGTCTCGACGAGTTGAACCCTCGACCTATTGGCCGTGCGGTGTTGTCGGTCCAGCCTGGGCGAGCGCCCCGGCCCCGAAACCCTTGACCGAAGTTTGAACTCGGTCTGGTTCCTCTGGTGAACCGTCGTGGACGAAAATCCCCTCGTGACTTTTTGAAACGAGGAACTTCCTGTTTCTTCTTGCCATCCATGTTTTTGCCACTCTTGGCTGCAGTCTCCACCTCTTTATAGAGGTATTGTAGTTGACCGCCAAACATCTTGGTGTTATCTAAGGGTTTCCCTTTAATCGGCTCTGGAGCAAGATAAGAGCGTAAACTCCTTCCCCTCATTATCGGTAACCTTCTTAGAGCGAGCCACTTCTTTGCCAGCATCTGTGCAAACTGACTTGAAGACATTTTCATATCTTCGAAACGACAGGTAATTACCTGCCGCCGCTAGCACTGCAATGCCTTTGTCCATTGTCTTAGCCAAAGACGAGAACTTATTTTCACTCTGCATCCTATTAGCCACAGGAACAATAGCTGTTAGGGTAGCCAACACTGCCTTATGCACTGTGTGCAACACATCCTCAAACTTCTTACGGTCATCCGTCATATTGACATCCCGATCCATTTCTTTAATGATGGAGTTGGGAACACCCTTTATGCCTGTTAACTCATCTCCTAACTTGGAGATAACCTCCGCCGGTTTAAACGTGCGGAAATGACCATTCACGGTCTCGCGCATAAGCGTAGTGGTTTTAACCCGCTTAGCCTTTGGCTTCTCCACCTTCTTAGCCACTTTAGTGCCAATGTCCGCATAGACACCTTCATATATGGTGTCTGAGTCTGATTCCGTAGAAGTAGACTCAGTGGACGAATCAGAAGAAGAATATTTCCTCTTCCTCTTCTTCTTTTTGGACTTAGTCTTCCGCTTTTTGCGAAAACCAGTCTCTGCCCGCTCCTTGGTGAATTCATCACCCGAAGAAATCACCTGTTTCTTCTTCTTCCTCCGTTTAGGAGAAGGAGGAGGAGGAGCCTTAAGCTCCACCGCCGAGTCTGTGTCCAAGAAATCCTCAAATGAATCCTCTTGGACACTCGGCCTACGCCGCTTCCGAGACACAGGCGATTTGGCAGTCAAGATGTGGCTTTCCAATCTTGCAAAGCGAGCCTCCCAATCTGGAGGCGCAGGCACATCAGGCACTGCGTCCTCGTCCGGGTCGGAGAGGATATGCGCCCGGGGCTGTGTCGACGGCCCTGCCGACAACACGGGTGAGGAGTCGTACTCCTCGTCCACTCCACTCGGAACACGCCCCTCGGCTGCTGCTGCACCGCGCTTACTCCGCTTCGTGGCCATCGGGAACTGAAACAAACATTTTTGGTCAGTCCCGGTATATATATATGTCACAATATGGTTGTTTCAAACTCATTTGGACATCTATTGGTGTTAAAGAACGTGTTTATACCGTTATAACACAGGCGTAATAAGCTAAATTTGTGCGTGGGTTGTGGGTCAAGCCCAAACCTTACGCGGGGTCGGGACCAGTGTATCGGCCCGCCCATCCCTCTGTTCCGCACACTTCTCCCACCTGTGACTACTACGTCAACAAGTTGGAGAAAATGCTACGAAACTCGGAGAAACGCCTGAAAAAGTTTTGTCTAGGGGAGTCTATAAAAGAAACCCAGGAGCATCTCCAACATTACTCTCTATTAGAGTACGAGAGAATTTCCACATGAGATAGGGCGAAACCCACATCTCTACCCATAGTCACACGGTGACCCGGGTGTTGACATAACCGCTAATGACCGGTTTGGTTCCTTCGAGAAACCCACTCGAGTGTTCTATCCTTGGTTGTTTATAACCAAATAACTCGTCCAAATTGGACCAACGAAAGTCTAAACTTTCCATATTGATGCTCTAATGCATCATAATTAAGCTAACCACAGTTTTTATTATACTTACTGCGTATTTGCTTGTATGTAGACTAATTTTGCCGGAGCAACCCAACGACACGTTATCCAGTCGTGAGTTGTATATGCTAATTGCTGGTACCGGACGTGCTTACCTCTCCCTAGCCTGAGGCTAGCCTGAGGCTGTTTACCGAGGTAAAATAATGTGTTATTTAAATGATTACATGAATAAATGTGATGTATAACGTATTATACAAGTATAAATGCTCGAGGGGAAATAAATCATATCCCTTCCTCCTGCGCTGCCGCATTAGCAGAGTACCCCCCCCCCATCTTTGGAACATTTTGTAACTGGGTGCCCCCCCCCCCATGCGCCACTCAGCCAGGAGGAATTTTTATACTACCAAGAAATAAATAAAGGTACCCACACACTTTATTTGATAATCAACCACCATCTATTTTCCTTCGCTTGTTCTGTTCCGACTGTCCGTACCAGTGGTGCCACCTTGCTGGTTTCCTGTAAACTGACCACCTCTAGATGCTCCCAGTTCGGTTCAGGTTGGCCAGAGCTGCTCAGTGAGCTGGTAGTGGGCTGGTCCCTATGGTAACGTGATAAGAAGGCTCAGTGCCGGCACTGATGGAGCAGAGTGAACTGGTCAACACCCCAAGCGTAAACCGCCCTTTCGTAATGCAGTTTAGTGGCAAGTAATAGCCACATATAGGTTGTCGTCTGCAGTGCAGGAATATGTTGTCTGCTGCAGGTAATAAATAGGCTTAACATGTGATAGATTCTCACTGAAAGTTGTCCGAATTTACTAGCATTGTAGTTGTGCACATGGACATTCCTGAGGGCCAGACTCATAATACCCGCCTTCCGAGTTCATAGACCGGACGAGGTGGTCAAATCGACAAGAGTGCTCGCTTGCCATGCGGGAGGTCATGGGTTTGAACCATCGCCTAGTCAAACCAATGACGTACAGTAGTTATAGTTGTTTGCACCTAGCCTGTTGCTCAGCATTAATAGGACAGGGCAAGAATTGCTTTTCTGAGTACTAGGATAATGTGACTGAGTGGGATATCGGGTTCACCTTGTGTGCGCACTGTCACAAGTTGGAATCCATCCTGATATGACTTTAGCTGCTGTCAAGATGTTTCACGATTTTGTTTGCTTTCCATTGTCATCTTTACCATGCCAACGTGAATTCATTCAAATGTAATTTACATTATTTATGACATTTGTTTTATTGTTTTTATTTATTTGTGTAGTTTTATTTTCATAACCATGGAGGTTAACTGAGATAATAAAGGTAAGTACTGTGGACAAGTGAAGATTCAGAGGGACAAGTGAAAATCACACCAGAGTTGTCCTATGGACAAGTGAAAATTTCGCTTATTTCTATCACTGATACATATAAAGTGATAGAAATAAGCAAACTTTTTCACTTGTTCGCCGGACAAGTCTGATGTGATATTCACTTGTCCGACTGAATTTTCACTTGTCCTGGACAAGGTCTAATTTCAAACTCTGGGACCGAATATCTTAAATGCAATATCTGTCTGCCTCCCCATACTTGTATAACAAGTTATACTTCTTATACACACATATATATATATATATACATATACAGCGAGCATATTTTTTTACTTCCCCACCAGACAAGTCTAGTGAGATTTTCACTTGTCCATTTGAATTTCCACTTATCCTGGACAAGCGGACAAGCTCTTATTTCGAACGCTAACATATATGCACAGGGTGATCTACCACACCCACAAGCTGCCTCACTAAGGGCCAACAACGGTATCTAGCAGCACGGTGGGTTGGGCTCGGGCCCAGCCTCTGCAACTGCCAACACCTTCCACACACCCCACCCCGCCCCACCCCACCCCACTACAACAGGCAGCAAGAGCATCCCATTGGGAGCACTTTGCACCAAGTGTTCGCTAACCACGTCACCAAAGAACGGCAACACGCCCCCCCCCCCCACCACCACCGCACACACACCCAATTGACCCAATATCTCAACATGCTTTTGGATTGATGTAAGTCAGAGAGAGATAGACACCATATTCATAGGGTGCTTCACACATGTGTATTTTGGGCCGACACACCTTTTCGCTGGGACCAGACAGGATGGCCGAATGAGTTGAGCGTCCGTCTCCCATTTTGATAGATCGTGGGATTCGAATACAAGGGTTTGAACCCTGGTCGAGTCAAACCAATGACTTAAAGATTTACACTTGTCGCTTGGCAGCCAGGCACTCGGCATTATTAGGATAGGGAAAGTATCAGAATAATGTGACTTAGTGGGATATCAGGTAATGGTGCTGGTGGCCTGGTCTCCCAGTGGCGTAGCACTATAAAGTGCACTGTCACAAGTATGTACCCATCCTGATATGACCTTAGATATTGCAGGACGTAAAACTCCAACAACCAACCAACCGTTTCGCTGGTGGATGTCTGCGCTGGTTCCGGCACCCTCCTGGATGAATTACCCACTCAGCCACCGAGGGGAGGCTTCACCCGACGCGCAGGACCAGCGGCCCGCACCGCCGCGCCCCCTGACGGGCTGAACGGCAGTTAATCACGCGGTCGTGTTCATTACGGCCGGCACAGACCGCAGAGAATGGGGCACCCACACAGGGGCAGCCAGCAGCCACCCACCAGCCAGCCAGCCAGCTAGCCAGCCAACCACCAGCCGGAAACCAGCCAGCAACCAGCCGGAAACCAGCCAGCAACAAGCCAACCAGCAACAAGCCGGAAACCAGCCGGAAACCAGCCAGCCACCAGCCAGCCAGCCACCAGCCACCAACCACCAGCCGGCAACAACCAGCCACTAGCAGCCAGCATAGGGAATTCATGGGCAATCAGTACGAGGAGGTACAGTGATCAGGAGAGCACCGGTACACGGCGGGCCTGGGAGGCACCGTGACCAGAAGAGAGCGCACCGGTAGACGGAAGGGCACTGCACCAGTACAAGGAGAGACATGCGCATTGCCACTTAACACTGCGCTAACTGGCACTCACCATTACTAGGATAGGGAAAGGGGTGGTCGGTGTCACGATAATGTGATTGGGTTGGATTATTGGGGTGGGGCTGTGCTGTAGCCCAGTGGAACAGCATTGTAAAGACGCCATGAGTGTGCACTGTTGACAAGTCAGAGCCAGTCCTAGTAAAAGCGTTGCTAGGATGTAAAACCCCCATTGAACAAATACAGGGAGTACACAGAACTGGTACATGTAGGATGAGAATACTGGTACAGGGAGCAGTGGAGCACCGGTACCGGGATAAATCGATCCCCAGTATATGGAGCAACAGGGTGGTACAAGAAAGCAATGCGGAGACTTAGCACCGGTACCAGAAGCAGAGCGCCGGTACCAGGAGAGCACAGATGCAGAAGCAGAGCTCCGGTACCGGGAGATGCATAACTCCGGTACCGGGAGATGCAGAGCTCGGGTACCGGGAGGCGCAGAGCTCCGGTACCGGGAGCAGAGCAGGGTGACGGTACCAGAAACAGAGCTCCGGTACCGGGATATGTATAACTCCGGTACCGGGAGACACAGAGCTCCCGTACCAGGAGACACAGAGCTCCAGTACCGGGAGCAGAGCACCCGTACCATGAGAAGCAGAGTGCCAGATATGGTATCAATCAATCAGCATAAGAGTGCATACAAGCATTGTAAACTATGGAGAACAGGACATTGGTAGGTACACAAACTAAACCTCATACTATTTTAGAAGTTGAGACAAAATGATAGTGGATTAGTAGAAGGGCAGACCAGGCCGGAACATTTGCACAGAAGTCCGCGTGAGTTGAGAAGACACAGTGCTAAGATTGACGAGCGCCACCAGGGAATGCTTACATCAACTGAGTAGACAGCACCCAACACTGCGAAGAGGAACAAAGTGTGCAGGCAGACCGAAATACCAGACCACAGAGAATATCGAGATAATACCAAACACGAAACCGCACTGAACACTGCGAACAGGAGCAAAGTGTGCAGGCAGGCCGAAATACCAGACATCTGAGAATATTGAGATAATACCAAACACTGGAGACAGAAGCGAACAGTGCGAACAGGAGCAAAGTGTGCAGACGTATCAAACACCAGAGAGAGCAAAAATTACCATGACAATACCAACCACCAGAGACAACAGAGAAAACACCACAGATGGCACCAAACACAAGAAACAGCAGCAAACACAACATAAACAGCAAATGCAACAGCATCAAACACCATACTCAGCACCAAACACCAAACCAAACACCCCACAGTAACGACCGGACGCGGTGACCGAATCGGTAGAGTGCAGGCCTCCCATGCGAAAGGTCGTTGCCATAGACATCACCAAATACCACAGACAGCACCAAAGACCGCTAGTCAAGAAGTACCTCTCCATCATTCCCTAAGGACCTAGTGATTACAAAACACTAGTGGGTGTACCAGTAATATTTTGTTTTGGCGAACAGACACCTACATGAAGTGTAGTTTGTTAACAAGCAGCAGTAACCCCCCCCCCCCTCCGCCATACAGTACACCCATCACAAGCTACTCCCCCCCCCCCCCCACACACCCAGTGTCTTCCTCATAAGGTATAGTGTTAAGGAATTATGAATGCAAAACAAATCACACACAAAAGCAAGATGGCGGCCGCTGGATGCTCTTGAGGAATTCTGAATGCAAAAAAAAAAGAAAAAAAGGATGGCGGCCACTGGATGCTCTTGATCCGACTTTTATACTCCTATAGACACAGCTACCAAGTACCAGATGCAAACACCATCAACATTTCCCCCAGGACCCCCCCCCCCCCCCTTTCTGTTAGATTTTTTGTTAATGTTCATTTGATAGATACAGTCTCATGACAAGAAAAATCTCACTGCAAGAAGCAAGGGTCCCAGTGACAATTCTTTTGTTAATTCCTTAAAAACTAGAGAGGTCCAGAGCCATGTGCCCCCCCCCCCCTCCCCAATCAAATTTTGTAAACCTATGATTAAAATGGGGCAATCTGGGACCTACTTAGACATATTTTCACTTTGAAATTCCAATCATTTTAAGACTTCAACACAACAAATAATTAACAGTTTTAACAAATTTGCAGACAGGATTTCTCCCCCCGTTCATTTGGAAACTCAGTTTTCTGTGAAATCAGAGATTTTGCTGAGAAATGGGATCCCCGTAGAAATGATGTCAGCTGCAAAACTAAATACGGCATACAAATAGTGCAAGTTGACCTCAAATCAGGGAATGTGCCCAGCTTTAAATCTTACTGTCTGCATCTACACTAAACCAAAGACCCTATAACACTAAGACGGCTCACTACCTATCTCTCCCATGGTAATGTAAATTTTGCAGTGCCACCTTGTGGTGGGTTTGATCAGCCCAGCTGCTGGTTGGTGTTTCACATGTAAACACATACAATTATATTATACATGAGATAGGTAAGTATGAATACACATCATTATGAAATTGCTATGAACAAATACCCATCATCATCAGTATCATCATCAGCATCGCCATCGTCACACATCTTTCACATTCATATATACATTTATACATATAATATAGCACCTGTTTAACCAAGAGAACAGCCAGCGCACCAAGTGGTGGGTTTGATCATTTTGATTACACAGTACAGGCTGAGTGAGCCGTCTTAGTATTATAGGGTCTTTGACTAAACCTCTCCAGCCACTGGTCCACACCGCAACACCAGCCTCCACCTTTCGCAACCCCCCCCCCAAACTCTCCCCTCCCCCAACACCTCCCCCTCACGCCACAAAATCCAGGGTTCCACGCGACCAACTGCTGCCACTGTACACAGGGGACGCAGCAGTGAGCTCTTATTGACTTGCCTGTTTCTTGTGGTTTTACATCCCAGCAATGTCTAGGGTCATATAAGGGCCAGCACGCACCCTTGACAACTTTAGCGTCCTGCCCAATGGGGAGACGCGGCTGGCAGCACTACGACCTAATATCCCGCTCAATCACATTAATTATCATCATAGTCAGCAAACCCGTCCTTCGCCTATCCTAGTAATGACGAGCGCCATGTTTGGTAGTGACAAGCATAAATTGTCTAAGTCATTGATTTGACATGGTCAGGGTTTGAACCCATGACTTTCCACATGGGAAGCTAGCCAGTGCTCTTACCAAGTTGACTACCAGGGGCAGTGGCCGAATCAGTAGAGTGCAGGCCTCCCCTCCCGTGCGGGAAATTGGGAGTTCAATTCCTGGTCAAGTCAAACCCAATGACTTACAAAATTGATACTTATCGCTTCCTAGCCTGGTGCTCAGCATTAATAGGATGGGGCAAGGATTGGTTAGCTCAGTGTCAGGATAGTGTGACTGAGTGGGATATCGGGTCATGGTGCTGGTGGCCTGATTTCCCAGTGGAGCAGCACTATAAAGTCACCATGAGTGTGCACTGTCATGAATCGGTACCCGTCCTGATATGACCTTAGACGTTGCCAAGACATAAAACTCCAACAACCAACCAACCTTACCGATTCGGTTTTCCACTCTAGTGTGGGCTTATTGGTGAACAGCCGCCTACATCAACCCCTTCCTCCTGGTGTCAACCACACACCGGCTACAGAACCAGCAGCACCACAGGCACCACCAGCACCACCAGCACCACCAGCACCACCAGCACCAGCAGCAGCAGCAGCAGCAACAGCGATGACCGCCTCCTCAGGGTGGAGTGCGTCCATCGTCGCCCCATGCTCTATACCATTACCGTATATCTATAGACAAGTGCTAAAACTCGCTTGGACGGTAAGCACCACGTGATTTACACGGGTGGACGGATCGCCGCATGTACGACAGCCCGCCCAGAGCACCTACCTACTGGCTGATGAATATTGTAACCCAATCAGCTGCCAGAACTCCAAAGATCCAATGCAGCGACTAACAAAATTACCAATAATGTGCGCGCAATGATAACGCAGATATATGTTGGGTGTATGACGGTAACATAATAAGTCGGGTGTATGTTAAATGAATATAGAGTAGTAACATGACAGGACGGGTGTACGTTAAATGAATATATGGGAGTAACATGACAGGCCGGGTGTATATTAACTGAATACATAGTAGTAACATGATATTTGTTTGTTTGTTTGTTGTTTGCGTCATAGCAACATCTAAGGTCATATCAGGACGGGTACAGACTGGTGACAGTGTGCACTCATGGCGACTTTATAGTGCTGCCCCACTGGGAGACCAGGCTGCCAGCACCATGAACTGATATCCCACTCAGTCACATTATCCTGACACTGAGCCAGCCAGTCCTTGCTCTATACTAATAATGCCAAACGCCTGGCTAGGAAGTGACAAGTATCATTTTTTAAGTCATTGGTTTGACTCGACCAGGGTTCGAACCCACGATCCCATGGTCTACCAACACGGGAGACGGACGCTCAGACTCATTCAGCCATCCCATCCGGTTAGGTAGTGACATGAATGCCAGGACGTAAATGTCAGTGTCACATGGACCTAATTTGAAGGTATCCAGCTAGTTCCAGCAGTGACAGGCGGGACCAAAATGTCAGTGTCACAGATACCTAATTTGAAGGTATCCAGCATGATCCACCAGGTGACCGGCGGGACCTAAATGTTAGTGTCACAGATACCTAATTTGAAGGTAGCCAGTGTGTTCCAGCAGCATAGAGGGGCTAAGCCGGGACCTAAATGTCAGTGTCACAGGGACATAATTTGAAGGTAGCCGGCGCATTCCAGTTGCAGGGGTCAGGCCGACACCTAAATGTCAGCGTCACAGAGCAGCACAGCTCTCGTCACAATGCGCCGCACTGTTTCTGCCGACATACGCCAGGGGGCGGGGCGGGCGGCTGGGCGGAGCGGACGCCGGTAACGCCGGGCCGCCTGGGTGCAGTTATCGCGACGCGCCGGTCACCGGCCGTGAGTAGTATACTTCAGTGGGGATTAGCGCCATCACGTAAATAAAGCGCACCAACTAGGAAAGGTGTCCGTCAGGGAGGGTGTCCGCAGTGGGACGGGGGGTGGCGGGGTGGTTGGGGGGGGGGGCATGGAGGGTATGGAGAGGGAAAAAGGGAGGAATGAAGGGGAGAGGGGAAGGGGAAGGAAGGGAGAGGGAGGAAAAGGGGAAAGAGGGCCAAGGGGGGAGGAAATGAAGGGAACAGGGAGAGGGGCGGGGATTGGAGGAGCAGATGTGCGAAGTGGCGTTGGTGGGGGGGGGGGGGAGGGGGGAGGGGGAATGAGGAGGAGGGAGGGAGGGGGAAGGCGGAGAATGGGATGGGGGAGAAGGGAAGAAGAGGCAGGGGAGGGAGAGAGCGGGGAATGGAAATCGGGATAGAGCTGAAGACGGGGGCCGATGGGAGAAAGGGTGAGATGGGGAAGAATGGGAAGTTGGGAGAAGGGGAAGAATGGGAAGTGGGGGAGAAGGGGAAGAAGGGGAAGCGGGGGAGACTGGTGGAGATAAGGGAGCAGGAGGGAGGGGGGGGGAGAGTCCGGGAACAGTAAACAAAAGGGGAGATGGGGAAAATAGGGGAAATAGGGGAAGGGGAGACGGAAAGAGTGAGAGAATGGGAAATGGGGAGAAGGGGGTGGCGGAGAGGAGGACAGGAGCGAAGGAAATCAAAGATGGGGAAGGTGAAGGAAAAAGTGGGAAAGCAGAAGAGAATAGCAAATGTGATCTTCAACAGATAAAACACACAGTACAAAGCATGGTGGATTATGTTCCAGGACGGGAAGACCTCGAAATCATACGTTGAAATAATGCTCGGCTAGGGATCGAACCCACAAGGAGAAGCGGGCACTCTACCAGAAGCCCATCCGATCCCGCCACTGTTCGGAGTGAGTGATTGCAGGGGATGTGACGGCTAACTGGTGTGTATGTGGGGGGGGGGGGGGGGGGGGGGGGGGCGTTGACACAGTATAAGACCTGTGCACAAAACTAACTACCTACGCACGGTCGGACAGCGTGGGCACATATGTACTGCAATCCATCTGTCTTCCTGCCTGCCGCTTTCACAGAATAATCAGTTATTGCCCGATATGGTGGTCTCTGTTGAGACACGAGAGACTCGCCAACAAGATGAGTTTTGATCGATGCAAAGCCGAGATCGGTTTGTTTCCTCACAAGCACATGCATTTGATTAATTGATGGTCGGTTGGTTGTTGGAATTTTAGGTCCTGGCAACATCTAAGGTCATATCAGGACGGGTACTGACTTGTAAGTTGTAACAGTGTGCACTCATGGCTACTTTATAGTGTTTCCCCACTAGGAGACCAGGCCGCAAGCACCATGACCTGATATGCCACTGTCGAACCCAAGCCAACCAGTACTTTTTTTTCTTGTCTTTTTTCTTTTTTTCTTTTGGTGATGCGTGTATTTATGCTGCCCACAACAGTTAAGTCTAATGACTTGTTTTCGCCTCTAGGCAGTAATAGTCTTGTGACTCCCTTTCTTTTTATCTCTTTCAGTTGTTGTGTAGCTAACTACTGCATGGATTCTTTCTCTGTTTGTAAGCATTCTCCCACATCCCCCAAACCTCTGTGAATTTGTTTGTTCTACATCGGATAATTGTTTCGTTACCAATAGTTCATTTCTCTGAATGTCTTCACCTTGCTGTGTTAGTGGTCATTAGGTTTTGATTTTAAGTTTAAAGTTTACCTTTTGTATGTAAAACTTTGCTTTAATTATCAGTGAATTTTCTATTTATTTATTTATCGATCTTTCTTTTTCTTTTTTAATTCATTTTATTTGTTGTTGTCATTAGTCTAGCAGTGCATTTAGCTCTCTTTTGATTAATGTTTATATTTTATACTTGCCCTATCCCATTAATAGCATACGCAAAAATCTTCAAATTTATTTAGAGTAATACTAATAGTACGATTCGTACTACTTTCCAGGTCTGTAATAATGCCCTCCCTGCATCACTGGGGCCATCGTAAGAGCTGAATGACACTAATACTAGTAATAGCCACAATTTGCACACCCTCAGACCATGGTTGGGCCCCAAATAACTCGTAGAGAATACAGTAAAACCTCTCTAAATCGACCGACTTTAAGCGGTCCATTTAGGGAGGTGGTCGGTTTAGGGAGTTAGAATATCCTTACAATGGTATTGTTGGGACCCAAATAAAGCGATCGATATAAGGGAGTGGTCGATCTGTGGAGGTGGTCGGTTAGAGAGGTTTTACTATAGTTCATTTCAAGCTATACAGGACACATTTCCAGCTACACAAACGCCATCTTGTGCTAAAAATCCAACGTACACCGAGCCATTTGGCAGATGTCGGCAAACGGCAGGTTATAATTTAGGTACCGGCATTGCCATGAAAAAGTCCAGGAATGGTGCTTTTTTCATCAATATTCACATGCTTATAACTATTTGTGTATGTATTTGATTGTGATGAAATTGCATAGCCTAGAAGATCAATATTTGTTCTAACCGATGGTGTTGTTGGATTTAATATACAGTAAGTTTCTATTTAAGTAAAATCCATTTGTACAATGTATGTATTTAGTGAATATTCCTTCATTACTGGTGTAAATGAAAATGACTCTGAAAACAGGGTATTTTTAATGGGTTTGCGCTTCCTTGCAATACATTGTAGAAGGGCATGGATGCTTGCAAAAGAAGCGCAATGACCTCAGCTTTCTATCCACAATTGGGTTGCCCTAGGTCAAAATGGTCAATCAGGTCAAATTCTGAAATTTAAATTATTTTGAAAGTTTAAAACCCATCTGCCGAATTAAAAATGTATTTAAAACCTAATAAGATTTGGTATGATGGCAATTTGATTCCCTTTCCAATGATACCAATCTTACTATAGTCAGGGATGAAGGTAGTCTCCGGCAAAAAAAGCGGAAATGCGGAAAATCTCCCATAGGCTTAGCATTGTCAGGGAATCGCGGAAAATTCCCGAAAGTTAGATCTCATTCATATTGATATATGCTGATTGTGCTTCTGGATTTGAATCACATATTAGTAGTATATGCTAATAGTGCTGAGGCGTCTGCAACACATATTAGTTAGTATATGGTGATGGTGCTGCAACGTTTAACAATGCATTAGTATCCACTGATAGTACTGCAGCATTGCAGGAGTGGCATACAGGAAAAATCCCGGAAATCCGCGAAATCGCGAAGATCTTTCATCCCTGTATAGTGCTAGTTAGTGCAAGGAGGCGCAGACAGAATATTGACACCAACTTGTTTGGGCCATTGCTCACCACACTAGTTTCACAATGGTAACACCAATGTAGAAACATGTACGTGACATTGATGTCTATGGAGATATATTACAGAATATATAATCTAATATTGGATAAAAGTTGGGGAAGATCCAACCATTGCTCCATGAACAGTCAATATTTAAAGATCTATTTAAATCATTATTTTTGATTTCAGACACTTTTAATACATATTTGCAATCAAGATGCAGCTCTGGATACTTTTAGCTCAATTATTGTTATAGTTAATATGCATTAGTTACACACGCCATGTGTGCAAAATTTGAGGAAGATCTACCTATTGGATCAGCCACAGTGAGTGTTCAAAGCTTGAACAAATTCATATTTTTTGTTCTGTACACTTTTCCTTAGTATGTGCAATCAAAATGCACTTTTTGTATTTCTAGACAGAATATTAATAGGTTAATGTGTATTGCCTCCAGATGATGTGCACTGTCAATTTTTAGTAAGTTTAACCAATTGGTTAAGCTACAATGAGCATTTAAAAATTCATCCAATTGATATATTTGGTTTTCCGACAATTTGTCTTTATATGTTAAATCAAAATTCAATATTTTCCATATTTTTATATATAATATTGATATAAATAATATTTAATAGTCTCAGTGAATGGTTATTCTAATACTGTGCCAAATATGAGGGCGATTCAAAAGAGTGTTTTGCTGCAATGAGCTTTCAAAAATTGAAATGTTTAAAGAAATTCACCTACAGATACTGTTTACATTCAAACAATTACACCTTTTCACATTTTAGGATACAAATATCTTTTGATTCTCTCCAGATAGAGTTCTGGAAAAAAATAGGGTATTACACTGTTATGAATAGGTGAACTATTTAGCATTTATTCAGTCTTGTTGCAGTTTTCCAAGAAAATACCATGCTTTGAAAATAACTATTTGGCCAAATCAGAATGATTTTGTTGTTATGAATTGCACTTTTTTACATTGTCTTATTAAAAATCTGCTTGACTAATTGGTTTAGCAATTGACAATTTAAATTCATTTAATATATGTAGAAGGGAAATTGGTTAGCAGAACTCCCCTCACATCCTTCCACTTTTTATATTTGTTCCAAGTTCCACTTTTAATTCAAAATTAATACATTTTTATATATTTAATCTTAACAAATTATTGTCTCAAGAAAGAAATACATATAACCTAACTGTTTTTGGATTTAGGCTTGTAATTTCAATGTCTACAGGATGGAATAAAAATATTGCACCATATGCATATTTTTAAATTTCGCCGTCGCTACCTAGTTATATCGCTTTAATGCGTTGCAAAGTGCCCACACAAACACGTTATATAAATTCTGTGACGCCAAACTCTGATGCTTGCAGAGCGGGTTATTTTTCTTTTTTTTTAAAGAAAAAATATGGCAGAAATTCTAAACCATCAAACTATAGAACTTTAATTTCAACGCCTAGACGAGCACCGGCGTTTTGCACTGTGATATGGCCATTCTAAAAGAGTTAAATCCACATGAGAGCCGTTATAATTACTCCTTATGTGGGGACTTGTGTAAAATGCAGAGATCAAAGTAGTGATCCCGAAGGGGGGGGGCGGAAATTGAGTGCTAGGTTGGCGATAAGTAAAATATAGTATAAAGATTGACGTAATATTTTTTATCTAAGAAAAGAAATATGGCAGAAATTCTAAACCATCAAATTATGGAACTTTAATTTCAACGCCTAGACGAGCACCGGCGTTTTGCACTGTGATATGGCCATTCTAAAAAAGTTAAATCCACATGAGAGCCATTATAATTACTCCTTCACATGAGAGCCGTTATAATTACACCTTATCTGGGGACTTGTGTAAAATGCACGGATGAAATTGATCTTGAAGCGGGGGGGGGGGGGGGGGAAGCGGAAATTGAGTGCTAGGTTGGCGATAATACAGTCAGAACAAGGACAGCGCAACACTCTCCATGGATAGTCTGTACTGACTAGTCAGAGGAATGGAGCTAGGATAGGTCTTGAAGAGTACTATATGAAACCTGATTTTCCATATTTTCCCGTTACATTCTCTGACAATGTTAAATTTATGACAGAATGTCTGCGTCTTCACAGAAATTCCCACATATTCAGTGCAGGGAAGGCCCAACACTGGCTAGGTAGCCACCAGTATCTATTTTATAAGTCACTGGTTTGACTATGCTGGGATTCGAACTACCGACCTTCTGCATGGGAACCTTGCTATCTACTGATTTGGCCACTGAATCCAGTGGCTGAGTGTGTGTGTGTGTATGTGTGTATGTGTGTATGTGTGTATGTGTGTATGTGTATGTGTGTATGTGTGTATGTGTGTATGTGTGTATGTGTGTATGTGTGTATGTGTGTATGTGTGTATGTGTGTGTATGTGTGTGTATGTGTGTATGTGTGTAGTGTGTGTATGTGTTAGTGTGTATGTGTGTGTATGTGTGTGTATGTGTGTGTATGTGTGTGTAGTGGTGTATGTGTGTATGTGTGTATGTGTGTATGTGTGTATGTGTGTGTATGTGTGTATGTGTGTGTGAGTGTGATGTCTGGTATGTGTGTGTATGTGTGTATGTGTGTGTAGTTGTATGTGTGCGTATGTGTGCGTATGTGTGCGTGCGTGTGTGTGTGCGTGCGTGTGTGCGTGTGCGTGCGTGCGTGCGTGCGTGCGTGCGTGCGTGTGTGTGCGTGTGTGTGTGTGTGTGTGAGAGAGAGGGGGGAGGGGTAGGTGGCAGGGGAGGGATGACATGTACCTCTGTATACATGAATAGAAATAGGATCCTGGAATAGCTAGGCACACCCAACGTACGGACGGCATTGATCGCTACCTTCAGGGCAGTCAAAGACCCTATAACACTAAGACAGCTCACTCCCTATCTGTCCCATGGTAATGTAAATTTTGCAGTGCCATCTTATGGTGGGTTTGATCAGCCCGGCTGCTGGCTGGTGTTTCATATGTAAACACATAAGCCTACAAGGCGAGAGGGTGAGTTTAAAATAAAAAAAGAGAGATTGCCTGTCATTTGGATTTGGCCGATTTTGCGCCTACTGCATGGTCCCCACCTCCCTCTTCCCCGCCCCCTCATTCCCCTGCCCTCCCCCCCTCCCCATCACGTCCTCCGCCCGCTCCGACCCTCCCTCCTCCCGGCTTCCGCCTTCCTCCTCCCTCCACTGCCCTCCCCTTCTATCTCCCTTCCATCCCCCAGCCTCACCGGCCTTCCCCTGCCTCACTGCCCTTCCCATTCCCTCCCCATCCCCACCTTTCCCTCTCCCTATCTCCCTCCTCAGCTACCTTACCCAGCGCTCTCACACCACACCTCCCTTCCCTTTCCTCCTCCCTCCCCACACTCCCTCTCCCCACCCACCTCACTTGGTGCCTTACCCACACTCCCTCCCCTCCCTCTTCCTCCCCTCATGCTCCCTCCCCACCCACCTCAGTCGGCGCTCTCACACCACACCTCACGACCCCCTCCCTGATGATAGCGCGGGGGGGGGGGGGGACCTTGCAGAACGGCACCTCACAATCTTTAGCATCCCTAAAACTCCACGACCACAACCTACACCTCACCACACTAAAACTCCCCACAACACACCTAACCCCCATCACATGCCTTACCGACAATCCCTAAACCCCCAGCACACACCACTGCCACACACCTTCACCCTCACCACACACACCTACACCTCAACCACACACACCGACACCACCACGACACACACTTACACCCCCAGCACACACACCCATCACAGACCTGCACCACCAACATTCACATCCCTAAACCCCCACCACATCCCTAAACCCCCACCACATCCCTAAACCCCAACAACATCCCTAAACCCCCACCACACACCTACCAAGCGATAGCAGGGTTTCTTCTGACACTCCAATGCTCTCAAAATGATCAAACCCACCACCTGGTGTGCTGGCTGTTCTCTTGATTACACAGTACATGCTGGGTGAGCCATCTTAGTGTTATAGGGTCTTTGGCGCAGTGCAGATGGTGGTGGGGGTGAGGTGGAGCAGGAAGCTGATAAATATAGCATAATGACATAGATCTGGCCACCTGATCTTAACACCGTCACACATTCTTTATATGAATATTCGCTGTATTTCAAAGTGTAGTTGGAGGTGATGAAAATGGGAAATAATGTGCCTAGAGCAGGACTCGAACCCCCATCTCTTTGCATTCCAGGCTAATGTGCTAACCATTACACCACCTAGGCTCCCTAATGTCACCACACTACCCACTTCTGGCTGTTCTCTTGATTACACAATACAGGCTGAGTGAGCCGTCTTAGTTTTAATGTTATAGGTCTTTGGCGCAGTGCAGATGGTGGTGGGGGTGAGGTGGAGCAGGAAGCTGATAAATATAGCATAATGACATAGATCTGGCCACCTGATCTTAACACCATCACACATTCTTTATATGAATATTCGCTGTATCTTAAAGTAAGTGTAGTTGGGGGTGATGAAAATGGGAAATAATGTGCCTAGAGCAGGACTCGAACCCACATCTCTTTGCATTCCAGGCTAATGTGCTAACCATTACACCACCTAGGCTCCCTGATGTCACCACACTACCCACGCCTACCTGTCTATGCGGCTCCTTGCCTGAGAGGTCAGTGCAGACTACTACACTCATCCCCCTGGAATTGTAAGTCTTTTAATGCTTACCAATATATAGATGTACAGGCAATGCACTTACACATACACATGGTAGGTTCAACAACTATACAGCGCATAGCTTGTACAGGATCCTGATCACGGCACCAATATAGCATAATGACATAGATCTGGCCACCTGATTTCAACACGGTCACACCTTCTTTATATGAATATTCGAATCTTAAAGTAGCGTCTTGAGGGAGTAATGAAAATGGGAAATATGGTGCCTAGAGCGGGACTCAAACCCACATCTCTTTACATTCCGGGCTAGTGTGCTAACCATTATACCACCTAGGCTCCCTGATGTCACCACACTACACACACGCCTAGCTGTCTATGCTCCCCCTTGCCTGAGAGGTCAGTGCAGACTAGTACCCTAGCATAATCCAAGAGTTTTGAGTTTCTGTCCATTGTTAGATCATTTATATTAGGTTCATGGTTATAATCTTCTTTTTTTTAAAGGTTGAAGTACATTTTTCATTTTTTTATATATATTTTATATTAAAAGCGGAGATCTTTGAATGAAAACCTTGTTAAATTAATTTTGGCATGCATGTCGAAATGCTGGAAACTATTAGGCTTCAGCAGTAATAGGTCCTAATGTACATAGATATATTATGTACAAGAGGTGGATGGTAATGGCATTAATACTTTAGTTTGAAGTAACTTTCATGTGTTAACTTTATAGAGCTAACTGAAGTGGACATGTGCTAGATTAATTTTAGTCTGCACATAGAAATGCTGGACATCAAAGGCTTCAGAGGTGACAGTTTTTTTTTTTTATTAAATTGACGTAGTATTCCCTCTTTGCAGCAATAATTACACCAGTATCTACGTTGGATATGTAGGATCAAATCTAAGCATGTGTTTTGGTTTAGAAAATGTTATGCTTTTGTAGTAGTCTGCACTGACCTCTCAGGCCACATAGACAGGTAGGCATGGGTAGTATGGTGATATCAGGGAGCCTAGGTGGTGTAATGGTTAGCACACTGGCCCGGAGTGCAAAGAGATGTGGGTTCGAGTCCTGCTATAGGCGCAATATTTCCCATTTTCATCACCCCCATGACATTGGTTGCCGTGACCATGATCCTATACACGCTATGCGCTGTATGGTTTTTTAACCTGCCCTGTGTATGCACATGTGTAAGTGCATTGCATGTATGTATGTAATTGTAAGCATTAAAAGACTTACAATTCCAGGGGGATGAGTGTAGTAGTATGCACTAACCTCCCAGGCAACGAGCCACAGAGACAGGTAGGCGTGGGTAGTAATGGTGATATCAGGGAGCCTAGGTGGTGCAATGGTTAGCACACTGGCCTGGAGTTCAAAGAGATGTGGGTTTGAGTCCCACTCTAGGCGCAATATTTCCCATTTTCATCATCCCCACGACACTTTTATCAGACTAGCCTGCAATAAAACACTGCCAAACTACATACCGCAAGATATGATATATAAGGCTAATTAAGCAAACTAGGACCAGAACCACTTAGGTTTACTCCTGCAGCGAGATATATATGTGGATAGGATATGGATAGAGAAGGAAACAGCAGAAAGGTCACATTGATGCCTGTCATCAAGATTGTCAATAGGCTCAGCGCTATTTAAACAAAACTAGGAACAACCAGGTTCAGCGTGCATATTTGATCAATATGGAATTAAAGTCACCTCGGGGGACCCCCCATCCCCCAAATATATATAGATAAAAAATAATTAAAAAATTTGTTTAATAAATAAATAAACAAACACCCCCAATCCAGGAATCATTTTCCTCTAGTTTTCAGTTCTAAGATGGAGGAGCTGCCTACATTTTGTGGGATGGAAAATCACAGAAAACGCTGACATCTTCCATCCTTGATGGGATGCCATGTATACAGGTAAACATAAGTGGGGCAATTGCACCAGAGAGCCTAGATAGCATAATGGTTAGAACCCGTGTCCCAGAATAGCAGAAATGTGCGTCTGTGTCCCACTCCAGGCATGATGTTGCCATTCGTTGCAATATTGTCCACAACACACAACTATGCACATGCTAACCACTGTATGGTGTTAAACCTGCCATGTGCATGTAATCGAAGTACCCTCATTCGATATTTTCAATTGAAACTGAAACTTACAATTCCAAAGGGATGAGTGAAATGAGGTTCATTTGCATCCCCATGCGAAATGTCACATATACAGGTAGGCGTGGCTAGGCTGATTGCATCAGGGAGCATATATAGTCTAATGGTTAGGACACTTGCCCCAGAAAGGTTGGTTGTTGGAGTTTTACGTCCTGGCAACAGCTAAGGTCATATCATGACGGGTACTGACTTGTGACAGTGTTTACTCATGGTGACTTTATAGTGCTGCCCCACTGGGAAATCAGGCCACCAACACCATGACCTGGCATCTCACTCAGTCACATTATCCTGACACTGAACCAACCAATCCTTGTCTTATCCTATTAATGCCGAACGCCAGGCTAGGAAGCGACAATTATAACTTTTTAAGTCATTGGTTTGACTCGACCATGGTTCCCATGATCTACCAGAATGGGAGACGGACGCTCGACTCATTCGGCCATCCCATCTGGTCCTAATGGTTAGGACACTTTCCCCAGAAGGGTGTGGTGCTTCCACTTGTTGCACCCCACCCCCGCTTTCTCCGACCCACAACTGTCAGCACAGCAACTAACAAGCTGCCTCCACCAAGGCCGTTACTCTGTTATTACAATGATATGCTTAGGTCCGGAGCCTCAATGTTCCTATCATACACAAACAATCCGCATTTGTGTACTTTTGATCAACAGCTTCGTCAAGGGATGTTAAATATATAAATATATAAACCAATAAATCCAATTGAAAACCCTTCTATTGCAGAATTGACTTCAATATTCCCATATGGGTTCAACTTCTGCGGAACATGACATGTGTGCACTTAGCTCTACCATGAGGACCCGCTTCCGATCAGGTGACAGTGTGATGTCAGCTTCCGGTCATGTGACGTCAACTTACCTGTAAAGTAAAAGGAAATGATTAGGGAAATTCAAACGTTGGTTGCCAAAAACAAACAAAGACGATGAAATGGGCAAAATCCCCCGTCAATAGATTCTTAGGGTTGTCACCCTTACACACTAACTGTTCACACTTGGCGATAACTTCTGACGCCTTACAGCGACCTCTCACACATACCGCACTGTATTCTCTCACGGGGAGCCGGACATAGCTCAGGCGGTAGCGTGTTCACCATGAAGGTGTCGGTCATCCTATAAATCCTGCTCAGTGTCCCCATTTGCAGTTTGGGTTATTTTCCATTCCAACCAGTGGTCCACAACTGGTTCATCAAAGGCTGTGGTATGTGCTGTCCTGTCTGTGGGAAAGTGCATATAAAAGACCCCTTGCTGCTTCTCGGGAAAAGTAGCCTATGTGGCGGCAGCAGGCTTCCTCCAAAGAAATATGTCAGAATGACCATATGTTTGATGGCCATAGCCGATGATACGGAAATCAATGTCCTCTAGGTGTCCTTAAATAAAACAACCGTTATTGTACTTTGTATTCTCACACATACTGCACAGTGTAACAATGCACTTTCCTCCCCATTCGTCCCAAATTTCAGCCATGGAGAATTGCTCTTCATCATTACACTGCTGCATGAATCATTCTTTGGCAGTGAGTGCTAAGTTCATGAGGGGCTGTCCACTTTTTCGGGGGGAAAGAAATTCTGCGAAAATCCCAACTTTGGGTTCAGTTGACTAGTTGACTCAGCTGGGGATAGAACCCACAGCCTCCCACGTGGAAAGCAGACACTATGCCCATTAGGTCATCCTGTCTGGTCGCAACACCCATTGAAGCTGTTGCTACACAACCACATCTATCGTTTTAACATTGCATAATCCGATGGGTTTGAATTTCTGGAATATTCATTTTAGGATTTGTTTGCTGGGGTTTTATGTCCTATAAACATCTAAGGTTATATCAGGATGGGTAACCACCTTGTGACAGCGCACACTCATGGGGACTTTATAGTGCTGCCATACCAGCTTCATGACCCAGTATCCCATTCAGCTATGTTATCCTGATACTGAGCAAACCAGTCTTCGTCCTATTCTCGTAATGCTGAATGCCACGGTAGGTAGCGATAAGTATACATTTGGTAAGCCATTGGTTTGACTCGGTCAGGGTTCGAATCCATGACCTCCCACATAGGAAACCATTCTAGGTAAATGTGGCCATTCTAGGTAAATGAATGTATTAGGTTGATCATCATACACTATTCTGCTGTAGTTTTCAGGTCGGTTGGTTGTTGTTTTACGTCATAGCAACATCTAAGGTCATATCAGGGCGGGTACCAACTTTGTGACTGTGCACTCATGGCGATTTTATAGTGATGTCCCACTGGGAAATGAGGCCGCCAGCATCATGACCCGATAATCCCACTCAGTCACATTATCCTGACAGAGCTAACCAGTCTGTATCCTAATAATGGCGAGCGGACAAGTATCAATTTTAAAGTCATTGGGTTGATGCGGCGGGGAACCAAACTCCCGACCTTCCGCACGCGAGGCCCGCGCTCTACCGATTAGTCCGCCGCTCCGGTGTAGTTTTCAGGAACTTCTATTATAAATGGCTAAGTTTCGAAATATTTTATGTGACAGAATGCAGCATAATGCGCCCCAACAAGCCAGAAGCCATGAGATTGGCTTAGCTGTTTTTTGGAGTGGATATGTGTACGCGCGAGCACCACACAAGTTACACTGGTCCCAGTGTGGCAAAGGATGTCACAGATGCGGAGTAATGTGTGAGCACCATACGAGTTACACTGGTCCCTGTGTGTCAATAGATGGCATAGGGACAGAGTAACGCATGAGCACCACACAACCCTGGGTGGCAATGGATGTCATGGCAGGTGCATAGTGTGACGCGCAAGCGCCACACGAGTTACACTGGTCCCTATGTGGAAATAGATGGTATAGGTTCTCGAACCACTTCTTCTTTTTTAAATACAAATTGTCGATGTGCAACTGATTATTAAACTAACTTACCATCCTTTCTATCAAATACCACCTGATTTAATTAGGGCAGCAGCACCTAACTTCGGTAGGAAGGAACAAAATCTAGGGAAGCATTTTGGTTTTGGAAATATTTAGATTTCCTCTCATTATACAGCTTTAACAATTAATTCCACAACCTGACACCCCCCCCCCCCACACACACACACAGACACACGCATACCATGAGCCCACTCTGATAGGACTGCAAGCATGTAACAGTAACATGAGCAACAATTCTTAATACACCGCTCTATAAATAGCCCTAACAGATGCACACAGATAACAAACTACGGATGGTTAAATAACAATATACTAACTACCATCATGAAATTTGTTTTCTCATTGCATTTAAGTATAACATAAAGTTTGTCATAGACATGTTTAAGGTACTCCACCATGGGGTTGATGTCCCAAGAAACAACATAATATCAGTACATTTATTCAAGTGTAATCCATAATTAAATAGTGTGTTGGAGATAGCTTTGTGGGGCGTTTGATTTCTTTTGTGTTGTGTTGTCTTTAAAAAAAAAAATGCCAATGGCTTTTAGAATTTAATCACACACAATGCAAATGAAAAGTCCCAAAGTTCAAAATCGATTTTCTCTTGAATTATATATACATGAATACGTAAATGAGATTGAATTGCTTATATGAACAAGGCAGTAAATGAATTAGATCTTATACATAACATCCACATACAATACATGTGTATATGATATACATCATACATGCCCGGACCGGACGCGGTGGCCGAATCGGTAGAGTGCAGGCCTCCAGTGAGGGAGATCAGGTGTTCGATTCCCGGTCGAGTCAAACAATGACTTATAAAATTGATACATGTTGCTTCCTAGCCTGGCGCTCTGCACTAATAGAATAGGGCAAGGACTGGTCAGCTCAATGTCAGGATAATGTGACTGAGTGGGATATTGGGCTATGGTGCTGGTGGCCTGATTTCCCAGTGGGGCAGCACTATAAAGTCGCCAGGAGTGCACACTGTCACGAATCGGTACCCATCGCGATATGACCTTAGATGTTGCCAGAACGTAAAACTCCAACAACCAACCAACATACATGCCCGTAGTATCAATATGCACCTACCAGTTTAAAAATATTATTCTCCTTATTTATTAATATAGAGTAGGCCGAGGTCAAACCAATTAGCCTAATTAGGTATGCACACCCCGCCACCAGCAGGCCGCCATTAAACAATTACTAAGCGCCGTGCGGGTCCCCAGTCCCGACATGCTTTGCGACACTACAGTAACCTGACACGGATAGTCTCCCTGCATTGTGTTAAAGCTGCACAATCTGGTGAAATCATAATATTCTCAAAATAAAGCATCTATATCAATTTGATCCTACATATCCAGCAGTCTCGCTACATAGCATAAGGGATGGCAGGCCCGCCATCTGTTGCAGTGTAAGTTGACATATTTCAGTAAGACCATCATCCGTTGGCAGCAACTTACACATACTGCCTATAATAAGTTTCCACCAGCTCTACCATCCCTTTCCTGAATACTGGAGAAACCACTGATATCCAACTTATATATATTTATGTACTTATTTGTTATTGCATTGCGGTTCACCCAATTCCTTTAAGATGATTAAAGTTGCATAGTCCGATGCTTTTGAATTTCTGACATTTTCTGAGATAAATACATTATGCTAATCATTTAGTCTACATTAGTTTAGTTTGAAGTAACATTTATTTTTAAATGGCTAACTTTGGAGATATTTGATTTCAAAACATGCTAAATTAATTTTGGCAAGCACAGCAAAACTCTGGCACCATAGACTTCAGTGGTAACAGGTTCTGTTAAATTTACTTATTACGACGACCTTCTGTGCAGCAAAACATGTTTAATAAATGCACCAGTATCTAAATTGAATATGTAGAATTAAGTCTAGATAAGTGTTTTGGTTTTGAAAATTTGATGTTTTCATCGGACTATACAACTTTAAATTAGATGGCGTCGACATGACCTAGTTACGGCCTCAATCACACTACGGCTTGTGACCACTTTGCAACCAAAAGCCGGCGATCTCCTTGTAACCAAAGCAAAAAAGAGGAGGCGGAAAACAATGGCAGGTGATCGGGTGGTGACCTCTGGGCGACCATTTTGGTTGCAAGGAGGTTGCAAATGCTGCACCAAAAACCTCCTTGTGACCATTTTGGTGACAACGAGGTCACCGACTACTTTCAGCACTCGTGACCAGTTGGCCTTTTGGTCGCAAGCTGTAGTGTGACTGGGTGTTAATATAGCAATGGCATATTGCACTTGGTGTCAACTGGTGAGCACATTTAAATTAGTTTGCATACTAGCACTCCAAACAGCTGTACAACTGAAGTAGAGTAACCTATAACAAACGACCTGGTGCATTTACCTTAAAAACATTTAAAACCGACAAATTGGTAACGAAACATTTATCCGATGTAGAACGAACAAACTCACAGAGGTTTGGGGGATGTGGGAGAATGCTTACAAACAGAGAAAGAATGCATTAGTTAGCTACACAACAACTGAAAGTGATCAAAAGAAGGGGAGTCACAAGACAATCACTGTCTAGCGGGGAAAACAAGTCATTAGACTTAACCGTTATGGGCAGCATAAATACACCCATCACAATTTTTTTTTTAATTATGCAACATCACAGCACAAGGGTACAGAAATGACGAAAATATTATTTAAAAATTTTAAATCAAATAATTTTGAAAAGAAATCTACAATTATTCATAATAATAGGAATAAGGTACATGTTCTCTTTAAAATAGGACATGAACAGTAAGAATAATAATGACAAAATGACGGGGGCAATAGTTTCAGCAATAGCATTAATGATAATAATCATTATTATTATTATTTACCATCCCACCCAAATTAACACTGACAGATTTTAGAGGACGAAAATTTAATTTTTCGTTCTCTTAAAAAACTAGTGATATAAAGCTTCTACTCAGATGTGGACTTTGGGCACAAACTTCAATAGTAATTAATGGAGGTTGTAGCCGGGGATGGGGCTGGAAAGTTAGGGGGGGGGGGACATTCTATTGACAGTTACAATACTTAATATGCTGTAGATATGGCATTTATGTAAAGATATCGCGTTTGTGTTCATTTGTAACCAGAGTGTTGCACAAACAAACTAATACAGCATAACATTTCACAGTCGTGAGAATATCTCCCATCTGTACTACATGTATATGACATTTAAAAACATTAATTTACTTTGACAATAATATCTTTTAATGATTAGAAAAATAAAAAGTGGCGTGAAATGCATTAAATTGCAACACAATGAATTTGTTCAATTATTCAATGCAGTTAAACAAAATTATATAAAAATAGAAAAATCTCATTTAAATTATGATCGAAAGTTGTTTTGTTTATAAAGGGGAGGGGGAAAGGAAGTTTTAAATGCATGACCTGATTTAAATGCAGAACTCAAATCCCTTGCATGCGAATATCGAAATAACTATATAATTTAAAAACATAGTATTTCCAAAACAATTAATCTAATTTGGGGGCAATAGCTTGTACTCTCTACTTAATTTTTTTGAGTGTGAAACTTGAGTGCCATTGTATAATGTGGTAAAACCAATTGCCATACAGTCACTGAGTGCCCACAAATGGTGGACAATAATAACAAAGATAACGAAGCACGATTAAGTGGAATTAAATATCCATAATTCTTTTTAATTAATAAATTAATAAATATAAAAACTGGGAAGGAAATGATCGAGAGAGGAGAAGGAGAGAGGATAGAGAGAGTGAGAGGGAGTGAGAGGGAGGGAAGGAGGGAGGAGGGAAGGAGGGAAGGAGGGAGGAGGGAGGGAGGGACGGAGGGAGGGACGGAGGGAGGGACGGAGGGAGGGAGGGAGACAGACACAGCATTAAAGAGAAAAGGAAAGAAATAGGAAACAACAACCAAAGTGAAAAAAACAGTCAACTCCCATGTCTGTCCTGACCCCAAAAAGAGAAGGAGCAGGACGTAGCTCATGCAGTAGTGTCCACCTGTGAACATGTGGGTCATCCGATCGATCCTGCTCCGTGGACACATTTGCAGTTCGCGCTATTTTCCGTTCCAACCAGTGGTCCACAACTGGTTCATCAAAGTCTGTGGTATATACTGTCCTGTCTGTGGGAAAGTACACCTAAAAGACCCCTTGCTGCTTATCGGAAAGAGCAGCCTATGTGGTAGCAGCGGGTTTCCACCAAAGAAATATGTCAGAATGACCACATGATTGACGTCCAATACCCGATGATAAAAATCAATGTGATCTAGAGGCATAGTTAAATCAAACATTCTTTTTCTTACCCCAAAAAGAGATTTTTATAAAAGAGTGGGTATATGAGAAATAGTCCAATCTTTGGTTGAAGATTAATCTTCTGGTGGGACAGTTGTAGAAGCTGGGGATGTCTTTACAACTATTAAAACAACGAATAATTAGGGTGGCCCCGAATCACTCCGTTCTGGCAATAGCAGAGCACTTGTATCCAGTCAACAGCAGCAAGGGTTCAGGAGGAAGGGACGGGTAAAGTTGGGTCCATCGGTTCCAGCAACAAGAACAAAGGAGAGAGAAACGATACGGTAAAGGGACCCACCCAAGCAAACAACTCCCTTGATCAGAAGAAGTAAGCCCAGGAGAGAAAAAAAAAGGGGTAGAGTATAGGAAAGAGAAATGAGAAGAGTTGAGTCAAAGGACCATGTCTATTTGCTCTATGGTGACCAGCCGGCGAACCAAAGACACAGACAGAGTGGCGGGGGTTACAATTTAAAACAGAGAAATCCATTAGTAACTAATGTATTAATTACACTTAACAGGGTGAGGGGACGGTTCAGTGACTGAACAATTGGCAAAAGTGGGCGCAAATTGTCAACAGCCTGTTCGTTTGTTGAAGTTTTACGTCCTGGCAAAATCTAAGGTCATGTCAGGATGGGTACCGACTTGTGACAGTGCGCACTCATGGAGACTTTGTAGTGCTGCCCCACTGGGATACCAGGCCACTGTCACCATGACCTCATTTCCCTATCAGTCACATCATCCTGACACCAAGCTAACTAGTCATTGCCTTATTCTAGTACTTCCAGGATAATGTGACTAGGCATCATCAATTATCAATTTTGTAAGCCATTAATTTAACTCGACCGGGATTCGACCTCCCGAATGAGAAGCTTGCACTCTACCGATTCGGCCACTACTTCCATTGTCAACAGGCCAATATTAAACTATGAGTATGTGTTGAACTGTGGATAACACCCTAATTACCAGGTATCTAGATCACAATACACGTCTGACTGCTCCAGTGGTAGTGCTACCTATCCAGTCCTAGCATGACGCCCCCGCAGCCACCACCACCCCCCACCCCTACCACGCCCCTCCTACCCCTGCCACCCGATAGTACGTAGTACTACCACCAGGCGTAGTAAGTGCTAAAAAACCTGCCCACCCAACTCATTCATCCCCTTTCCCACCCACACCCCACTTCCGCATCTATGTCAGATTAACATTTTATATTTATTTCCTTTCAAGAGAGAGAAGAGAGGGGGGAGGGAGGTGTTGTATTTTTTAAAGATTTTTATTTTTATTTTTGTCCTGTATGTATTTCTGTATTCATTATGTGTGTGCGTGTGTGTACTTTGCTGCGACTTTTTATGTTCGATTCGTGCCAACCCCTCCGGCCGGTCTGACAATGTTTTACGCACAATTCGCCTACTGAGAATTACCTCCCTCCCGACAAACACACACTGTACACACCACCACAATCAGGGAGGGAAAAATAAGAGAGACAACCAGACAGGATGGCCCAATGAGTTGAGCGTCCGCTTCCTGTTTTGGTGGGTCGTGGGATTCAAGCTCACGGGTTCGAACCTTGGTCGAGTCAAACCAATGACTTAAAAATGTATACTAGTCGCATCCTAGCCAGGCGCTCGGCATTATTAGGGTACAGCAGGGAACAGTGGAATGAGGAAGTCCACGATTGAAATTTCCCCTGCTTAATCAACTAATGTACCAAAAAAGAACACAAAAAACCCCAAAAACACACCTATACAAAAAGAGGTGCCCTAAAACTGGCGCACATATGTAAATGCGGATATTTGCGGTGAGACGATGGCGTGTGTAGCACACATACCTAACCGGCTATCTTTAGTGTGCACACATTCCAGTGACGTCAGTGCTCTTTGAGCCAATAGAAGAAAGGAAAAAAACCAGTCGCAGTGCCGGTGGTTATGGCCCTGTCACACTACGACGTGACTACGTCAGCGTAACCACAACGTGAAAATAATGATATCACGTCAAAGTTATCGGCGTAATATGCAAATTGTGGACGTGAATGCCGCGTAGTTGACGTGACCGTAACGTGACCGTAACGTGACCGTAACGTGACCGTAACGTGACCGTAACGTGACCGTAACGTGACCGTAACGTGACCGTAACGTGACCGTAACGTGACCGTAACGTGACCGTGACGTGACCGTAACGTGCAAAACGCGGCCCACACGTTGCTCCCACCCGGGCCGTCGGTCTGACGTGACATAACGTGACTCTAACGTCATTTACGCTGCTATAACGATCGCGGAACGTCTACCTAACGTCATTGTCACGTCATCCCGACGTGACGGCGTCACGTCGAGATACGTCGAAAGTTTTGAACAGGTTCAAAACCTCGACGCGCGCCGACGTAACACGACGTAGCTCGACGTCACTCTAACGTCATTATGACGTCATCATAACGTAACCCAACGTACGGCAACGTAATGACGAAAAATGATCACGTTAGGCTCACGTTGGCTCGTTACGTCGTAGTGTGACAGGGGTATTAGTAGTTAAACGCCCCCCTCCCACACACCACCCCCTCCCCCACCCCAACACGCGCATTGCTCGTTGATCCATAAGTGACGTCACGCACATTCGGTATTTTTGCTTTTTTTTCTCCTTTAAAAGTTTGTTTCTAGCATGGTCAGCTTCAACTGGACCGATCGGCCAAATCTCGATTGCGCCTGTTGTCAACGATATAGTTGCTAATAATGCTCAGCATTTAGTTAGTTAGTGAGTGGGTGAGTGAGTGAGTGAGTGAGTGAGTGAGTGAGTGAGTGAGTGAGTGAGTGAGTGAGTGAGTGAGTGAGTGAGTGAGTGAGTGGTTGTTGTTGTTTTATGTCCGAGCAGCATTTGAGGTCACATCAGGATGGGCGGGTTACATAATGTCATTGTGTTATATGTCGCAAATTGTTTATTCAACAGTTACTGTATGCCTTTCTCTACATACCATTTTTGTGTAAATAACCCTGAATTGAAGAATGGCTGGAAGACCAGTGCTTCGGCGCTGACAAAAGACTTATTCAGTAGATTAAACATATTTACAACAAGACCAAAAAAAGGTATGGACTAATTGATTGATATATGGTGATCTTACGCCGTGTCAAGAGCGAAGCTCGTATTCAGTCGAAAAAATGTGTAGAATTTGAAACGATGCTTTCTCGAAACACCACCACCTGTTAAAGACGATAAAATTTATGTTAAATGACATAGGTAACGACAGTAATGAAAGAGGATATCCACAGGAATTCTCAAATGTGTTCGTACTTTACATTTGTAAAGCGATCTCACATTATTTAAATTAAAAATGTGTCGGCGTAATTTGTCTCATACTGAAGTCCATCCAATGACAGGACACCTCCTATGTCAGGACAACATTGGTCTGGATGTAGGATCGTCCACCAAACACAGGCAATACAGTAGCACTAATAAAGCTCCTTAAAATTTAAATTAAATGTATTTAACAAAAATACTATATCTCAGAATGAGTCGGTTCTATTGATTCGGGCCATGTCGGTGCAGTTAACATCAGGCATTATTTATTACCCATTCCTCTAGCCTAGTGAACTTTAGTAACAAATTCCCCTAAGCATCCCGCTGAAATTAGTCACGCATGAATGAGCCTACTCTGCCTCCCAACACGGCAATCCCAGAACGCCACAGATCGGTGCAGGGATCGCTTTCACACTAGCCGATTTTCGACAATATTTGCATATTACCACTTTGGTTTTTGTGCATTAAACAATTTTTTTTAAATTTAACAGTTAGAATTGATATCGGGGCAAATAAAATGAAAATAAGAGATTAGTTTAATACAAAATCAAAATTAAGGGGACCAAGAAGTTTGTTGTTTGTTGTTTTAGTCCTAACAACATCTAAGGTCATATCAGGACAGGTACCGACTTGTGACAGTGTACACTCATGGTCACTTTATAGTGCTGCCCCACTGGGAGCCCAGGCCACCAGCACCATGACCCACTATCCCACCCAGTCACATTATCCTGACACTGAGCTAACCAGTCCTTGCCCTATTCTATAAATGAGGAGCGCCAGGCAGGTAACGACAAGTACCAATTTTATAAGTAATTGATTTGACTTAGCTGGTACTTGAAATCCCGACCTTCCGCACGGGAAGCCTGCGCTCTACCGATTCGGTCACCGTGTTTGGTCGAGACCAAGAAGATAATGTACATCTCTCGTCTATTATAAGGCGAATGAAACTTCTTCTTTTAAAAAAAATGTTTCTCAGGAATTGCCCAATAAATTTTGAGTCACGGCCAACTCTTTTTACAATAGCAATTTTGAAGTAAAAGTCCTGTCACACCAATCCTGTCACACCAATCCTGTCACACCAATTTCAATGGCTGCTCTGAGAGGTGCGTTTGTTTGTTTAGGTTTTACACCATTTACATGGCTCTCTCACATAGTACAAATACACCAAATGCAAATGTATAGCTAAGAACTTTCAGTTTTTTTTAGTTGATACAATTTTAAAATATGTTGTAGTCTTGTTACTTATTGGCCTTAAATATCGTGCGTCAGGGGGGGGGGGGGAGTAAAATTCGCTATAACACATCAAATTTTTACAGGAAGTCGATCGGATTGATGTTAAAGTTGCATAGTCCGATGGTTTTGAATTTCTGTATTTTTTCTGAGATAAATATATTAGATCGATCACTAGTATCTACTTTACATTAATTCAAAGTTACTTTTATTTTAAATGGTAAACTTTTGAGATATTTTGAATGCAAACATGGAAAATTAGTTTTTCAAGCTTGCCAAAACTCTGACGCCAGATTTCTGCAGTAACAGGTTCTATTAAATTGACTCAGTATTGCCTTACACTCAGAAACAAATATTTAATAAGTGCATCAGTATCTAAGTTAGATATGTCAAATCAAATCTAGATAATTGGTTTGGTTTGAAAATTTGATATTTCATCGGTCTATGTAGCTTTAAAACTAATTAGGGTCATTAGTTGACAACCCCAACACTCGCAGATTTGACGCCTCTACCTGGACTAGGCCATAAATAACTCAGTGAATAGCTAGTTAAACTTAAGCAAATAGATATTTTTACTAAAACAGTAGTTTATTAAAGCTGCATAGTTTAACGAAAGTTCAGTAAAACCTCTCTAAAACGACCGACCATGGGAGCAACTATATTCAGGGAGGTGGATGGTTTAGGTTGATTTTTTTTAATCGTTATAATGGCATTGTATGGGCGATCATTTGGGACCCAAATAAAGCGATCGATATAAAGGAGTGGTCGATCTGTGGAGGTGGTCGGTTAGAGAGGTTTTACTGCATCAAATTTTCAAATCCAAAACACTGACCTCGGCTTGATCCTATATATCAAACCTAGATATTGGTGCACCTATTAAAGCTGCATAGTCCGATGAGGTATCAAATTTCCAAAATCAAAACACTCACCTAGATTTGAAAACTTAGATACTTGTGCACTTATAAAGCATTTGGTGACTCACAGAAGGGCTTTTTTCTTTTTTTGGTACATTAGTTACTATGGTATGCAGGTATAGCAATACCTCAGGGAGTTTGACGCCCCTGCCTTGCAGAGTTGTAAACCACTGCCTTGTGGTACAGGTCCTTGACAGAACCGAAGGCTAAGGGAGCAAACCCTAAACAGAAAACCATGTCACTGTGGCAGCATTAAGGGCGGTTGATGTATGGAACTCCCAACATCTCCCGACCAGCCACTGCAGGGACAAATAGTTTTGCGCCTGTCTTGACATGTTCTTGCCGGTGTGAAACCTCTATTTGCTCCCCGAGAGAGTGCCGCTGGTAACTTGCAAAAGCCAGCAGCACTTCAACACTTTTGCAGGCAGCTTTCATGAAATGTGACATTAAGACCGACTCATGAACGCAACTCTCACAGCAGAGAGCTAAATGGAGAGCGGCAGTCAAGTAATGAAAGCAGTCTTTGTCGCATTGCGACCGACAGCATCATGAGTTGTTTAAGCAGGGGAAATTTCAATCGCAGACGATTGGTCTTCCTCATTCCACTGCTCCTTACCATATCCTAATAACGCCAAGCGCCTGGCTATGAAGCGACAAGTATCAATTTGTATGTCATTGGTTTGACTCGACCAGGGTTCGAACCCACATTCTACCAACACGGGAGACGGATGCTCTAACTCATTCGGCCACCCCTTCTGGTGGCCGAGTCAAACCAATGACTTAAAAATTGATACGTGTTATTGAGTAATTTTAATAGAACCTGGTATCGCATAAGCCAATGTTGTCAGAGTTTTGGCGTGCTTGCCAAAATTAATTTGGCATGTTGTCAGATAACTCGAAAGGTTTCCATTTAAACAAAAGGTTACTTCAACCTAAAGAAAAGTAGATTGTAATAACCAATCTAATGTATTTATCTCAGAAAATTGAAGAAATTCAAAACCATCGGACTATGAAACTTTAAGTTCCTACATAGAATGGAGTGCTACACCAATTAAATAGAACCCATTACTGCTTAAGCACATGGTGTCAGAATTCTGATGCGCTTGCAAAATGAATTTGGCATGTCTTCATTTAAAATATCTCTAAATTTATAAATAGCTATATTCGATCATAATAAATGTGAATAACTCAAATGCTGCTGGTGATTTTAGTGTACATAATGCCCGGTTCACATCTCCCATATACGACCTAAAACTGCCCGTTTCGCGACGAAGTTTGAGTTTTAGTCGTTAGGTGTGCGAACCCCTAGCACACCAGAGCCTTGCGATTCACGACTTAAACTCAGTTTTAGGGGTTAAAACTGAAATCGCAAGGGATTCGAAAAACGAATCGAGCAGTTTTAGATCGTATACGGAACGGGTCGGGGTCGTGATGCGCAGTCAGTTTTAATGCGTGAATCGTAAACGAGAGGTGTGTACCAGGCATTAAACATCCTTCTCCATAATTAATGACCCATGGCTCTTAAACATGTTTCAGTTCTAATTCATAGAGAAATCTTATCCAAATGTGTAAGCATTCCCACTCTGACAGCTGAGGAAGGTCATGGTGCATTTAGGACTGAATGATGCTAATAGTAGCCACAGCTTGAATACAATGGCCTTCGCCATTGATTGAACCCCAGAAATACCTATCTGAGAAGGGCCTGACAAACAAAATCAGGAAAATATTTTCATTTTGGGACTTCTAACGTGATAGGAGAAGCCGGGATGGTCACAGATTTTGACCATATCC
The DNA here is from genome assembly GCA_030323885.1 of Branchipolynoe longqiensis. Lineage (NCBI taxonomy): Eukaryota > Metazoa > Annelida > Polychaeta > Phyllodocida > Polynoidae > Branchipolynoe > Branchipolynoe longqiensis. The sequence continues at coordinate 17,492,027 of CM059193.1, read as the reverse complement.
GGGGAAAATCGGGAAGAATCTAAAACCGGGAATTCCAGATAAATCCGGAAGATTCTCATCTATGTAAGTTGTAACTCCGGGAGAACAGATGGAATCCATCACAGTCAACTTCGATCACGATAAAAATGTTGAACTCAAAATGCTGTTTTATTCACAACCAATACAATTTCTGAAGAACTGGTGTGACATGACCATGTTGTTGAGTATTGTTACTATGCAAGCCGCACTGTTCTGAATTCACAGAAGGTAAATGATATTATATTCAGATATATGCCATACAATAAGGAGCTGCAATAGTTAATGCATGACGCAATGAAGGCATGAACAGATTATAGGTTATTAACGTTGCACAGCCTGATCGCTTTTTAAGTCTTTGCCCTGCTCTATTTCTTTTTAATCTCAAGTCGGTATGGTATATCCATGCTAATGCGCCTGTGCAGCATATCGAGTAATGACTAATGGCATATATCACTATCACATCGGGCAGTTTTATCAAACTGTCACCAGGGTGCAAAATAGCTTCTTTAAAAAAAAATTTAAAAAAAAATAAATTTTTATTTTTTATTGAGGCTGTGTATATGCTATCCATATCATATAAGCTTGAGTTCTCGGGCTTGTTTTCAATGCTGGCCAGCTGTAGTGGTGGAGTTATCTTATCACACAGTAGTAGCTGATAAGGTGTTTGATTGCCTGTATTACAGTAGCAGGTAAGTGGTTGCTTAGTATGGTTAGTAGTCTATGTTAGTTTTTTTGGATTTTCTTGGTATATTATTTTATTTTTTCTACTCTTATTACTAGACTAACCTACTCATATTTACATATCATAGGCTTGCACGTTGTTGTTAGGTGTGTTATCTGGTTAATTGTGGCATGGTTACCCTCCAATGGACGTTCCGCTTTTAAGTTGGTATCAGTGATGGTATGACTGCAGACGTTGCTAGGACATACAACACCAAATCAAGCAATTCAGGTAGTCAGTGTAGGGTGGATGGTTGATTATTGGAGTTTACATTCTGGCAACATCTAAGGTCATATCAGGATGGGTACCGACTTGTGACAGCGTAATCATGGCAACTTTATAGTGCTGCCCCACTGGGAAACCAGGCCGCCAGCACCATGACCTGATATCCCACTCAGTGCAATTATCCTGATACTGAGCCAACCAGTCCTTGAACTATCCTAATAATGCAGAGCGCCTGGCTAAGAAGTGACAAGAATCAATTTTTAATCATTGGGTTGACTCGACATGGGTTTGAAACCGTCGGTTCGAATCCCACGATCTACGGCTAGACTTGTGTCTATGTAGAGTTGGTCGCATTAGTCGACCTTTAACGGAGGCCACGTAGCCGTCCTGTCCGCGCCAGTTTGCCTTTCCTCGTTCCACAGTAGCATATTGATCCTATAAAAGAACACCAGCCCGCCCAGCAGACCCCAGCCGCGCCCCACTAACAAATCACCGACTTTCCGCACGGTTTAAAACCAAATCACAGATTCTTTCCAGGGACCTTTTTAAAATGGTAAAATAACCCCTTCAAAAAAAGACAAAAACTGCACAAGTTTTCCTGCTCAGGTTATCTTTTGCACAAATGTTTATTATTTATAGGATAAATGTTACTTTGATCATGTAAGTGAGCAGTTCTGTCTCACCGAATGGCACTAGTGCCATACGGTTGGCTGATTGGTTGTTGGAGTTTTATATCCTGGCAAAACCTAAGGTCATATCAGGACTGGTACCGACTTGTGACAGTGTGCACTCATTGCGACTTTATAGTGCTGCCCCACTGGGAGACCAGGCCACCAGCACCATGAGCTGATATCCCACTGTCACATAATCCTGACACTGAGCTAACCAGTCCTTGTCCTATCCTAATAATGCCGAGCGCCAGGCTTGGAAGCGACAAGAATCAATTTGTATGTCATCGGTTTGACTCGACCTGGGTTCGAACTCGTGGATTCGAATCCCACGATCCACCAAACCGGGAGACAGATGCTCAACCCATTCGGCCATCCTGTCTGGTTGTGCCATATAAATTTGCTTTATTTCACAGTAATGTACCGGACATAGTGGCCAAATCAGTCAACTAAAACCACTGACTGGACATCAGGGGTTTGAACCCCGACTGAATCATATCTATGACTTACAAAATGTATACGTGTTGTTGCCTAGCCTGGTGCTTTGCATTAATAGGATAGGGCAAGGATTGGTTTCTTCAGTATCGAGATAATGCGACTGAGTGGGATACTAATGCAATAACTCAGTATACATGAGATGAACATAAAAAAAACACAATCTACCAACCATGAAGATACAATACGTGTAATAGTCTTCGCAAAGGCTCAAGATTGGCCTCTTTGACGTCACTCCGACCACCAACTAGGTATCATGTCGGTCCAAAACCAGACAGCATGGCTGAACACTAAGAGCCCTGGCTGGCTTGCTGTGTGGGTAGTCTTGGATCAAACCAATGACCTACAATCGAGGTATTAACCGTTTAAGCATAACCCTACAAGCTAACCACACTCTATCTAACAGAATAAACAAACCATTCTACTAACACACCATCTCAAAATGTTAACAAAAAACAAACCACACAACACACCACCAAAAATCTCCAACAACATGATAATTATGCAATTCACAACACAGTAGACATACAAACCTATGAAGGGAAACTATGCACCTAACCACTCCGTAATGAAAAGGTCTAATCAATACACATGTATGTATCTAAGTATGTATACAACATATAACTACTATTTTTATATGTGAATTGTCTAACTATACCATATGTAAGTCTTTGAATGATTAATATTGTTATTTCAGCTGATTTGAGCTAGCTGCTGATGACAATATCAGATTACAGATTCATATATTGTAAAAGAAAACTGCATTGTCAGATGGCTGGAAGACCAGTGCCACGGCGCTGACAAAAGACTTTATTCAATGAATAAACTATATTTACACACAAAAAATAATAATAAATCCTGTGAGGATGCTAGAAGCTGGAAGCTACAATCCTGCGAGGATGCTGGAAGCTGCAATCCTGCGAGGATGCTGGAAGCTGCAATCCTGTGAGGATGCTGGAAGCTGCAATCCATCGAGGATGCTGGAATCATCTACTGACAATCCACAAATTAATGACCCAGAGAATTCAGCAACAAAGGGTCACAAAAATCATTTTCATTTGCAAACCAAGATTATAAAATTTTAAAAGATGATTTCAAATTGTCAGGCAACTATATTTTCAAGACATTTCAGGACATTTGGCCCTGAACAACAAATTTTAAGGACTTTCCAGTGCTTCGTTTTAAAAATGACTAATTTATGTATTTCGTAGGTTATTTAATTTTAAGGACCTGTACGAACCCTGTGTTAGCCATTCTGGCAATCAGTTTGCGGATCAGATTCAGATTCAGATTAAAGGGTACATTCCTTACACGCGGCATGCGGTATGCGAATGCGACAAAAAATCGAAACACCTTGAAGTTGAAGCCTATGGGCTACATTCCTTACACGCGGTATGCGAATGCGACAACTTGATCGGTCCATGTAGCCATCGGTGCGGCATGTGGCACGCAGTATGCAAATAGAAAACCATCAGTCGCATTTGTCCATTGGTTTAAGACAGGAGGAGGCGAGTGATAATAACGGACACAAGGGTGCTGAGGGGAGGTGGACCAGAAGATGCCAGATAAATACATTGCCTGTCGTTTTACTGTAATTATACATCCTGGAACTATGTTAAAATACATGTAAAAATATATAGGAATTACTGTGACATAGTTTCTTATTTCTAATTACACTCGTTTTGCTGTAATTATACGTCCTGGGACTATGTTAAAATACATGTAAAAATATATAGGAATTACTGTGACATAGTTTCTTATTTCTAATTACACTTTACAGCTGTGGAGTGGGAAAAAAAATGTTTCTACAGCAACGACATTGAAAGAATGAATGATAACCACATGGGCTTTTATATACCTCGCTGCATGCCGCATGTAAGGAATCATGCCATTCGCATACCGCATACCGCGTGTAAGGAATGCGTGCTTAACCAGGAGGAGCATTCAGGGATGTCGCTGCCGTCAGCGGACCCATGTCAAACTCTTCATTTCATTGAGCTGCTAAGAGATGCACTAAGCAGAGGTCGGCCGGGTGGTGCTGGGGTGGGGCGCATCGGGTTGGGCTTGCTGGAGGGGGAGAGAGGGGAGATGGATGGAGAGCGAGTATTGCATGCAAACTATTGTTGCTAGCTGCCATGGCGCCTGATGTATGGTTATTCGAAGTGTGGGTAGTGGTGGTGTTAGTCTACTAGGGCAGGCAGAAGCAACGGAACCGGGTCAAAGCTGAGCTGCTCTGTCAAGAGAACTTGGTCATGTGGAGATGCACTGGGCAGGGAAACTGGGTGAGGGCGAGCAGAACTGTCATGGGAAACTAAGTCAAGTGGAGATCCAGTGGCTGGAGAGCTGGGTCATGTCGGTCTGCGCTAATAGGAATTAGGTCATGCAGAGCTACACTGGTGCGGGAATTGGGTCACGCTGGGCTGCACCTATGGAGGAATTGGATCATGCCGAGCTGCACTGGCAGTGGAATTGGGTCACGCGGAGCTGCATTGGTAGGGAGAACTGGGTGATGCTGAGCTGCACAAGTTGGTTGGTTGTTTTTATGTCAAGGCAACATCTAAGGTCATATCAGGACAGGTATCGACTTGTAACAGTGCGCACTCATGGCTACTTTATAGTGCTGCCCAACTGGGAAATCAGGCTACCAGCAAAATGAGCCAATATCCCACTCAGTCACATTATCCTGACACTGAGCTCACCAGTCCTTGCTTTATCTTGTTAATGCAGAGTGCCAAGTTAGGAAGTGACAAGTACCAGTTGTGTAAGTCATTGGCTTGACTCGACCGGGAATCAAACTCTCGCTCTCCCACACATGTCTGCGTTCTACCGATTCGGCCATAGCATCCAGTCTGAACTGCACAAACGACAAAACCAACTCACTGTGCCATTGCAGAGCAATGCCCCACTTTCACTTCAACTGGACTGGACTGACTGTCTGATACCACTGGATTCTTGCTGTGGCCGACAAGCAGTCTAGGACAGGATAGAGGGTGATGCTCACACCTAATAGGACCAATTATTTAGTTCGGTCAGACTAGACTGTCATGGCGAAATGGTGAAAATCAGATTCAATGCACACATTACGACTGAGTGGAATAGCGCCAGTGATATGACTGAGGGAGGCGAGCAACCAAGGCTAGATGTTCTGGAAAGTGTATGAGTGATTAGATGGAAGCTATCAGGCCTAGCTACATCAATAGGCTCTTATTGCATTAGTACATTACCACCCAGCCATTTTACCTGAGCGTAGTAGACGACTTCCACCACTAACCCGCCCTCTGGTGGCAATAGAAGAAATAATGTAGTGGGTAGCCAGTCACTGTGTAGGAGGCTCCATAGAAAATGGATTATACTTATAGAGGATTTCCACTACAAGCTTGACCTTTGACACTCATGTTGGGTTGAAGAAGCTCACTGTGTATGATCTATGAAAAGGTTTATCTCCAGCCATAACAGAGAGCAACCAGTCATTGTTTGCTTGTTGTTTTATGTCCGAGCAACATCTAAGGTCATATCAGGATTGGTACCGACTTGTGGCAATGCACACTCATGGTGACTTTATAGTGCTCATTTTCCACTCAGTCACATTACCCTGAGACTAATGCTAGGTACACACATAACGTATAGGATTCGCGCACTAAAACTCCCGATCCCCTTAAAACTGAAAACGGACCCATTCATTTTTCGAATCGCGAATCGCAATCGTAATGGTAGTACACACCTACCGTTTTAGCCCTAAAAATTAGTTTTAGTCGTGAATCGCAATCGGTAGGCGTGCTAGGGGAGTGCACACCTCAAGATTTTTGGGCAGTTTTAGATCGTATACGATAGGTGGGTGCGGAAAAACTATCGTAAACGGTAGGTGTGTACCGGGCATTAGCTACCCAGTCCTTGCCATATCCTAGTATTGTATAGTAGTAATGCCAGGCTAGGTAGCGACAAGAATTAATTTCCTAAGCCATTGGTTTGACTCAGCTGGGATTCGGTCTGCCGACCTTCCACACTCCGACTCTTGTTACATATTTCATATCAATCAACGCAATGTAAGGCCAAATGAGTTGAGCGCCTGCTTCCTGTGTCGCAGGTCATGGGATTTGAATGCCGGATTCTAACTGAGTCAAACTAATTACCAAAATGTATACGTGGCACTGCATAGTCTGGTGATGGTGCTTGGCATTACTAAGATACAACATGGAGCAGTGGAATGAAGAAGGCTAATTGTCCGTGATTGAAGTTATTCTAGCTTAATCAACAAATGTAAGGCCTTCCCCATCACCTCCACCCTAACTCCCCCAAAATTTAAATTATTGTTTTGGTACTGACTAAAAACCTATTCCACCAGTTGAACCTCCAATTGCCCTCACCTATTTAAGTCAAAATACTGATTAAGATTCAAGGTTTTTGCCAAGGTAATTCGAGATTTCGCTACTAGCAGTGCAAATAATATTTAAAAAAATTATATATATCTATAATGATGTCTTGTTCTTAACGCGTGGCGGGCGATAATATGTGATAGTAGTTGGGTAATTGCTTTGTCTATCTGCGTGGCCAGCTCATATATCGAGTGAACGGCTCACAGATAACTGCAGCTGCTCACACTGCCTGTAAGGTGAGCTGGCGACATAACAAAAAGGAGCATGTGTGTGTGGTGTCGTGTGTGTGTGTGTGTGTGTGTGTGTGTGTGTGTGTGTGTGTGTGTGTGTGTGTGTGTGTGTGTTGTGATTGTGTGTGTATGTGGTGTGTGTGTGTGCTTGTGTGTGTATGTGGTGTGTGTGTGTGTGTGTGTGTGTGTGTGTGCGAAGTGGATATACGTATGCTAAATTTCATACAACAGTTGCTCACGTAATTCACTGTCATTGCCTTCGTGTTATTTCTGTAAATAGCATAATAATTACACTACCTAGATACAAATTGGTTGGTTAATAATAATAGCGACGGTGGAGGAGGGGAGGGGGGGGGGGGAGAATGCTATTGCTTAAAATGGAAACATTCGTTAGGAACTAATATATTACATAGCAGGGTGAGGGGACGGGTCAGTGATAGGAGCACTGACAATGAGGGGATGGGGCGGTTCAGGGGCCTAATACTCAAATGTGTTAAACTATGGGGAAAGTATAATTTTCATGGAATATCAGGGCCGTGTGCTCCTGGAGTGGTGGTGATTAGGTGGGTTGCCACCCCATCTCGCAAATAAAAATTTAAAAATTACCAATGTTGCGGAGGCAACATGGTTAATTCACGAACGAGGCAAGGTGAACCCACGCAGCACGTGACCCCTACCCCCACCCCTCAGTCATTCCTGCTCCGGCATCCGACCTGGTCACTTCTCTCTCTCTCCCACCCACCCACCCCCTTTGTTTGTTTTCTTCTCTCTAGCGGTTAAGTGCTGATGGGTCTGTTATATCAGTAGCTAGTTAGTTCTGTTTTTCGCCATGTGTACTTATACTCTTATCTATTTACAGAAACTCGGCATAACACTGATGACCGATTTCATGCATTGATTACGTTCGGAAGACATGCTTCCTTGATTGATTATGTTCGGAAGACACTCTTCCTTGATTCTCTTATGCGCCAGTCGCTCGATTGCTGAGCCAGTCTCATGCCAGCCTCCCACGAGGTTATGACTCTATATTGATATATAATTGTTATTATTATTATCATATATATATTCTAATTGAATAAATCGTGTTCTTAAATCTTGCCTTTGTCGTCCTTGCTGAGTGATGTGAATTAAGAAAAGAACATGACAGTGTTAATATGTCAGGGTTCGATCTTTCTCATATTTTTAATTCTATTTATTTCATATGACACATGCTTATGTTATTATTGACTATAATCATCGTTCTACCTTCCTTACTGTACACATATCATTTCATGACATTACCGTTCACCTTTGGTTTTGGTAAGTGTACGGCCCTGTCTACTGGATAAATATTGTCATTATATTGTCAATATTGCCGAAGGACAGGACAGTTGGCTATTCTTACTCCAGCTAATAGCTGGGTGCCCTAACAATGACGTCACCAGTGGGCGTCACCAATGAGGACCCTGTACAGAGGACACAGCTCTAATGCCTGGCTTTAACCGGCTCGACATGATGGGCGGCCTGTAGCTGTATAGTGTTCAGGTACTGTCAGGGTATGAAAGTAACTTTTTTCCCGACTCAACTTTCTACTGGCCCGAGTGGCCAAACTACTTGCCCAAGCCCAATTCAGCCAATTGAAACCGAAATCTAATACTGCAGATCTGAAAAATAATTCCTGAGAACTTCACCTGCCCGACCGAGTAAACAAGAGCCCCGGGCAACCGGGCAGTCATTATCCAACCATGTGGTACCACTAGGTGAAATTTTCTTTTAATAGTATATATTATATATTATATTAGGCTAATAAAAACGCTCTTCTAATGTGAACTTGTAAAAGAAACTGAGGTGGTCATAGGGAAAGGTCCAAGGACTTACTTCAATACGACCTGAAGAAATGTAATCTCACCACTGAAACCTGTGAAACAGTGGCCAAGGTCAGAAGTTCATGACTTGCTTCTATTCGCAAAGGTGCAGCACAGTTTGAAACTGATCGTATATCTCAAGCTAAACCAAAGTGTCGGCAGAGGAAAGATTGTCTCCTTCACCCACCAGATTCCAACTTCAGCTACAGACATGTCCAACTTGCCACTGCACATTCTGTGCATGAATTGTAACTCATTAGTCATCGACAAGTTCACAACAAATGATGAGTTACTCTCATCATCACCACTGGTGGACCACAAAGAAGATGGTTATATATTTAATTGACAGGTTGCAGTGGTCGAATCGGTAGAGTGTAGGCTTCCCATGAGGAAGGTCAGAAGCTCCAAATCCAATCCCATCCGAGTCAAAACAATGACTTATAAAATTTATACTTGTTGCTACCTAGCCTGACACTCTGCATTAATAGGATAGGACAAGGACTAGGAAGCCCAGTGTCAGGATAATGTTGTGTGGGATATTGGGTCATGGTGCCTGTGGCATGGTCACCCAGGGGGACAACACTATGGAGTGAACACTGCCACAAGTCGGTACCCGTCCTGATATGACCTGATAAGTTGCAATAAAATAAAATCCCACTCAGTCACATTACCCTGAAATCCAAACAAACAAACGTTAAAGTTGCATAGTCCGATGGTTTTGAGTTTTTTTTGTCACTTTTCTGGGATAAATATATTAAATTTATTGCTATAATCTACCTTACTTTACTTTGAAGTAACTTTTATTTTAAATGACTAAGTTTTGACATATTTGACATGCAAACATGTCAAATTAGTTTTGGCAAGCGCGCCAAAACTCTGACATCATAGGCTTAGCAATAACAGGTTTTATTAAATTGCCTCAGTATTCCCTTCTATGGGGCAACAAATGCTTAATAAGGGCATCAGTATCTAAGTTAGATATGTAGAATCAATTCTAGATAATTGCTTTGGTTTTGAAAATTTGATGCTTTATTGAACTATGCAACTTTAACAACGGATTATTTTACTTCCGTTGAACACCAGCTTCGAGGAACAGCACTTTTAGACGCTGATTGAATGACGCTTGGCTTCTTGCTTCATGCCATTGCCAAATTATTGATGGCGTCACTTTAATATTGGGGGGAGTAGTTATTGACAGAGTAATGAATGTGCAGCCAGGGCCAGACTGTGGGAAAGGCAACACCTACATCCCAGACAGATTGATAAAAGTGCATCTACAAAGAAAGTCACTAAATATTCGATATATTTTCCCTTCCACCATTCTTCCCTTCACATCTCTTGTGTGAGTAAGGATGTATATAAATAAATATACATATTTTATACATGTATATATTTTTAATGGAACTGATTATTTCTCAATAAGGAAACACATTTTCAGATGGCGCCATTGATGACAACATCGGAATGAAACAATATGTGAAATAGAATAATAAATATCGGTTTTAATATGCCAATATTATAACCTATGGAGTGGTGATGCCTGGCCTAGTTCTGTGAGCACTCACTAACCGGAACTGGCGCTCCCTCAGTTCTACTCACACCCAGTAGGCCAAGGGGGTGCAACCGTACCCTCACCCCAACCCCCGACTTCAGCTGCGACTGCCTCCTCCATATACTTTACATTTGCCAGGTTTTTTATTTTGAATTAAACCAGCATCACTGGAGTCCTACCAACTACCAAGTTGTTGTCTCACTTTGATTAGTGTAAAGTCTAATAATAATAATCAAATATATATGAAAACCGTTATATATAATATTCATAACATGTGGCATAGATCATTATGGGAGTATAGATAACATTTGTAGACATGATTATTTCACACACTACCCGTTACGGTTAACCAGATCTCTGGCACCACCTGTATTCGCTGTCCTGTATCACCATCGAATCGTGAGCAGCTCAGTCTAGCTCAACATGAGTTTGGGGGGGGGGCGGTTTCTACCCAGCAACATCTCAGGTCATATCAAGACAGGTACCAACTTGTGACAGTGCACACATATATCGACTTTATAACACTGCCCCACTGCGATACCAGGCCACCAGCATCATCGCCCGATATCCCATTCAGTCACATCCCGATATCCCGACATGCCATATCCTATTAACGCTGAGCGCCATCCTAGTTAGTGGCAAGTCTCAATTTTGTAAGTCATTTGCTTGATTCGCTTGGGACTCGAACCCATGACTAAGCCAGCTAGTACTCTTCACGACCGCTGGCTGGGTTCCAATGCAGGTCTTGGGTTTGAACCGCAACGCAAGTGAAGGTAAACAAACGTATGCATGACTGAGAGTGGATACCTATCAGTGTTCGAAATAAGGATTGTCCGCTTGTCCGAGCCAATCGAGAGTAGGCATGGGCAAGCAGAATATGGCTTGAGTTTTTCCAAATATTTGGAAAGTATACAATTCTTTTTAATGCACTCATATATTTTTTTTATGTACACACTTTTTGTAATGTTCCCAATTTTGGTGTAGGCAGGTCTGTATAACACATATTATAAGGACTTATTCAAATAGAAATAATGGAATCATTCCATGATTAAGATAAGTGCTGTGAAAAAGTGAAAATTCAGGCGGACAAGTAAAAATCACACCAGACTTGTCCTATGGACAAGTGAAAAATGTTGCTTATTTCTATCACTGCCTATGTCAGTGCACGGGTGGCTTCGTGCTCGTTACTCAGTCGGCGTGTTTTAGTTGCCATCTTCAGGTGTAGACAGATGACTCCGGTGACCTGTCTGTAGCTCACTTCTGACAGGTAGCAGAAAGTAGCTCCACTAACGACTTTATCCCATCTCACCCCACCACCCCGCACCCACGCCATGCCCCACATACACTAACCGACATTCAGACCGTAACTGTATAGATCGATTCGATGTTTCACCAAATTAAACAAGTGCCAGTGGATAATAATAATAATAATAATAATAATAATAATAATAATAAACCACAACAATAATAATCACAATAATAGACAAGATAACGAAAATGTAAATTTAATAGAGCACGCTCACTAGCAAGAGCCATTCTAAAGCCGTGTTTACACGGGCGATTTAAAACGTTTCATATGAAACCACTTGCCTAGATCGACACACATTTGGCGTGTAAACGCGACTCTGAGGCTTTTTAGGGCTGAATCGCTTCATATGAAATGGTTCATCTATACCACCTCCCGAGGTGGTTTATTTGAAGCGATTCAGCTGGTTCCCGGGCGGCAATAGTATAAAATAGTAGTTTGTGCCGGCAACAGGTGGAGCAGTAACTAATCGCTGGTGCCCGGCAGTGTTAGGGCCCGATTACGCCGAAATCTAGTGAATGCGATCATATTTAACAGAATTACAGACTCAAATAATGAAATTTAATTAAATTAACCTTAAATTCCAAGCGATATTAACGTAGCAGCTACATCGGCATCGAATCGACGTGTGTAAACTAAACAAATAGCAGTGCTTGCCGGCTACAGGCGCTTGCTGATTCCCGGCGCCGACACACTTTCCAACTCCGCCGTGTAAACACGCTTCTAAAACGCTTCATATAAACCCCAAACCACAACCCCAAACCACAGGCACTGTACAATAAAACCATATAACATATTTACAACTTGGATAACATAGACATAGTTGAAGATCGGAGACTTTCTATTTACCACTGGTGACCAGAATTACCGCTTTACAACCAATGCACAAAATTAATTTTCAATCCTGATGGATCGACTACCAAAACAGAAATTGCCGATTGTCAGTCGCTAACCCCAGCATCTAATAGGCATGCGCCAATACGTCCATCGTTATAACCGATGGAGTGGTAATGCCTGGCCTATTTCTGTGAGCCCTCACTAACCGGAACTGGCGCTCCCTCAGTTCTACTCACACCCGGTAGGCTAAGGGGGTGCAACCCTACCCTCAACCCCACCCCTGACTTCAGCTGCCACTGCCTTGTGTCTCCGACATAACTGCCAAATCAGGGCAGGTGTATTCATGAGGCTTGTCCTCATGGATAAAGTGGCAATAAATTTACACCTTTGTTCCTTTACAAGATGTACTGAAGGCAGATTGAGCAGTGTGAGTGGGTGTGGGGGGGGGGGGTGCGTTAGGAGTGAAGATCTCATTAGTGAAGGATTAAGCTTAAAAGAAGGGGGAAGAAAAAGAAAAAGAAAGTTTGATGTATTTGATGCATTCCCCCTCATCGCAAACCACGGGATGTGTATGTGTGGTATTGCACTCGACTAACCCGCACGATCAACTGAACAAACGTGGTTCTGCATCCACCCCCTCCATGCCCATCCTCCAGACTCACCTGATACCCCCCCCCCACCCCCACCCCTCCCCAAGCAGACCAATGACAATGCACTCACAGAAAGCTACCCCACTTTCGATCCTAGAATATGGACACCTCTACCTGACGCGGAGTCCCCAATACACTTTTGAAACTGATTGCATATCTCAAGCTAAACAAAAGCGTCAGCAGAGAAAAGATCATCTCCTTCACCTACCAGACTCTCCTGACTGCAGCTACATACACACGTCCAACATGCCACCGTACATTCCGAGCACAAATTGAACTCATCGGTCATCGACGAGTTCACAACAAATGATAAGTTGCTGTCATCATTACCACCGATGGAGAATTAAGAAGAATATATATTATAGTAATAAACCGGTTATTGCGTGTAATAAGCTCTGTAGTGCCTACCCTCTCCCCCCTCCCCCTACCGCCTATCCTGGGGTAGGGGGGTCCCGACATGCACCGCTCTACCCCCTGCGCGGGGCTCGACACTCCACTCACTCGGAAGTTACCGTTACACAGAAGTTGGTTGTTGGAGTTTTACATCCCAGCAAAATCTAAGGTAATATCAGGATGGGTACCAACTTGTGACAGTGTGCACTCATGGCAACCTTATAGTGCTGCCCCACTGGGAGACCAGGCCACCAGTACCATGACCTGATATCCCACTCAGTCATATTATCCTGGCACCGAGCCAACCAGTCTATCATAATAATGCCAAGCACCTAGCTCGGAAGTGACAAGTATCAATTTTTACGTCATTGGTTTGACTCGACCAGGGTTTTAACCCGAACCCATAGGTTCGAAATGCACGATCTACCAAAACAGGAGACGGACGCTCAACTCATTCAGCCATCCCATCTGGTTAACAACCAAGAAGAAGAACAATATATAAATATTATAATGTGTGTATAAGCCTACATTATACTTGGCCATACACAGAAGTAGCCCCTCCAGCGCTGCTGTACAGTCCTCTCTCACTGAGCTACTACCGCCCATTACCTAACATCACTCCAGTCATACAATGGGGCAATGAGTCTTGATTATGGGCTCTCCTTTAATGTTGTAACTGTGGTGCAATCATTACCAGTTCAGACAGACTAATTAGCAGGGACTTTCTGGAACAAGCAAACGCCACTTCCAGATGAGCAAGGCCCTAAGGTTCAGCGCAGTGGTCGTTCAATCCAGAAAAACCATATATGTCTGCATACGTTGTTGTTTTAAGTCCTGGCAACATCTAAGGTCATATCAGGGCAGGTACCAACTAGTGACAGTGCGCACTCATGGCAACTTTATAGTCTTGCCCCAGTGCGAGACCAGGCTGCTGGCACCACGACCTGATATCCCACTCAGTCACATTATCCTGACACTGAGCCATACCGATCGCCAGGCTAGGAAGCGACAAGTATTAATTCTGTAAGTCATTGGTTTTACTCGACTGGGAATTGAACTCATGACCTTTTGCACAGGAAGCCTGCGCTCTACTGATTCGGCCACCGCATCCGGTGTCTGTATACGCATCATCATCATCAATGGGTGCCGTCTTCTCGAAGAAGGTTGGCTGCAATGGACCTCCATCTCTTCCTGTCATTCGTTCCTCTCACGCATTCCGCATAGGTCATTGCTGTCCACTTAGTGATGTTGTCCATCCATGTTGTTCTCCTTCTCCCTCTTGGTCTTGTCCCTTCTATCATCCCTTCCAGTATTCTTCTCTGTGATTCCTGGTGTCGTATCATGTGGCCAAAGTATTTAATTTTTCTTTTGCCACATTTTAATTTTGCCACATTTCAAATGCCTCGAGCTTTGTTGTTATTGCTTTCTTCAAAGTCCATGTCTCGCAGCAATATAAAAGTGTAGACCACACATAGCATTTTAGCAGTCGGAGTCTTGTTTTTATATTTATGTCTCTATATTTATATTTTATATTTATGTCACATATAACCAACATTCCAGAGTGTGGAGACTGGGTGTACGAGCAGAGAGACGCGAATACTGCTCATAGCAGGAAAACCTCCCTTCAACCCCAAAACACAATCAACATTATCGCAAAATTAATTCATGTGTGTGCTATAATCAAGATTTAGTCACATTAAAAACAACCCAGTATTAAATAAACCTAATCAAAATGTTGTGGTGTTTTTAACTGTAGCTGCTTCTGGTCTGTGCAAGCTTTTCCCCTTCCAAGATTCAGACTATGGACTTACAGTTCCATAGTCTGATGGTTTTGAGTTTCTGCCATATTCATTAGCTAAATAAAATACACTAGTCTGTTTGTCTGTTTGTTTGTTTGTTGTTGTCTTACGTCCTAGCAACATCTAAGGTCATATCAGGACGGGTACCGACTTGTGACAGTGCGCACTCATGGCGACTTTATAGTGCTGTCCCACTGGGAAACTACACTAGTCTGACTAGGTTGATTGGCTTACTCTACTTTACTCTAGGTTGATGTAATTGTTATTTTAAATGGCATAACTTGGGTTATCTTTGAATACGTTGAAGTGAAAAGATATTTAATTAATTTTGGTGCAAACACAGAGATGCTGAAATGTGGGTATACCACAGGATCACCATGCAATGAAGGAATGTGAAATCAGATCTAAGAAAAGTATCTTAGTTACTTTTTTAAATAAAGTTTATGCTTTCATCGGATTATGCACCTTTAACTTCCAGAATTCGTAAGATGAAGCAAGGATATTAATTTATTTAGATTAGATTCAATATTACCAATGCATTATGGGAAAGGTGCATGCTGCGTGAAACATGCTACGGAGCCCCCCAACGCACCCTAACCCGCACCCACTACCACTGTACCAACACCACACGCGGCTGTTCTCGGACAGTAGCGTCTGTTGTGACGTCACAAACTGCAGTCACCCAAGGAGAACTCCTATCAGGCGCAAACAGTTTCCGCGCCTTGAGACAATGGGGCATGCACAATGGTCAGATAACCGCTAAGATATGCCATGGACGCGCACATACCTATACAGTACAACCTCTCTAACCGAACACCTCCACAGATCGACCACTCCCCTATATCGATCTCTTTATTTAACAGGGATGAAAGTGGTCTCCGGGGGAAAAAAGCGGAAATACATATATATTCTCCCATAGGCTTAGCATTGTCAGGGAATCACGGAAAATTTCCGGAAGTTGGGTTTCATATATATTGGTATACGCTGATCGTGCTGCGCGCATTTGAAGCATGCAATAGTAGTATATGCTGATAGTGTTATGGCGTTTAGAGCATTTATTAGTAGTATACACTGATAGTCCTGTGGCGTCTGCACCACATATTAGTAGTATACGCTGATGGTGCTGCGGGACTGAAAAATCCTGGAAATCAGCGAAATCGCAGAGATCTTTCGCCCCTGATTTAGGTCCCACCGATGATATTATTGTATCCATATTCTAACTCCCTAAACCTACCAACTCCCTAAATGGACCACTTAAAGTCGGTCCCAAGGTCGGTCGATTTAGAGTGGTTTTACTGTATTTATATATCATTACATAGCAACAGCTACATAGCTACCAAGATTTGAAAACAGGAAAGCTTAAATCTTTTTCACAACAATTTGCAACATGCGTGAATCGCAATATATTACGCACATAGTACTAGTAAACCACTAAGACTTTTGGTAGACATGCTGCGATGAAAACCAGTCTTCAATTAAGTGACAAATGAAAAAAATCCTTTCACAGTCAGCATTGCCAAGATTAATTTTCGGATGTTTTCAATTTAAAAATCTCCAAAGCTATTCAATGGTTATTTAATGGGCTACGTGGAAAAAGGCGGATTTACTGTAGTGTTTTAGAGAATGGCCGTAATGGCATAATGAAAGACAGAAATCACAATCATTCCGCAGATATAATAATTGAAAACAGAAATTCATACGTGTGGAAAATTAAAATTTATTTACACAGAAGATTACTCAATCCTAACCGGGAAACAACGCGTCCGGTCTTACCAATAGCAATGCACAGTAGATCTCAAAACTTTCATCAACCTTACACCAGATCAGCATAACTGGCACTCAGCCATACCCAGAATAATTAACAGGACAGCAGAGGGTGGGCGGGTGGGTGAAAATAGCTGTAGATGGTCCGGGATGCAGAGGAGAACTGACTTACAGCTGATGAGATGCTAACAGTAGACTACGTTTCTATGGGGAGGCATCCAGTTAAGGTAGGGACACTGTGGTTACACCAAGGTTACATACACAACGGGGAGTTCGAATGACGTTTAATATCCTGGTGACTTAGCAGGTCGGTTACGGTTACCCTGGAATTCAATAATATCAAAGACATCCAGTAGGAGTAAGACAAAGTAGTGCAGCTAAGTTTCAATAAAGAACGTCGATATGAATTTATATTTTTTCAATTATTCTTGTTACGTTAACAAGGACAATGGCTGGCAGCTCTGCTGCTAAATGGATTTCTTTATAAATTACAATTTGTACCCTAAAAAAACAATTAGATTACACCATCGCCTTCTAAAATGATCAATTTACAAGTATGTGCTGATAATAAATAATTCGAACGGGGCCAATTATTTTGGCCAGTTTGGGACTATTTACTATACATGTTGAACCAAACAAAACATACCCATTTCTCAGGCATCAATTTTGAGTATTATATAATAGAAATATGAAAGAAAAAGACATTTTTCTTTTATTAAAAAAACAAACCTCACCTCACCCAATTTCCAATGGTCGCTCTGAAAGATTTGTTGTTTGTTAGGACCTTACTACATCCAAGCAACATATAACTTTAATTCTGTGGTCAATCAGAGGACAATTTTGTTTAAATAATGGTTTAAAACCACCACCTTAAATTTCTAAATTTTGATGTGCCCATTCACCCTAAAATTCTAATCAAATGTGTCTGGGCAACAAGTAAGCCTTTTGTTTGCTTGGGCCATAATAAACTAACATGTATAGAATTCTTCTATAAAATATAAAATACACATATGTGTTAATGACACCCATGTATAATTATAACCCTTCAATGTAATTACAAGCCGTCCTCATGCTAGCTTAAATAACACCATTTGTCACTGAGTTTGAGGTGTGATCAGTGTTAGGAGACGGCGCCCACCCATCATCCCATTATGACCGTGTCAGTCCTCGGCCGTTAATAACCACGTTTATTTGTCTTTTTTTCAGGGCAACTCCAACAAAGCTTTATTGCTGAGGAAATCACACATCAAGCTGGGAACACACTCGGGGGCTGTTCAGCAGAGTTGTTGGGTAGGTTGTTGGAGTTTTACGTCATGTCAACATCTAAGGTCATCAGGACGGGTAGTGGCTTGTGACAGTGCGTATTCATTGCAACTTTATAGTGCTGCCCCACTGGGATATCAGGTCACTGGCACCATGACCCTATATCCTACTCAGTCACAATATCCTGACACTGAGCTAACCAATCTTTGCCCTATCCGATTAATGCCGAGCGCCAGGCTAGGAAGTGACAAGTATCAATTTTATACGGCATTGGTTTGACTGAACCGGGAACCTGACTTTCAATCTTCCACACGCGAGGCCCGGACTCTAATTCGGCCACCGTGCCCGGTTGGGCAGGGTCAATGAGCTAAGACGCGAGGCTAGTTTTATGTCAATTTCAATTTCTACAGACGCAGTGTCAGGATGTGATTGAGTGGGAGATCAGTGGCATTGTATCCCAGGGGAGCAGCACTATAAAGCCATCAGGGATGCGCATGGTCACAAATCAGTACACTGTGTCCTCAGATGTTACTAGCATGTAAAACTCCAATCAACTTGTTTTTATAGGCATAAGTCGCAAAGATCACTGAGATACTCTGGTGGAACTGGAGCAGAGGTTTGTTGTATTAACAGTATTTGGGTCTTGATCACCAGTCGTGATATGGCTGCTATGTTGGAAAACTGGTCTGAGCACTACATGGACTTGTCAGTTAAAGTAGTTCTAACCTCTCAGGCAAGGAGCCACAGACACTTACAGGTGGGCATGGACATGGTGATGACATCAGAGCCTAGATGGCCTAATGGTTAGCACACTGGTGCCCGGTATGGCAACAAGCATGGGTTCGAAACCTGCGCAATGTCCAATAATTCCCATTTTCATCACCCCCCTCCACAACACTGATGTGACTAGGATCCCATACAAGCTAAACGCTGTATGTTTATTGAATATACACGTACATGTAAAGTGCATTGCATTTATGTATGTAATTGTAAGAATTAAACGACTTATGGACGTAAACCATTTAAAAGACTTAAAATTCCCAATGGACAAGTCTAATAGTCTGCACTGACCTCTCAGGCAAGGGGTGACACAGATAGTATAGACATGGATAGGGTGATCCAACAGGAACACTGGTTAGCATGTTAGCCCTGGTATGGCAAGAAGTGTGGGTTCGAATCCTGCTCTAGGCGCAATATTTCCCACGTTCATCACCGTCACAACAGTTGCATAATCAAAGTTTCTACAATTTACAAACATGTTTAGATATAAATGTACTAGCTTGGTTATTATAACCTACTTTACTTTAGCTTGAAATGTCTTTCTATTTTAAAGGGTTAAATTTGAATATATTTGAATTGAAAACAGGCCGCCAATTTCCCCCCCCCCCCAAATGTATATGAGACTGTCTCAAAAGGTGCTAAGCAATATGGGACAAAACTTTGTCCATTGTAACGATCAACATACTATCCGCTTATGCATTTGCTCAGAATAAACTGATTTGTTGTTTACATGGTGTTTCATAATCCCAATAGAATACATATTGATTTGAAGTAAATGTCCTTGTGTTTTCATTGTAACCGTTTCTGTGCTGTTTTGTGTCAATCGTTACAATGGACAAAAAAAAGAAGAGTTATCACCTTTTGAAACAGGCTCATATACATATTATGCTTTCGTCGCATTATGCAGATTTAATGCAAAGTCAGCCTCCTGTTGGTGGTGTATCGTCACGGTGATCAGTACAAGACAGTCGTAAAAGGTCGATACATGTTGCTTATGACAAGCAATAAATCGTGAATTACCGAGTGCCGATTGCAGACAGTGGCATGCTACCTTAAATCTTATGCTCAGCTTTAACTGAGCAGATTGCGTCAAATTTGGTTTAATTCCATGTTACAGGATACCTACACTTTTGGCTAAACATAATTCCATAAACCCAAAAGCACCATTTCTGGTACCTTATTCAAGACCATGAGCCACCAGTTTGTTTGTTGTTTGTTTGTTGTTGTTTTACGTCCTAGCAACATCTAAGGTCATCATCCAGCATGTTAAAATATGTAAAATATATGTGATGCATAACATATTATGTGAGTATTAATATACGAAGGGGAATATTACTTATTATTATGATTATTTGTATACTCCATAAGACGGAACACTGTACCGGTGGCGCCATCTTGGCCCACCTCGCCTCCACCGGATGTTGACCAGTGTCAGTCGCACTGGTGTGTTATTGTTTACTTGGGGCTAAAAGAAATATATATGCATGTAACATGATATGGGAAAGAATATCCGTCACTCCCTATTATCGCCCGCCCCAACCTATTATCACACAGTCTCAATGTTGGTTATTAATTCATGTGTGTGCTATAATCAAGATTTAGTCACATTAAAAACAACCGAGTATTAAATAAACCAAATCAAAATGCTTTGGTGTTTTTAACTGTGGCTGCTTCTGGTCTGTGCAAGCTTTTCCTCTTCCAAGATTATACAGGGCTGCTAAAATCATATTGCTGTAAATGATTTGTTCATAGCTTTCCATAATCTGATTAAATATTTAAATAATTGAAAATTGAAAAAAAAGTTCTAGTTTCAAGTAATTCCAAAGGCCTGGAGAACTTTTGAATTTCCTAAACTTCCCGGGTTTCCCAGAATCCCATATGTCCACCACCTTGATGGTAGTTAACCAGGTGAGAAGTGTACTTACTGAACTGATTTTTGGAGTTGGTCAGGGCCTACTACCGTACTAGACTGTCAATATTCCGATAGCTGGCACAGATTAAGATACTTAACGCACCCAACTGGTATTCAGGACGGTCTATAAATGTCAATACTTTTCACACTGTTAACAATGTCAGGATTAGGTGTCACTCTCCTCCTCCTCTAATCCTAACATAAAACCATTGATAAAACTAGCATGAAATGTAATCTTTGAGATGACTTTTACCACCCATTCTGAATAGGGTTTAGATAATGAAGAACATCAATATTTATGGAGCCAGCACTGAGCTGCTCTAACTGGTCAGATAGTCTGAGCCAGAATTTAGAGATTAGAATAGTTAGTAGGGCAGGACAAAAAGACCAGCTCAGAGTGGCCAGAGTTGAGTGCTAAAGGAGCTATCAGCCAATCGTCACATCAGTCAGTCTTAGCATTAGCGGCTATGCCCTGCATATGCCTAATGCATGCACATTTAGCGCCAGGCATTAGCGTCTCTGTCCTGCATATGCCTAGTGCAATCAAAGTTAACGCCAAGCATTAACAGTATCTCTGCCCTGCATATGCCTAATGCATGCACAGTTAAAGCCAGCCATTAGCATCTCTGCCCTACATAGCGTCTTTGCCCTGAATATGCACAGTTAACGCCAGATGTTAGCGTCTGTACCATGCATATGTCCAGTTAGCATCAGGCATTAGCGTCTCTGTCCTGCATATGCCTAGTGCATGAACAGTTACAACGTAAAACCCAAACAAACTAAATTCCCGTCGAATTATTGGTTGATTGGTTGAGTCGAGATCGGCGAAGAGGTGCGGCGTAAACGGCAACCTGACCCAATAATAAGTCGGCAACCTGACCGGTGATCGTGCAGTGTGAGGCAGGCTTTGGATGTATTGATTGTCATCTGGTGTGGGCGAGTGTGTGTCGGATCTCGGGGTGTGGCGTGTGGTGTGTGGTGTGTGGGAAAGTAGGGAGCTGTGTTGGTACGTTGGGAGTGCCTCGCGTTTTTATTTTCGATCAATACTGACATTAGCACATGCTCTGCGTGTGTTCGTGTATAGAGGTGGCTAATGTGTGTGTGTCTGTATGTGTGTGCGCGTGTGTGTGCGTGTGTATGCGTGCGCGTGTGTGCGTATAAGTTGCATAATTCGATGATGCTTTGGTTAATGGGTGTGTGTGTGCGTGTGTGTGTGTGCGTGCATGTATTAAAAGTTCCATAATTCGATGGTTTGGTTTGGTTTTTGGAGTTTTACATCCTGGCAACATCAGTCATATCAGGACGGGTACCGACTTGAGACAGCGCACACATATGATAACTTTATAGTGCTGCCCCATTGGGAGACCAGGCTGCCAGCACCATGACCTGATATCCCACTCAGTCACATTACCCTGACACTGAACCAACCAGGCTTTGCCCTCTCCTAATAATGCTGAGCGCCTGCCTAGGAAACAACAAGTATCAATATTGTATGTCATTGGTTTGACTCGACTGGGAATTGTACTCTCGACTGTTCACACAGGAAGCCTACGCTCTACCAATTCGTTCATGGCGTCCGGTATATAATTCAATGATTTTGCATTTCAGCCATATTATTAAAAATAGATGAGGCTTATCATTAGAATCTACTATATTTTAGTTTTGTGTCACTTTGATTACAAATGGCTAATTTGGAGATATTTGTAGTGTAAACATACAAAATCAAATCAGTGTGCACACTGAAATGTTGGACATCATAAGCTTGCACTTCCTAGAGCAGTGAAGGATAAGTTCTATGAAACTAACTTAGTAATTCTTCTATGCACCAAAAATGTTCAATACGTGCACCAACTTTTCTAAATCAAAACACTTACATCGATTTGATCCTACATATTTAACTGAGCCAGTGGTGTAAACATTAAACATTTATGAGAATGTTGTACTCCTGAGTTGTTATGCTTGAAAATGAGTAATACGTCCGTATTTCGATGCGCATGTCAACATTAATCTTTGCAGGTTTTCGCTCTAAATATTTCACAAGTTATCCCATTAAAATAGGTTACTTCGACTTGAAATAAAATAGATCATAATAAACAATCAAATATATTTACCTACCCCCCAAAAAAGAGCAAAAACTCAATATCATTGTTTCATAGGAAGCCATGTTCGCCATCTATACTATAGAATACCATAGTGTTCAACTTCATCTCACTAAGACCCACCCGTTCATGAATATTGTTCCATCCCAACAGAGCATGACCCATTCATGAACATACTTACATCCCAACAGAGCATGACCCATTCATGAAAATCATTCCGTCAGACAGGATGGCCGAATGAGTTAGAGCGTCCGTCTCCCGTGCTGGTAGATCGTGGGTTCGAGTCCCGGTCGAGTCAAACCAATTACTTTAAAATTGATACTTGTCGCTTCCTAGCCAGGCGCTCGGCATTATTAGGATAGGGCAAGGACTGGTGTGCTCAGGATAATGTGACTGAGTGGGATACCAGGTCATGGTGCCGGCGGCCTGGTTTCCCAGTGGGACAGCACTATAAAGTCGCCAGGAGTGTGCACTGTTACAAGTCGGTACCCGTCCTGATATGACCTTAGATGTTGCTAGGACGTAAAACAACAACAAACAAACATTCCGTCCCAACATAGCATGACTCATTCATGAACATCATTCTGTCCCAACATATCATGACCCATATATGACCATTCCATCCCAACATAGCATGACCCATCCATGAACATCATTCTATCCCAACATAGTATGACCCATCCATGAACATCGTTCCATCCCAACATAGTATGATCCATTCATGAGCATCATTCCATCCCAACATAGTATGATCCATTCATGATTATTGTTCCATCCCTACATAGCATGACCCATTTATGAATATTGTTACATCCCAACATAGCATGACCCAATCATGAACACTGCTCCATCCCTACATAGCCATGACCCATTCATGAACACTGTTCCATCCCTACATATCATGACCCATTCATGAACATTGTTCCATCCCTACATAGCATGACCCATTTATGAATATTGTTACATCCCAACATAGCATGACCCAATCATGAACACTGTTCCATCCCTACATAGCCATGACCCATTCATGAACACTGTTCCATCCCTACATATTATGACCCATTCATGAACATTGTTCCATCCCTACATAGCATGACCCATTTATGAATATTGTTACATCCCAACTTAGCATGACCCAATCATGAACACTGTTCCATCCCTACATAGCCATGACCCATTCACGAACACTGTTCCCTCCCAACATAGCGTGACCAATTCATGAACACTGTTCCATCTCTACATAGCATGACCCATTCATGAATGGTGAACCTTGCACTATGACCTCCACACCTCATTTACATAAATTATTCTGCCACAATATTTGCCTGTCGCCTGAATTCCATCAACATTAGCTTTCATTCTCAAGGTAATAAACACGCACACATATATCACTCAAAACATCTCATCATTAATGCATGCAACTTTTGTGAAAATTTAATTTGCTACACTGGTTCCCACCTCCAGGAAAACTGATGAAAATAATGTATTCAATAATGCTAGTAATAATAATAGTAATAGGTCAAACATTAAGTTTATAATCATTCATTATAAACTATGTATGAAGTAGTAGAAAAAGTAGATGTCACGTTAACAATGAAGCAAATACTGAAATAGAGGAACAAATATTTGCTCTCCAATTTAGGGAGAATAAAAATGCAGCGAAAGTGGCACACGTGTAGCAAATATATGGACAAACATGTACACCTTAGCGAAAATAAAAATGCAGCAAAATTGGTAACCATGAAGCAAATAGGACCACACATCTGTCGTCTATCTTAGCGAAAATAAAAATGCAGCTAAAGTGGCGACCATGAAGCAAGAACAGATATTTGCCCTCCATTTTATCAGGGGGCCGGGCCGGGGGGGGGGGGGGGGGGGCTAATGCACCGAAAGTGGCTCTCTTGCATTGTGGGTGTGAACTCGGCCGATTACCTAATGTGGAGATGCAGGCATCATTTAGAAGGCAGAGTTTGTTTGTTGTGTTACGTCCTAGCAACAAGTAAGGTCATATCAGGACGGGTACTGATTTGTGACAGTGTACTCATGGCGACTTTATAGTGCTGCCCCACTGGAAAACCAGGCCGGCACCATGACCCGCTATCCCACACAGTCACATTATCCTGATACGGTGCAAACCCATCTTTGCCCTATCCTATTAATGCCGAGCGCCAGCTCGATAGAGACAAGTATCAATTTTATAAGTCATTAGTTTGACTCGGCTGGGATTCAAACTCCCGACCTTCCGCACAGGAATTCTGGGCTCTACCGATTAGGCCGCCGCGTCCGGTTTGGAGAGAAAAAGCACCAAAGAATTGCCTCTCACCCCCCCCCCCCCCCCCCAACGCCCTCCACCCCATTGAGACGCCTCGATAATCTGCGATCTGCGCCCGACGCCTCCGTTTGATTGATACAGCGTAGTACGCCGCCGGAGCTTGATCTCAGGTGACGTCATGCTGGGCATGAATAGGAGTCCGGGCATGCTTTTCTCGTAGGCTGATTATGAATGGATGAGAGCGTCCTTGGCACATGGCCCAGGCAACACCCAAACACACACCCCCCAACACCCACATCCACAGTGCACACTGCTCTAACTCACTAGTTATAGACTACATCACGGTTCCGACTGCGCATGCGCCGAAAACGGCGTTGGGAGCAAAGCAAAGGTGTATGCCCATTGAGTTTGCCGATACGCGTAAGGCAAAACTGGCATTTTATTCAAAATAAATAGAAATACATAACAATTTGGCATAAACATGGATGGAAGGATGCAATATAATAATATAATGAATATGTTTAAGACACAACTCTCCATAATTAAGCATTTTGAGCTAAGAAACATACAATTTCAGTCACTTTACAGCCTGATGTTTACATCACCATTGATTTGCCAGAAGTAATTCTTGTTCTAAATATTAAAATGTCAAATGTGTCAACAAGAACTTGTTTCAAAGAAATATATAACCAATATCTGATTAACCCTACTCATTTTCTATTTCTACATATGTCATTAACCATAGAATATAAATAAAAACATGAATAACATAAATAAAACTGACCCTGGCTATGGCTCTAACACTAGTCTGAGTGCCCAGATTTGTCTAAATCTAAATGCACATGGCATAAGATGTGCTGGTTATAATGATGTAAATGCAATGCTGGATAAAAGATTAATATCTTGATTTATTATATATATTTTTTTAGTTGGTATTCTATGTTTCAAAACAAGAGCTGAGATGAGCTGAAACTAGCACATTTCATAGCTGCACCCAGTGTATTAGCATGTGCCATGTGCTTCTCGCGGCTTTGTTTTGCTCTGATGCATCCCACAATGCACCGTGCCGCTGGAACCATGATGTAGTCTATTCGCCAGCTGCTTTCACCGACATCTTTGTGAGAAACTGACACAAATCACCCCCTTATCCCAACTGCACATATATATTTGGGCCGTTCCTAAGAAACTGTGTACCATTGTTGTGACATGGAAACCAAAAGTGAAAATATTCCAAATAATAGCAAAAAAAAGATTCCAAATAATATCAGAATCCATGTTCATATGAAGGTTTACATGTTGTGCATAGGTCATGGTTGAAAAACTAATTTTAGGTTTTGACTTGATCATATACAAATTGAAAAAACCGCAAATATTAACCATGTAACATCCATCCATGACATCAGTTTAACACACACAACACATTCAAAACAAGATTTCATTGAATACAGTTAAGCAAAAAGGATTGTGTTACAAGAAAAATGCTTTAAAAAAAGAAAATTGTTCAGTAGATGCATGGCGTTGATATGCAAATTTTCACATTTGCACTTATAGTACAAAAATTTATAAAATTATAAGCATATTTGACAGATTTTGTGGGATAAATTAAATACATGTAATATTAATACATACACAAAAGCAACAATAACTATTTTACTTGCTACCCCCCCCCCCCACCAAATAAATCGGATTAATCATTAACAATGTAACATGGAAAACAAATATGTCATACACAGTTTCTGAGAACGACCCACTTAGATAGATAACTGAAACCAGTATTCCTTGGTAAAAGTCTGGAGTCATATGTAGTTCTAACCACTCACATTAATATACATGTAGTTTACAGAGGCTTAGTCAACGCTGCCGATCACTGCTTAGCATTACTTTCAATGGGAAATAGGCTAAGCAGATTACATCTATCATAAATAGGCCAAGCAGGTTAAATTCATCATAACTAGGTCAATCTGGTTAAATTAGCATGAATAGTCTGTACTAGACTACTAAATGACTGAAACGTACAATCCTCCAAGCATTGTTTATCCCATCATTACTAACAACCTACTTCATGTAGTCAAAAAACACACCTGAGGTATTAACCTTTTAAGCATAACCCTATAAGCTAACCACACTCTATCTAACAGAATAAACAAACCATTCTACTAACACTCACTCCATCTCAAAATGTAACTCCAACAACATGATAGTTTTGCAATTCACAACATAGTAGGAATACAAACCTATGAAGGGAAACTATGCACCTAACCACTCCATAATGTAAAGGTCTAATCAATACACATGTGTGTATCAAGTGTGTAGGAATACAACATATAACTGCTATTTTTGTATGTGAATTGTCAAACTATACCCAGGGATGAAAGTCGTCTCCGGGAAAAAAAGCGGAAATGCGAATATTCTCCCATTGGTTTAGCATTGTCAGGGAATCGCGGAAAATTTCCGGAAGTGGGGTTTCAAATATATTGGTATACGCTGATAGTGCTGCAGCGTTTGAAGCATGTATTACTATTAGTAGTATGCGCTGATAGTGCTGTGCCATTTGGAGCATTTATTAGTATTATACGCTGATAGTGCTACGGCGCCCACACCACATAGTAGTATACGCTGATGGTGCTGCGGGATTGAAAAATCCCGGAA
Organism: Branchipolynoe longqiensis; assembly: GCA_030323885.1. Taxonomy (NCBI): domain Eukaryota; kingdom Metazoa; phylum Annelida; class Polychaeta; order Phyllodocida; family Polynoidae; genus Branchipolynoe; species Branchipolynoe longqiensis. The sequence continues at coordinate 17,464,177 of CM059193.1, read as the reverse complement.
ATCCGCGGAATCGCGGAGATCTTTCATCCTTGTATACCATATGTAAGTCTTTGAATGTTTGATATTGTTATTTCAGCTGATTTGGGCTAGCTGCATATATTGTAAATAACTGTATTGTCACATGGCTGGAAGACCAGTGCCACGGCGCTGACAAAAGACTTTATTCAATGAATAAACTATATTTACAAAAAAATTTAAAATTAAAAATAAGTCACTCAGATTAAAGTCATCATAAATGGGTCAATCAGATTAAAATCATCCTAAATAGGTCAATCAGATTAAATCAATCAAAACTAGGTCAAGCAAATTAAATTCACCATAAAAGAATTTTTTTTTTTCAAAAGTGCTGTCACCATCACATGACGTAAACATCAAATGCAGTGATTTGAATCAAATTGGACTAGTGCTGCCCAGTGGTGACAACAAGTGTTAACACGCTTATCCGTTATGGGCAGGGTAAATAAATTCGTTATAGAAATAAATAAATATATATATATAAAACTAAAATCTCTGGTGGCATGGTTTGGTTGGAAGACTTAATGCTGCTAATTTTATCACGTACAATCTGCAGGGGTGAAAGTGGTTTCCGGGAAAAAAAGCCGAAAGGTGGATATTCTCCCATAGGTGGATATTCTCCCATAGGCTTAGCATTGTCAGGGAATCGCGGAAAATTTCCGGACGTCGGGTTTCATATATATTGGTATACGCTGATAGTGCTGCCCCATTTGAAGCATGTATTAGTAGTATATGCTGATAGTGCTGCCACGCTTGGAGCATTTATTAGTAGTATCTGCTGATAGTGCTGTGTGTCTGCACCACATATTAGTATACGCTGATGGTGCTGCAGGATTGACAAATCCTGGAAATCCGTGAAATCGCGGAGATCATTCATCCCTGAATCTCATTGTCATATTCACGGGTTAGAGGGGATGAAAATACTGGATAGAATGATTTAAGAACAGCTGCAATATTGTCTCTAATTCTAGGTCTCAGAGTGTGGGATGAGTGGTTGGATTATATGCCCTCGTGACTCAGCGGTCGAGGTGAGGTAGATAAGGCAAGGAGCACGCAGTGCACAGGGATCGGGATAACCTCGTTTTCAATCTTACTGCTTTACTATGGACACAGAGTTGAGTGGAATATCAGATGCAGTGAACATCACATGACGTGAACATAACATGCAGTGAACATCAGATTAGTTGATTGGTTGTTTGGTTGTTGGAGTTTTATGTCCTGGCAACAGCTAAGGTCATATCAGGACGAGTACAGACTTGTGACAGTGCGCACTAATGGTGACTTCATAGTGCTGCCCCACTGGGAAATCAGGCCTCCAGCACCATGACCTGATATCTCACTCAGTCACATTATCCCGACACCAAACCAACCAGTCCTTGCCCTATCCTAATAATGCTGGGTGCCTGGCTAGGAAGTGATTAGTATAAATTTTGTACATCATTGGTTTGACTCGACCGGGAATTGAATTCCTGATCTCCCGCATGGGAGGCCTGCACTCTACCGATTCGGCCACCGCGCCCGGTATGAACATCAGATGCAGCAAATATCACACCGTGAACATCGGATACAGTGGACATCAATTTCAGCAAATAAATGCAGAAATATCATACTGTGCGCATCAGATGACCATTAAGAATCTTTGTGGAAAAATGTTTCATGGGAAGGGGAAAAAAAATCAAAACTGCTTAGATATAAAATGTAGTGCTCTTAACGGACGCACATCGCCTTAAAATAGGGTCGGGCATCAAACCCCAATATTGAGTGACAGCTGCCTACCATAATGAGGTACATTAAATTTCCGTCCTATCTTTTAAATTACACCCCACCCCTCACAAAACATTTGCTTAATGTTCAGTAATTTTGCAGCTGATTGGCAATTCTCGGACAAAATCAAACGCGTCACTGCAACAGCATAATCCAACGGCAATGGAAAATGCGATCCAATTAAGATATTTAAATCAATTTAATCCCCAAAAGGTGTCTGTAGCGTAAGCTTCACAGAAAATGTCAAATGTACATTTATTCCTGGGTCAGTGGCGACAGTTTGATTCACTGATTCCCCAATAGTAATGGTAATGGTCAGATCGAGTCTCAGTTTTACTGATAATCAAACTGGGACACCAATTATTAAAGCTGCATAGTCCGATCAAGCATCAAATTTTCAAAAACAAAACAATTATCTAGAATTTATTCTACATATCTAATATAGATACTGGTTCACTTATTAAGCCTTTGTTGTCACATAGAAGGGAATACCAAGCCAATTCAATAGAACCTGTTACTGCAGGAGCCTTTGGAGTCAGAGTTTTGGCATGCTTGCCAAAACTAATCTTACATTTTTCACTTCAAATATCTCAGAAGTTAGCCATTTAAAATAAAAGTTCCTTCAGACTAACGTACGGTAGATTATAACGATCAATTTAGTATATTTACCTCATAAAAATGACAGAAACTCAAAACCATCAGACTCTGCAACTTTAATGTCCTCTTTGATTTAAATCTCATTCACTCCGTGCTTGTTCTTAACCTATTCAGGGCACAACCTGCCACTTCACCATTGCATTAGTAGTGTCGGCCACTTATTTCCCAACAGGCTTGTTTGTTCTTTAAATCCCTTCAACAAATACGGTCATATCAGGATAGTTACAGACTTGTGACACACACTTCATAGCAGCATTCAAAATAAGAGCGTGTCCGCTTGTCCAAGCCAAGTGAGAGTAGACATGGACAGGCAGAATATAGCTTGAGCTTTTCCATTGGACAAGTGAAAATTCTGGGCTGAAAAACAGGCACAGTACAACCACGTTAAACCAAGCTCGGTTAAACCAAACGATCTCCGGTTAATCCAAACTTTTTTTGGCGGCCCGGCAAAATACTACAATTTATCATATAAAAAAGTTGGTTAAACCAAAGTCATTTAATCCACATTATCGGTTAATCCAAACAGAATTTCAGGCTCCAGGCCACTTCCGGTACAGTTAAACCAAACTTTCATGTGGTTATAAGGTCATCTGAGAGCCCACTGACTTTTTTTATAAGATAAATGGTAGTATTTTGAAGGGACCATAGAAATTTGTTTGGATTAACCAATCGTTTGGTTTAACCAAGCTGGGTTTAACGGGGTTATACTGTATGTACATAAAAAACAATAATCAAAGTGTCCACATACATTGTAGATTACATGTGCAATACACTCTTACTCAAAGTCAAAGTCAAAGAAAAAGCTCAGTTAAACCAATGATCGGTTAATCCAAACAAATTTCTAGGGTCCCTTCAAGTTTGGTTTAACGGGGTTATACTGTATTTCACAATTTTGTTTGCTTCAAACGTAATTTCCATTATTTCCATTGTTTGCTGGGAGACTGGGTCATCGACACCATGACAACTCACATCACATTATCCGGACATTGAGAAAGCTAGTCCTTGCCCTATCCTACTAATGCGAAGAGTCAGGCTGGGTTGCGACAAGTTTAAACTTTGGGAAGTCAATGGTTTTACTCGGTCGGTCAGGAACACACAACCTCCCACATGGCGTGTCAGTCAGCTCTCTTAACGATTTGGTCACAGCGTTCACTCTTTTAAAGCTGCATAGTCCGATGAAATATCAAATTTTCAAAACAAAACCAATTATCTAAATTTGATTTTACATATGTAACTTAGATACTGATGCACTTATTAGGCATTTGTTTCTGTGTAGAAGGCAATACTGAGTCAATTTAACAGAACCTGTTACTGCAGGAGTCTATGGTCTCGATCTTTTGGCAAGCTTGCCAAAACTAATTTTCCATGTTTGCACTCAAAATATCTCAAAAGTTTACCAATTAAAATAAAAGTAACTTTGAACTAATGTAAAGTAGACACTAGTGATCGATCTAATATATTTATCTCAGAAAAAAATACAGAAATTAAAAACCATCGGACTATGCAACTTTAAGAGGGCACCCCCGTTTCTTTTTTTTTAAGGCTTTGAACGACCTTGAATATGCTGAAAACTTTGGACAGCCCCCCCCCCCCATATAAGTTGCATATTGAGAGTCATTAAACTATTTAAAGGTGTGGCCATTTTGTAAAGTGCAATACCACTGACCACCTCACTCACCCAATAAACGCCGCCATAGAAATAGTTGCATCTATAAATAGCATGTGATCTATAAATAACCACATGTCTGGGATGGGCGATAATTGGGGGGGCCTAATGGCCGGTGCACACCTACCGTTTACGACCTAAAACTGCCCGTTTCGCGCATAAAACTGGGTTTTAGTCGTTAGGTGTGCGACCCCCTAGCATACTAGACGCTTGCGATTCGTGCATAAAACTCGGTTTTTAGTGCTAAAAGCGGCCGTTTACCATTGCGATTCGCGATTCGAAAAACGAATCGGCCCGTTTTCAGTTTTAAGCGGGTTGGGTCGAGTCGCGAGTTTTAGTGCGCGAATCGTAAATGGTAGGTGTGCACCGGCCATTACCCTTCTCGATCTTGTCGTGGAGATTTTGAACTAGGGGTATATTTCACTTACTGATCCCCCACCCACCCCCATCCTCTCCCAACCCGATCTCAACGAGTGATGCTCCAGTCACACCATGGCTAAAGTTTGCTTACGACAACAAAAAACGGCGACCTCATTGCAACATTGAATCAAAAGCGCAGTCGGCGAGCGGTCGGTCACCGTCTCGCCGACTGATCGCCAATGTTCAGGGAGGTTGGTCGCCGATGTTTATGTGGGGTTGGTCGGCGACCGCTCCTCGACCGGTCGTCGATAAAAATTCTCGAGCTCGTGGCGCGGCGGTCGCCGACCGCAACTACCAAAACGATACTCATTTTAATAAGGCTCTGAATTTTCTTTGAGTTAAAGTTGCATAGTCCGATGGTTTTGCGTTTTGGTCATTTTTCTGAGATAAATATATTAAATTGATCGTTATAATCTACCTTATTTCATGTTAAAGTAACTTTGATTTTAAATGGATAAGTTTTGAAATATTTGAAATTCAAACATGCAAACTTAGTTTAGGCAAGCATGCCAAAACTCTGACATCATAGGCTTCAACAGTAACAGGGTATATCAAATTGTCTCAGTGTTCCCTTCTATGTGGCAATACATGCTTAATATGTGCATCAATATCTAAAGGGGCTGTCACATTAGGGTTTTTTGCGGGAGCGTATGGCGGCGTAGGCGCGTTACGTCATATACGTCGGCATACGCCGTATATGCTACTCATACGCTACTCATACGCCGCCAGATGCCGGCTTATGTGAAGCGTATGAGGCATACGCCGCCATACGCTTTCATAAATCCGTCCGTCCAAATTTGTTTGTGCATGCTCAAAAAAACTCGACCTATGAGGGCGTATGGCCCATACTGTCGAAAAATGTCACAGCACGCTCCCATGCGCTCCTCATACGTTCCACATACGCTCAAAACCACCCGAACGGTCACCAAATGTCATCATAGGCCGGCACGCGCAGGACCTACGTAGGTTTTCAATACGCTCCCGCCATACGCCATAATGTGACAGGGCCTTAAGTTAGATACGTAGAGTCAAATCTATACCATTATTTTGGTATTGAAAATTTGATGCTTCATCGGATTATAGAACAATGATGAATCGTTCCCTATCACCCTCACCCCCACTAATTTGAAGATTACTGAACAATTGCTTCATTAAAATACCAACTTCAAAGTTAGAACAACACAATGCCAACATCTCCCACTCACAATATGCATCTTCATTAATGGCGGAGATCTAATTAATTAATTAAGGACAGAAATTGAATTTCAGTTGTTGGGTTGCAACTTAGCTGTAATATTACGTTTTCCGGTTACATAACCGCTGATGTCACGTGGTCGACGAATTCACATGGGAGGACTTACCTGAAAGTCAAAATAAAACACGATTAGAGGAAATAAAAACAAGTAGACTTTTCAATCAGTTTGTACTAGTTCTAGCATTCTTTTAAATAAAATATGAAAGATTAATAATATTTAAAAGAATAAAAATAAGCTATTTTTTAATAATGCCGAGCGCCTGGCTAGGAAGCGACAAGTATCAATTTTAAGTCATTGGTTTGACTCGACCAGTAGCTTGAATGCGGGAATTTGTGCCTATTTTTGACAAATTAAAAAAAATATATCAAATTTACACAGAACATAAGATAACATGACTACTTCAAATACGCTTTCTAGACGGAAGAATATACTTTATTCATGCATGATGAATCAGATAGAAAACAAGGCTTTTGTAGCATTCCTCATTTACAACACAATGACACTATGTAATATGTATAAATTACCTAATAAATATGTAATAGACAACTGCTTTTTACTGTAACTGCGAAGCGGTCTGTAATTTCAATTCGCTGTCCTCAATAACGCGACACTATTGCCAACTTGATCACATCGGGAGCTTGAGCATCGCTGCCACCCAATTGAAAATCTACGTTTCAATTTTGTACCACATTTCAACGCCATTGGCATAACACTATGTAAAATGGCACTGTGACGAGTATCGACCCAGACATTTTCTCCCCCCCCCCCCCCATCACGAACCATTTTCCCCATTGCTGCAGGAGCCTCGTTTTCTGAAACCTGTTTCGCGTCACTGAAGTCTTTGGGCACCAATTGAAAATGATTATTAAAAAAGCTGCATGCCGCACCCGAGTTCATCCATCTTCTCCGTTGGAAAATGGAATTCGGAGAGAGTCTTGGGTTAAGCCAACCCTACTTCACAGTGCTCATTCCAACTTCAACCCCCCCCCCCCCCTACACACCCCACCTCACCACCAGCCCCAGTCAATACAAACCAATCATGGCACCACGTCTTGGGGTATCAAAGGGCTCACCCGTCACCCTTCAGATTACCCGACCCACCCCACAAGCCACCCACCCACCCCCCAAACCACCCACTCACTCACCCACCCACCCACCCACCAACATTTTACTTTGCCATTCCCGACGGCGCGTGCTGCCCACACTTCTGGATCACAATGCTGTATTGAACTGGAAAGACAAGGTCGAGCAGTGTGTTGTGCGGTGGAGCTTTGTACATATTTCAGAACGTTAGAAGAAGGGTCCAGAAATTCATAAACTAGCCGGACAGGATGTCCAAAATTAATACTTGTCGTGACCTAATCTTGTGGCCGGGATTACTGGAAGGTCCAAAAATTCATAATCTAGCCAGTCTGGTGCGTGACATTACTAGAAGGTCCAGAAATTCATGAGCTAGCCGGATGGGATGGCCGAAATTAATACTTGTCGTAGCCTAATCTGTGACTGGCATTACTATTACTACTATTATTACTGGGCAATGACTGGTGTCATAATGTATTACCTCAGATGTTGCTAGGATTGTAAACCCCCATCACTCAACCCCTCAAAAGATATGTATATGGTGCTGGGAGCATCGAGCATGATGTTTCATTGTGTGAAGCAGAAATAATATTGAAAACTATTTGCAATCCATCCTTTCCATTGATGTACTTGGCTATCAGGAAGTCTTACGCCCTAACCATATCTAAGGTCATATCAGGACGGGTCACGACTTTTGACAGTGTGTTTTCATGGTAACTTTATACTACAGTATAACCCCGTTAAACCAAACTTGAAGGGACCCGTGTATCGCGCATGTAATATACAATGTATGTGGACACTTTGATTATTGTTTTTATGTACATACAGTATAACCACATTAAACCAAGCTCGGTTAAACCAAGCGATTTCCTAATCCAAACAAATTCTGAGGGTCCCTTCAAAATACTACCATATATCATATAAAAAAGTCGGTGGGGTCTCAGATGACCTTATAACCACATGAAGGTTTGGTTTAACTGTACCGGAAGTCGCCTGAGGTCCGAAAATTGTGTTTGGATTAACCGATAATTTGGATTAACCGACTTTGATTTAACCAACTTTTTTTATATGATAAATGGTAGTATTTTGCCGGCCGCCGACCAGAGTTTGGATTAACCGATCGTTTGGTTTAACCAACCTTGGTTTAACAGGGTTATACTGTATAGTGCTTCCTCACTGGCATCATGACCCAATATCCCATTCAGTCGCATTATACTGTAACTGAGCCAATCAGTGCTTGCCCTGCACTAATAATGCCGAGTACATGGCTAACTAGTGACAAGTATCAATTTTCTAAGACTTTGGCTCGACTCAGCTAAGGATTAATCCAATGAGCCCTCCCGGACAAGAAGCGAGAGCTCTTCCGATTCAGTCATCCCACCCAGTCCCCATTGACCAGACGGGATGGCCGAATGAGTTGATCGTGGGGTTCGAACCCTGGTCGAGTCAAACCAATGACTTAACAAATTTATACTTGTCACTTCCTCTCCAGGCACTCGCCATTATTAGGATAGGGCAAGGACTGGTTGGTTCAGTGTCAGGATAATGTGATATCTGGTGGCTTGGTCTCCCAGTGGGGCAGCACTATAAATTTGGCATGAGTGTGCACTGTCCCAAGTCGGTACCAATCCTGATATGACCTTCGATGTTACCAGGACGTGAAACTAACAAGCAACTAACCACCCCAGTCCCCGCTCCCATTAAGGCCCTGTCAATTACGATGCATCTCGGAAGCGCGCGGCCAACGCAGCAAATCATTTTTTTTACGTCGAGAAGCGTCAAACTTCTCAGTGTGGGGGGCAAAGTTGGATGTATACATACTGTATGGCTAATGTGCCTCCTGGCGAAAAACGCTCACTTAACGTTCACAGAATGCCGGTGAACATTATTCGATCGCCAGAACCACGCCTCATATGTTACATACGTCAAGACATGCTGGAGAAACGTTAGACGTACGTTATCCATACGATGTCAGTACATGGACTGTACGTTCCAACTGCCTTTAACGTAGGTCAACGTAGTGAATGTTTGTCTAACATAGGTCTAACGTACATTGACGTATGTCTAACGTATACATAATGTACAACCGACATAAAATCCACATGCTGTCATACGTCGAAAGTTTTGTGCATGCACAAAACTTTGCCAGCCCCATGACACGCGACGCCGTATCTCGACGAATGTCGAAGTACATTGACGTATACCAACAAGCGTCTCATGCACGTGCAACACATAACTACGTAGCGGCCAAAAATCACATACGTCGGTGCAATGCGTCATAACGTGACAGCCCCTATATGCGCCATCAGCTCGGCGTCTCTTCGGTTAAAGGCTTGCACCAGAATGTAGTTGGAGAAGGCACCTCCAGAGGGCTTTTTAATTAACCCACTCATGGTGAAATATACATTCAAAAAACATTGTGGGTGGTGAAACTCCCAGCTTCTTGAGGGAGTACCAAGGCCTGCATGATAGCGCTGGTTATTTTAACAAATATATATATAAAGAAAATACAAATAATAAAATAAGTACCGTACTAATAAAAACCAGGGATGAAAGTACTCTCTGGGAAAAAAAGCGGAAATGCGGATATCCTCCCATAGGTTTAGCATTGTCAGGGAATTGCAGAAAAATACCAGAAGTCAGGTTTCAACTAGCCTTGTTGTGATTGCATTATCAGCCGTACCAAACACTTTCTTGTTTAGATTTGATGTTCTAGCTACATCTAAGGTCATATAAGAAAGGGATTCGAACCACCCAACTGGTGTCATATACATCCCATTTTTTGGAATTTTGTTTAACATTAATCTGCGAATATAAACAATCCCGGAAATCCGCGAAACGGCGGAGATCTTTCATCTCTGAAAACTAAATTAAAAGATAACCAATTAAAAGGTAGGCGCTGTTCCTGTCTTAATCATACCCTGCAGAATTCTTTGGATTGCACCGAGAACTAAGATCCATATTAAAAGGTTCATTATAATATAAATATATGCATTATATATAAAATATACATATAATATCTAAGACAATGGCTCATGATACCACACTCGAGGATTAAAGTGGTCTCCTGCAAAAAACGCAGAAAGAAAGCCCATATTATTAGTATATTACACCGACGGCGAATTTCCGAGAAAACGCTGATTTTCCCTAATGGAATTAGCACTATCAGGGAATCTCGAGAAAATGCTGGAAGTCAGGTTTTAAATGTTCTTGTTAAGGCGATATTATCGCCCATATTTAACCCTTTTTTGCTTGGCTTTCATGTTCTAGTAACATCGAGATTCAAACCAACCAAGTCAGGGGTTCAAATCACGGCCGAGTCTAACCAATGATTTTAGGAAACTTATTCTTTATTGCTACCTAGCCTGGTGCTCAGCATTAATAGGACAGGGCAAGGACTGGTTAGACAAGTATCAGGATCATGTGACTGAGTGGGATATCGGGTTATGGTGCCGGTGGCACAGTGGGACAGGACAGGAAAGTCACCATAAATGCGCACTGTCAGAAGTTGATACCCATACTGATATGACCATAGATGTTGCTAGGACATAAAACCCCAACAAACATTATTGTGATAGCCGATCAGAAAGTGCCATACACGTGCAAATTCTTGCTGCTGCTACAGAACTGTTACAGACAAAGGAACAAATAATTGTACTTTCGTCTGTTTGTTTTGTTTGTTTGTTGTTTTATGTCCTAGCAACATCTAAGGTCATATCAGGATGGGTACCGACTTGTGACAGTGCACACAAATGGCGACTTTATAGCGCTGTCCCACTGGGAAACCAGGCCGCCGGCACCATGACCTGGTATCCCACCCAGTCATATTATCCTGACACTGAGCACACCAGTCCTTTCCATGTCCTAATAATGCCGAGCGCCTGGCTAGGAAGCAACAAGAATCAATTTTTAAGTCATTGGTTTGACTCGACTAGGGTTCAAACATACGACCCAACGATCTACCAGCACGGGAGACGGATGCTCTAACTCATTCGGCCATCCTGTCTGGTCCTTGTACTTTCGTTGGTCACGTCTTATGATATGGATGTGTATCACTATCAGTGGACAGTCCCATTGTTGCTACCTAGAAATTAGATGATAAAACTAATTTTGCAATTACAATTTAATTTCTTTTCTCCCCTGGTGCTTCATGCTGCGCGAGATACACATCCGGGTAACGGGCCAGCCAAAGTTATCAACATTTTCACAGTTGTACAAAGAGTACTTTCCAAACCCCTAACCCCCTCCCCACTAAAGTAGTACAAATCAACATTTTCCATACGATTTAATTTACAGTGTAAATTAAATATCAACATTTTATTCAACGATAGAAGTCAAACATTACTGATACCCCCCCCCCCTCCCCACTATCGTATGCAGTGTACGACTGGTGTTTTTTTGTTTAAAAAAAAAATTTAGGCTCTATTTATACTGTCCATAGCATATAAGCCCGGGTACCCAGGCTTGTTTTCAATGCTGGCCAGTTGTAGTGTTGGTGTTATCTTACCACACAGTAGCTGCTGATAAGGTATTTGATTGCCTGCATTTCAGTAGCAGATAGATAATTGGTTGGGATGGTTAGTAGCCTATGTTAGTTTTTTTTTATTTTCGTATTATTTTATTCTGTTCTACTCTTATTACTAGACTAGCCTACTCCTATTTACATATCATAGGCTTGTACGTAGCTGTGTGCTTTGTCATCTGGCTACTTTTGCCATGGTTACCTTCCATTGTGAAAATGTTGACAACTTTGGACAGCCCCTAACTAGGCGAGTGTTGAGGCGTGTCATCATAAGTCACCACCAGGGGTCACTTTCGCCGTTTGTGGAACACATTTAATTGGGACTAAACGACACAAGGGTTCGGGCTGAGAGTTCAGAGGCCTGGCCACTGAATTCGGTGCAACACAAACTCAGGCACCCTAATGCTAATTGTGGGATCAAATATACACTAAAAAGGCCCTGTAATATGACCAGCACAAATTTCCATATTCGCAATTATCATGATCGAATATGACTATTCATGTTTTTGGCATCTTGAAATTACCTATTTTGGGGGAGCTATTTTTAATCTAATTAAGGGTGTGTGGACATTAGGGTCAGTTAACCCTAGTTACTCACATCAGTTGTTGGACTGACGTAACGCAGAGAATACTTGCACAGTTGGAAAAATATGCTTTCACTACAAAGTGGGACCAGACGGGGTGGCCGAATGAGTAGAGCGTCCGTCTCCTGTTTTGGGAAATCGGGATATCCGAACCCATGAGTTTGTGGGTTCAAATCCTGGTCTAGTCAAACCAATGACTTAAAAATTGATACTTGTTGCTTCCTATCCTGGCGCTCGCCATTATTAGGATAGGGCAAGGACTGGTTGGCTCAGTGTCAGGATAATGTCACTTTCACACGTCGGTACCCATCCTGATATGACCTTAGATGTTGCTAGGACGTAAAACAATAACAAACAAACAAACTATGAAGTGAAATATTGCTAAACTCAGGAGTCACTAATTGTAGAAAAGGGATACAAGTTTTGTGTCAGTTTGATGTTATACGTCCTAGCAAAATCTAAGGTTATATCAGGACAGCTACCGACTTATGACAGTGTGCGCTCATGGTGACTTCATAGTGCTGCCCCACTGGGAGACCAGGCCGTCAGCACCATGCCCCAATATCCCACACATCCCCATTATCCTGATACTGTGATAACCAGTCCTTGTCCTATCCTATTAATGTTGAGCTGCAGGCCAACTTGATCAAATCTATAATTCACTAGTTTGACTCGGCTGGGATTCGAACTCCTGATCTTCCGCATGTGAAGCCTGCGCTCTACTGATCATATATTACTTGTCGTGTCACATGAGATGTCTTCTTCACTGAATACGGTGATCCAATCAGTAGTCCTGATATGACCTTAGATGTTGCCAGGGCGTAAAAACTCCAACAACCATCCAAACAAGCAACCGAAATGTTGGACTTCATAGGTTTCAGGAATGACAGGTTCTATTAAATTGCAGGGATAAAATGTTTAATAAGAGCACCAGTAAAAATTGGATATGTAGAGATCAAATAGAGCTAAGTGTTTTTTTGTTTTTTTTAAAGTTATACTTTCATTGGATTATGTAGCTTTAAGGACACAACTGTGTTCATAATCAAAGCGCTTTTCTTATTAAACACACATACACGGCACGAGCTCATCAGATCCCGTACACTGATCCCCGACATGTAAAAGCACACGTCGACGGGCACCCAGCAACGGCCGTCGGCATAGTGGCGCCTCCTGGTAGAGACGCTCATTATCACCAGCTCCCAAAAACGCCATGTCATCCATACATATTGGACGCGGACCATCTACATAGTCAATAGTGGCCATTACTGCCCACAGTAAGGAGCGAATCTGGCCAATCCGCGACAACCTCTTACCACTGTCGCCCAGTCATAAGAGAGGGGTGGGGGTAGACGGAGGAGATTGACTCCAGTAAACAAATGTTGTCAGCGCCGAGGCATTGATGCAACATTGCGAGTGGCGGTTCGGCAACAGTCGGGCGGAGGCGATAGTATAGAATAATCGGTAGAATAGAATAGATAGCAATTACATTCCATGCCTTTATACTGGCATAATTCGTTATACATCACATATACACATACATATATATGATTGGGTTTTCTGTGTCAAATAGCAAATATGTATGTGCATTGATACACAATGAGTATATATAAAATATATATATACAGTAAAACCTCTCTAACCGACCACCTCCAGACATCGACCACTCCCCTATATCGATCGCTTTATTTGGGTCCCAACAATACCATTATAACCATATTCTAACTCCCTCCTAAACAGACCACCTCCCTAAATGGACCACTTAAAGTCGGTCCCAAGGTCGGTCGATTTAGAGTAGGTACCGGCAGCGAAATTAAAAAAATATGCAGAGTGCCATATTTTTATTCCGACATGAGGGTCGAAAATGAATATTGTGTATTTTCCTAATTTGTTCGCTGAGTAGCCAACTCTTGTCCACATATATAAAAAACAGGAACTAATTGAGTTGCCAGCCCCAATTGTGGACTTATTAATCACCAAGTGTTGATTTATTGCACAAAACAATTATTTAATCAAATTTATTGCACAAAACAATTAATTTTTATGTTCTGATCCCCTAAGTATAGAAATGCACTGTAACGATGGTTATATTCTCCACAATTTTGAGTTGTGGATGTACACAAACTCAAAACCATCGGATTATGGAACTTCAAACCACCGCATAAGACACACTCCAAGACCATGATGTATGGAGCCTTGCACTCACATACAATAGAACCCTGTATTAATGTGCCCTGATTTAACGCAAATTCTGACATATATATAACGCAATGATTTCATTGAACCCAGAATTTTTTTATTCAAAGGTAATTCAGTAAACCAAACCTCGATTTAGTGCTACGCTGCTGTTTTTGCAATGACATTTTATGGACCCCAACAATGTGTTATAACGGGGTTTTATTGTATTGAATCATGAATACTTAAACAGCTTGAATACTTAAACAGCTATCACAATTTGACATCTATCCATTGAACCTTTCGCCAGGTTCCCAAAGTGCGTGCATACAGAGATGCCAGGGGTGAGGGTCCATGGACAGCTATCGAATTCCTGCGTTATCGATCGTGGGGAGGTGAGCTACAGGTCATGTCAGACTCTGCATATCCGCAAACACATTGCAAGATAATACCTGGTATATCACAGTGCATGGCGAGCGCTCGCGAGCACACTCACCCACCCACATCCTAATAACCTAAGCTAAGGACAGTATTAGTCACTATGCCCTATGGTAGGTAATCTGCACTCTGCTAGTCTCAGGACAGGACGCTGTGGCCGAAACGGTAGAGTGTAGGATTCCCATGCGGAAGATAGGGAGTTCAAATACCAGCAGAGTCAAACCAATGACTTATAAAATTGACACTTGTCGCTACCTAGCTTGGTACTCGGCATTAATAGGATAGGACAAGGGACTAGTTAGCACAGTATCAGGATGTGACTATGTGGGATATCTGGTCATGGTGCCACCAGCATGATCTCCCAGTGGGAGAGCACTATAAAAAAATCACCATGAGTGTGCACTTTCAGTATCACAAGTGGGTACTCATCCTGATATGACCTTAGATGCTGATATGGTGTAAAACAACAACAAACAAGCTAGTCTCTGGACATGGCCACCACACAAGTGCCTGCCGTAAGAGGACTGACAGAAGGTTAGAACCCTGCCTTTCCCATGATTTCTGACTCACTTCTAGGTTACTGTTATGCCATCCAGTGTTACACCACCTCAAAAAGTTGTCAATTGCGCATAAATAAAACTGCATAATCCAATGAAAACACCAAATTTTCTAAACCCAAAACACTTACCTAGATTTGCTTCTACATATCCAACTTAGTGCACTCTTAAAGCATTTATTGTTGCATAGAAGGGAATACTAAGTTAATTTAATAGAACCTATTATTGCTGAAGCCTATGTTGTCCAGAGCCTGTTTTATTTAATGACGCCTCTAGAGCACATTGAATATTATCATCGGCTATTGGACGTCAAACATATGGTCATTTTGACATATTTCTTTGGAGGAAACCCACTGCTGCCACATAGGCTACTCTCTCTGGTAAGCAGCAAGGGGTCTTTGATGCACCAGTTGTGGACCACTGGTTGGAACAGAAAATAGCCCAAACTGGAAATGGGTCCACTGAGCAGGATCAATAGGATGACCGACACCTTCACAGGTGGACACTCTACCCCCTGAGCTACGTCCCGCTCGCCCCTCTAGTATCCAAACATGCATGCCAAAATTAATATGGTAGGTTTTCATTTAAAATATCTCCAAAATTAACTCTAAAATATAACTTACAATCTAAAGTAAAGTAGAATATAATGATCAACCTGATATATTTATCTAAAAATTATAGCAGAAACTCAAACCCATTGGACTATGCAGCTATAATTCTATCAACAGCAGTCTTCGATGATACAAATAGAAAGCCGATGATGTTCTGTTTTTAATCAAATGGAAGGGTCTACGTGTAATTTTTTTCTTGAAGATTTATACTGCTTATCATGGATAAGTCTGAATAGACTTGTTTTCACCATTAGACAGTTTGTCGATAGAAAGCCCAAGCCTACACTTTTACCGAACCACAGGATTTTCAACCTCCCACACAACATAGGCATGGTATGAGAGCAACCAGCCTTTGATAACGCTGTAAGTTATACACAGCGGTGGAAATCCAAATTGGCAGAGGGGATCAAACCACCAACCTTCAGATTAGGAGTCTAACCTCGAAAAAGGTCAGGCACTCTAACCACTCTGCCACAGAGAACACCACTATAACATGAAGGCGGAGAATTGTGGGAGATGTGGGTGGAGGGGAGAGAGAGAGAGGCGAGGCAGCGGGAGGGGGTGGAGAATAGGGGAGAGGGAGTATGGGTTCACAAAAGGAGAGGTTATTTACACTAAATGAAGTACATATGTATTTCTGACGCAATGACTATCCACTCAGACCGTACTCACTAACACTACCACTGTACCAGCAACATGGCCCCGCCCCCCGCTGACTGTGTAAAGGCTTACAATCATGGAACTCACAGGGCGCAACATTAATACCACATGTGTGTTTGTTTGTTTGTTGGAGTTTTACATCCTCGCAACATCTAAAGTCATATCAGGACGGATACCGACTTGTGACAGTGCGCACTCATGGTGACTTTATAGTGCTACCCCACTGGGCAATCAGGCCTCCGGCACCCAATATCCCATTCCCACTCAATATCCCACATTATCCTGACACTGACCAGTCCTTGCCCTATCCTATTAATGCGGAGCGCCAGGCTAGGAATCGATATGCATCAATTTTAAAGTCATTGGTTTGACTCGACCGGGAACCAAACTCCCAGACACGAAGCCCGCTCTCTACCGATTCGGGCACCGCGCCCGGTCACATGTGTCTGTACTCACTCTGCACTACACGCCACACGCCAATATGCCACCAGCTCTTAGCCTCCTCTCATGACGGAAATATGTCACGTCAGCCTGCGTGTGGTTTACGTCCTAACAACATCTACAGTCATATCAGGACGGGTACCGACATGTGACAGTGCACACTCATGGTGACTATCATGGGCAGGTACCGACTTGTGACAGTGCGCATTCATGGTGACTTTATAGAACTGCCCCACTGGGAGACCAAACCAATGGCACCATGACCTAATATCACACACAGTCAAGTATCTGATACTGTGCTAAGCAGTCTATGTCCTATCCTATTGTTGCCAAGTGCGACAAGTATCAATTTTATGTCATTGGTTTGACTCGGTTGGGATTCGAACTCTGACCATACCGCACGGGAAGCCTGCAATCTATCAATTCGGCCACCGCTCCAGCCAGCACCAGACTACGTGAGTAAGCTGACTACGTAGTACTACACATCCTGCATTTATCATTATTAATTATTATTATTATTTATCATTAAAGCTGCATAGTATGGCGGTTTTGAGTTTCCTGGTTTAAAGAAAGATATCTTAGGTTGAATGTTATAATCTACCAGCCTTTAGTTTGAAGCAACTTTTATTTTAAATGGCGAATATATTTCCTTTTAGTTATTTGAAGTGCAAATATGCTAAATTAATTTGGGCAAGCACGTCAAAACTACCAAGACGGTAGGCTTCAGCGGGAATAGGTTCCTTCATTATTTCCTTATATACAGCAAAAAGGCTTAATAAGTTCACCAGTATCTAAGTTGAATAAGCATAATCAAATTTAGATTATTTTGGGTTTAAAATTTGATACTTTCATCGGACTATATAGTATATATAGCTTTAACATCACTGTATATTCTTTTGGGTGGGGGGGGGGGGATTTTAAACATTTGCACAATACGATGATTTTGAATTTCTGCCATTAAAAAAAATAAAATTTTAATTTAAAAATATTAGGTTGATCTCAATAATATACTTTACTTTAGCTTGAAGTAACTTATTTTAAGGGGTTAACTTTGCGGATATTTGAAGTGAAAACATGCCTAATTAATTTTGAAATGCTGACACCACTGGCTTTGTTTACCTGGTGGGGTTTCTTCTTAAAGCAGGGCAACACAGCACAGCACCCTCTCGGAATATCTATTTTGCAGATACATTAATTTTGGTGTGCGCACCGAAATGCTGAACATCATTGGACTTTGAGCACAGCAGTGTAACATGGGAGCAGCAAACTGCAATAAGTGATTAATGAGTGCACCAGTGTCAAAGTTGGATGGATGAAATCAAGATAAGTGTTTTAGTTTAGAAAACCTGATGCTTTCATCGAATTATGCAGCTGTAAGCACTTCTTTTATTGCGTCATAAACTCTGGGTGACTCAGTGCAGAGGTGGCTTTATAAGGTTATTTGCTTTTGTTTTGTTCTTTTATTTAATTTTGGTTTTTATTTAATTTTATTTATTTATTTTATTTTATTTTTATTTTATTTATATAGCGATCGAACTGGATTATTTCAACCCGGATACTCGGTAGCACACCTTTTTTTATCTCGCCCCTTTGTTTCATAGTTGAGGAGGGGGGGTGTGGAGAGTGTGAATGTAGTATGGTTATTGACTAATGTAGCATAATCCGTTAGTTTTGCATTTTTCTCATATTTTTCTTCTTCAATATTTGAAGTGAAAGTATGCAATATTTGTGTACACACACCAGTAGAATGTGCAATGCGCTATTACTATGTCGACAAGGTTATACCGGTCGATTTGTTTGTTTCTTTGTTGGAGTTTTACATCCTAGCAACATCTAAGGTCATATCAGGACGGGTACCGACGTGTGACAGTGCTTAGCTTATGAACTGCAGCAATATAGAAAGGCACAGATAAATCGGTCCGATCTTTGGTTGAAGATTAATCTTCAGGTGGGACGGTTGTAGAAGCTGGGATGTCTTTACAACAATTACACTCACTCATGGCAACTTTATAGTGCTGCCCCACTGGGAAATCAGGCCGCCGGCAATATGATCCAATATTCCACTCAGTCACATTATCCTGACACTGTGCAACTTACAAGTGATGGAGGTAGCGGTAGTTATCTGCTGGAGTACACGTTCAGAGATGCTGTATACCGTTGTGTTTCAGAGACCAGCTAGGGCAGCGTGTGTGGCGATGCAGTGAGCGGCCACGAGGACACCTACTGGGGATTGTAATGATCAAGGGACGTTAATTGGTGCCAATCACCTTCTTTGATGGCAATGTTGCTTTGTGAAAGGTCATTGAGGAGGCCTACCAACCTGCCACCCTCATGGGTGTGTGCTTGGTGCTTAAAGTTACATAGTCCGATGGCTTTCGAATTGTTGCATCATTTTTTTAAAGATAAATATATCAAGTTGACTATTATAACCTACTATTCATTATTCGGGAGTCATTTTGATGGAAAATGGCTAGTTTTGGAGCAATTTGAGCTGAAAGAACCCAAAATCATTTCGTCAAGCTTGTCAAAAATCTCGTTGTTGGGGCCCAGATTCACATCTCGCGATGGTCATGTGATGAGGAATCTGACTAATGCCATATATGGTACTGGGAATGAGGGTAGGACTAATAAGGTCACGAGATTGACCTAATTGGTTAGTATTCTCCCTGCGTAATGGCTGTGTCAAAGTAGGTGCCCAAAGGGATGGGGGTAATAAATTCACTGATTATTCTGTATATGCTGCGCCAAAGCCTTAGTTAATGCACCAGCACATAAGTTGGATATATATAGAATCAAATGTAAGTATGTGCTTTGGTTTTGAAAAAAATATGTTTCATCGGACCATGCAACTTTAAGTGAACTAATTGCACGATATAGTGTATGTGTGTGTGTTCTGGTGAGGTGAGTGTGTGTGATGTTCAAGTGAACAAATTGCACTGTATGTATTTTGTATGTATTTTTGTATGTATATTTGTATGTATTTTTATATGTATTTTTATATGTATTTTTATATGTATTTTTATATGTATTTTTATATGTATTTTTATATGTATTTTTATATGTATTTTTATATGTATTTTTATATGTATTTTTATATGTATTTTTATATGTATTTTTATATGTATTTTTGTATGTATTTTTGTATGTATTTTTGTATGTATTTTTGTATGTATTTTTGTATGTATTTTTGTATGTATTTTTGTATGTATTTTTGTATGTATTTTTGTTTGTATTTTTGTATGTATTTTTGTATGTATTTTTGTATGTATTTTTGTATGTATTTTTGTATGTATTTTTGTATGTATTTTTGTATGTATTTTTGTATGTATTTTTGTATGTATTTTTGTATATATTTTTGTATATATCTTTGCATATATTTTTGTATATATTATTTTGTATGTATTTTTGCATACATTTTTGAATATATTTTTGTATGTATTTTGTATGTATTTTTGTATGTATTTTTGTATGTATTTTTGTATGTATTTTTGTATGTATTTTTGTATGTATTTTTGTATGTATTTTTGTATGTATTTTTGTATGTATGTATGTATGTATGTATGTATGTATGTATGTATGTATGTATGTATGTATGTATCCATTTATACACATACGAAATGGCACATACACATCGTATGTACGTACAGCAAGCGGTCCTCTAGTGAACTAAGTGCACTGTACGTGTGTGTCTGTGTACGGGGGAGGAGGAGTGGTGGGGAAGTGGGGGTCTGAAGGTAAAGGTGTGCGCGGAGAGGGGTGGGAATGAGGAGGTGGTGGATGGGTAGGGAGACTGGCTGAGCAATGAACACTCACTGGACTGAGTCACTGCAGGTGTCCGGTGAACACGCGAGTTTCTCCTCACATTCCAGCCGGTTTAGGACGTTCAAAACACTACCCCGTTCAAAACATTACTGTTAAGTTTAAAACACTACAAGTATGTACGTCCAAAACACTACCCATGTTCAAAACACTATCAGAACACGGTAGTGGGGGCTGTAATGCCAGAAAATGTAACCTACTGGTAGACCTACATATTGTACGCTGAACATGCAGTGGCGTTTGAAGCATGTACTAGTTGGTTTGGTTGTTGGGAGTTTTACATCCTGGCAACATCTAAGGTCATATCAGGATACACATACTAGTAGTATACGCTGATAGCGCTGCGGCGTCTTCACCATGTGCTATGGCGATTTTAGCACGTATTAGTATACGCTGATGGTGCTGCAGCGCTTGAAGCACATATTAGTAGTATACGCTGCACACTGTCCCACCCTACTGCATCTGCTCCACCTTACTGCATGCTGCCCCAACCTACTACAAATGACAATGACTATGCAGTAATTATATTAAAACAATTAGAGTAGTGTTTTGAACTTAAAGGTAGTGTTTTTAACTTAAGGGTAATGTTTTGAGTGTGACCACAGTAGTGTTTTGAACCTACCCTCAACTAGGTTGAAAACACTACTATAGTGTTTTGAACCTAGGTTGAAAACACGACCGTAGTGTTTTTGTGGGGTAGTGTTTTGAACTTATTACACCGGGACCAGCTCAGCCGAGCATTGTAACGGAGGGACAGGGGCGGGGGGTTACCGGGGTGTGGGCCTCATGTAGGGAAGGGCTACATTGGAGCTAGGCTATATAATCGAGTATGTGAGTAGAAATAGCTATAGACCTATTTCAATGTTTACTAGCATCATGTATGCGCGTACAGCTTGGCTGCAGAACGAAGGCACACTGCCATTGAGTTTGCCGGTACGCGCAGTGCAAAACGTTTATTTTATTCAAAATTAATAGAAATGCTAACCCTAACCTTATAAATGTAATATAATCTATTCGTTGAATATGTTTTCTATATGTTTATCAAGCGGTTTGTCTCTAGGTGGTGTGGTTTTAGAGATATTTCACTTCTTCAGTATAAAGATTGGCCACGGCCATTGACAATGCAGTGCAAAACGTTTATTTTATTCAAAATTAATAGAAATGCAGAACCCTAACCATATAAATTTAATATAATCTATTTGTTGAATATGTTTTCTATGTGTACCAAGCGGTTAGTCTCTCGGTGGTGTGATTTTAGAAATATTTCACTTTTTTTTCTGTATGAATATAATTCAAGATTGCTCACGGCTATTGACAATGCATTGAGTTTGCCGGTACCCACAGTGCAAAGCGTTTATTCTATTCAAAATTAATAGAAATGCAGAACCCTAACCTTATAAATTTAATATAATCTATTCGGTGAATATGTTTTCTATATGTATACCAAGCGGTTTGTCTCTAGATTGTGTGGTTTTAGAGATATTTCACTTTTTCTGTATGAAGATTGCCCACGACCATTGACAATACATTGAGTTTGCCGGTACGCACAATGCAAAACGTTTATTTTATTCAAAATTAATAGAAATGCACAACCATAACCTTATAAATTTAATATAATCTATTCGTTGAATATGTTTTCTATATGTGTACCACGCAGTTTGTTTCTAAGTGGTGTGGTTTTAGAGATATTTCATCTTTTCTCTATGAAGATTGCTCATAGCCATTGAGTTCACAGTGTGTCAGTGTGTCGTCCTGCAGCCAAAAGGCACGCGCCCTGACCTAGATACCCGTGCTGACGTCACATGGAATAGGTCTATAGTTACTGCCTCTCACTGATCCTGTGACAGCGCTGGGTAATGGAAATTACCACACAAATCCTTAATCTAAGAAGCAAAATATATTCTTAGCATATCTGTTTATAATTACCCAGGTTTTTGGGTTTTTTTAAAATGAAGAATTTATGGAATTATGTAGATTATAAAGCTTGAAAGGAGAGCTTTCTGTGGCTGCCATCTTGGTGTGTTTTTTGCATCCTCTGCCATTTGACCAACTCTCCATCAATACAGATAAAAACTGCGCATTGGAACTACTACCTCCACAGTTAATTCCTCGTTGAAGCAGTTTTTGTTTGCGCACACGCATAACATTTATCAATATTCTGTGCATCTTAGATTTGAAAGATCAGATCGATCAGTAATAAAATGTATTTACGAGCAGAGTATATGTTAAGCACCTACGCCTAGTAGTAGGACACGTGCACTAGGTTTGAGAGAGGATCAGACATAGTCACTCAATAAAAAAATACCTGTACTACATGTGGGGGAGGGGGGGCAGTAGCATATATTTAGTAGATGCTATACTATTTATGTCAATGCAGAGTTAATCGATCTTTTATTATTAGATCTTTCGTATATTCGGTAGGCACTACTATCTATGTGGACGGTGTGCCAATAGTATATCAGTATGTAAAATATTCCAATATTCGGCATAGGGGGGAATGATCGGTGTACGTGACCAGGCACATGTATGTATATATATATGGGTTGGTGGTGCCTGAGTGGGATGTAAATAGACATAGTAGTGCTGGCAGGTCTGGGTCTACCCACCTCCTCTGCTGGGATAGGAATCACCACACTCAAAGGTCAAGGTTGGTGGTGGCCATGGGGGCCATACAGCTTGTGGTGGTGGGCAGACCACTGGTATCAATGGGGACCAGGAATGCTGGATCGCTATTGGTAGGGCCAAGAATGCTTGATTCCCATTGGGGGAAAGGGGTGGGGTGACACGCTACAATGAACCCAAGTAACCATATAAATAATAAACCAGGGGGCTGGACTCTCTCTTCTTCTTTACACTTTATACTCTTCCTTTCTCTTTGTCTGTACTGATTTCACCATAGCCTGCCTACACAGCCACAGATTCGAGCATTAGACTTTACAAGTAGCATCCAAACAGATAAGAGCCTGGTTGTAAATTAGTTGGAAACGGCGGGCAAACGCTACATCCAGATTCTGAGTCGTCAAAATCTTGTTTAAATAAATAAGTTCAATCAAATTTAATATGGCATATTCCGCTCACAATTTTGATAAACTAATGAGTTTCTACAATAAATAAATAAATAAATAAAAATAATAAAAAGTACAAATAAATAAATAAATATTTTTAAAAATAAAAATATTTAAAAAAATAAAAAATAAAGGTACCAATAGCAGTAAAGTGACCCTCAAGCGCCAACCTAAACCCATTATATATGTAAATAAAAACTTCCAATATAGTAAAATCGCAAGTTTGCGACAATAAGAAAACGAAAGGTGATCCGAGCAATGAATGCCGCAGCACAAATAGGGAACACACTACCCACACAGGGCCTACGTACCAGCTGGGGCAGTGTACACGTCAGACAAACTTTGCGCGCGCAACACAATGGGCGCTGCTTGTCTGTCAGTTCCCGGCGTACAAACAGAACGCGCGAAGAAGTCATCACACACCATGAATTCATGAAGTCCTATCCACTCCCCGCACCGGAGCTACTTACCCATTTCGTGTCTCCTCCCCCGCCCCGCCCCCTTGCGAGAGGAACACTGTTCATGGTCAACATGTAGTCAGTTACTGACAAATCGCTCTCTGGTAGCCGTCAAGTACTTTTAAACTTAAAGCTGCATAATCCGTTGGTTTTGATTTTTGTTAAAGCTTAAGCATAAACAAATTTAAGTGTATATGTGTATGTATACATATGTGTATATATTAAATTTAAAAAATAAAAATAAACATGTAGACTGTATGTAAAATATTCCGAATTTTTAGGTCTGGTTCATAAATAAATAATAGTTTAAATAAATTCTAAAATATCTCCTTTTCACAAAACTCATATGTGAAGCATTAAGAAAACTGTTTTAATCATATTTAAATCATCCAGTTATTTCTAGTTACGTCATTATAATAATATAGTTAATGCTAAAACTGTAAAAGCTCTATTCTACTGTGAAATTGTAAAAGGGCACAGAAAGAGAGATAGTCAGAAGAAAAGTTTCAAGGACTGCCTTAAATATAACCTGAAGAAATGTAATCTCAAAACTGAAACCTGGAAAACAATGCCCAAGGACAGGATTTCATGGAATAGTATGCTTCTATTCGCACAGCACAGTTTGAAACTGTTTGTATAATATATATCTCAAGTGAAACAAAATTATCAGTTGAGGAACAATCATCTTCTTCACCAACCACTCTCCGACTGCAGCTATATACATGTCCAATGTGCTACCAAACATTCCAAGCATGATTTTGACTCATCAGTGGGCGAGTTCACAACAAATGATGAGCTGCTGTCATCATCGCCACTAATAGACAGCCAAGAAGAAGATATATATATAGTAAATTTGAAACAGCCTTCACACATTACACCAAAGCCCCCCCCCCCCTCCCCAGTGAGCCTGCAATGGACAGCCCAGAGTGCAGCTTGGTTTCTAAAGTCATTGCCACACCTCACCGGACTGAGCACCGGAGACCACCGGACAAAGAATCTTCTAGTCCGGTGTTGTCTGGTGAAGAGATCTATCGAAATGGAGCATAAAATTGGGTTAATTGCCGCCGGACAACCGGATAAGTAGCGTACATGTACCGGACGAGAACCGGACACGTAACAGATGGGTATCGGACATGTACCGGACACCAACCAGACACCTCAGTCCGGTAGAAGTTTTGTGCATGTTCAAAACTTGTACCGGACACCGCCGGATGGTTACCGGACAGTACCCGAACATCGCCGTACACAACCGGACAGTGTCCGGTTCTCGTCCGGCAAGGTCTGACAGGGCCTTAAACAATAGTGTGAATGGTGTATCCCCCCCCCCCCACCCCTGCGGGGGTTGGGAGGTGGAAGAGGGGAGGGGAAAGGGGCGGGGGAGAGAGAAATAACTGGAATGCATTACAAAGTTAATTAATCCCTTACTGACTCAACTCAAACCAGACTTACAAAATTAACACTTGTCGCTACCCAGCCTGATGTCAGACATTACTCGGTTAGGACAAGGACCGGTTGGCACAGTGTCAGGATAATGTACCTGAGTCGGATATCAGGTCATGGTGCCAGCTGCACAATATCCCAGTGAGGCAGCACTATACAGTTGCAATGAGTGTACAGTCACAAACGGGTGGATCCATGACATCAGGTGTTGCTAGGATGCAAAACACTAATAAACCAACCAACCCTTTTTTTTTCTGTCCGGGGATCGGTGCGAGTAAAGCCCTACTGTTAATGTTAATGTGATCGACAGGAAAAAGAAGATGATGGTGAAGGTGAAGGTGAAGAAGAAGAAGAAGAAGAAGAAGAAGAAGAAGAAGAAGAAATAAAACCCAGCCGAAAGAGAATCTACCCTACTGCTCACCAGAATTACACATGTGGGTCGTCAGTTGAGTAACTTGGGGTTTTACGTCATAACAACACCTCAAATCATATCAGGATGGACTCCCGACTTGTGACGGCGCACACCAATGGTATACGTTATAGTGCTGCCCACACACTATACCTCTGATACCAAGACTCAATATATCCCACATAGTCATATTATCCGGACACTGATCAACCACCCAGTCCTTGCTGTATCATGTCCACATGGCCGCCCTGCCCTGCACTGCCCTGCCCTGCCCTGCATTGCCTTCTGCCAGCAGTGATCAGCAAAGGAGCATGACACAGACTGCAGTCTGCGCTTGATTCTTCCGCTGGCTGACAAGTGGCGCAGGGCAGACCAGCAGAACACACGCCTCAATGCGCGTCTTCTGAGTTGGTGGCTACTGGGGCGAAAGGAAACACTGGAGCTGTGACCCGGCGTGCTTAAGGCCCTGTCACACTAGGACGTACCGTGTCAGTGTGTGCTCAACGTTCGAAAATGTGCCAGTACGTTGGCATTCGTCAAACTTTTCAGCGACGGGGGAAGGGGAGAGATGGGTGTATACACAATGTACACACAACGTACCTAACGCATGCAGAACGTATCTCTGACATATTGCTAGTGTACGAGCACGTTCATGTGCCTAGCAAAACATTCACAAATGATCACGGAACACTGACCAACGTTACTCCATCGCTAGAAGCATTGCGTATAAGTTAAATACGCTGGAGATAGGCAGGCATACGTTAGGAGTACATAATGCATCCGTTGGCAGTATGCGGACTGTACGCAGACTGCACTTTCCCACCGGCTCGGTGTACAGCTAATGTGCAGCAAAGTATACCAACGTACCCCTAACGTACACACAGCGTACATTCAAAGTACGAGCCACACGTTGAAAATTGTGAGCGCGCACAATTTTATTTCGGAGCATCAACGTATACCAATGTATCCAGAATGTATATAAACGTATCCAGAACATATACGCCGTATGCCCAATGTACACATAACGTATGACGATGTGTTGGTCGAAGATCACATATGTTGGTGGACGTTGAGGTGATACATCGTAGTGTGACAGGCCCTTTACAGGCCGGAATTAGGTTTGACTGCCCATCACCGCTATATCATTCAACATAGGACCGGGCGTGGTGGCCGAATCGTGCGGAAGATCAGGAGTTCGCGAGTTCTGTTCCCGGTCGAGTCAAACCAATGACATAAAAATTTATACTTGTTGCTTCCTAGACTGGTGCTCAGCATTACTAGGATAGGGCAAGGACTGGTTACCTCGGTGTCAGGATAATGTGACTGAGTGGGATATCGGGTCATGGTGTGGATGGCCTGATTTCCCAGTGGGACCACTATAAAAGCACCATGAGTGCGTACTGTCACAAGTCGGTACCCGTCCTGATATGACCTGAGATGTTGCTAGGACATAAAACAAACAAACAAACCTTCAACATAGGCCCTCTACCTAAAGCTCACTGTAAAACCACAAACACATAGTTCCTGTTGATAAAACTCAGGACTCTCGGTTTGTTTGCTCGTTATGGGGGTTTACGTCCTAGCAACATCTATGTTCATATCAGGACATGTGCTTTTAGTGTACATCTGCATTGAGTTGTGGCCAATTTTTTTAAACAGCTAGTCTTCATTAAATAAAATACCACTTGATGTATGTATGTACAGTGCGCTTCACCCCCACTACTCCTAGCGTAAGCTAAGATTCCATATATAAGCGGATGCGACAAAAGATGGAAAAGCATGTAAACGCACAGTGGTGCTTCCATAGGTCCGTTTGCGAATATGAATGCAAGGACGGCAAAGTGGACAGCTCAATGGACCGATCGGTGCGAATGCGAAATGGCATGCCACATATATGGAATCTTAGCTTTAGCCAAAGGCCTGAATAGTTGCGGGGCAGACACGAACATTGATATCTTGGAAGCGACATATTGGCTTGGCTCGTCTCTTTGGTTTCGTGGCAAAAATTAATTCACCAGCATCCATAGCACAGCTATCATCTCCCAACTCATGTTGTTCCTTTTCAACGATGAGAAATGCCAGTTAACTCTTGATTAAAAATAATAGAACAAATTGCTTCATTACACCTTTTTTTTTTTAATTTAATTTTAACTGGGAGCGCCCCTGGTGGCCTACATGGAAGACTGAATGGCTGCTGTCATTGCGTGACTGGGCCTCATTGGTCACGTGACTGTAAGCCCTGCGATGTGATGACTGGAACATGAGAAAGACATGTTCTCAGCCAGCTGCTTTACTTCTTTTAACATGCGCAGAGAAAGGGCAGCCTCGGTCTGAGTGAGAGAGTAGGTCAACAACACCAGGTGGCATGGCCGAATAGGTCGGGCGCCCGCTTCCCATGTGGCAAACAGGTGGTGGGATTCGAACCCTGTCGAGGCAAATGAATTAATTAAAGTTACTTAGCCTGATAGTTTTTAGTTTTTGCATAGGGTTGATTGTCATAGGATAACGTACTTTAGTTTGAAGTAACTTTTATTATAAATAGTTAACCTTGGAAATATCTGATGTGAAAGCATGCAAAAGACTACATTCGCATGCACATCGAAATGCAGAATGGCATAGGGTTTAACAGTAATGGGTTCTATTAGAATTTTAATTGGCTTAGTATATCCTTCTAGGCAGCAACTAAATGCTTAATATATGCACCAACATCTAAGTTGGATATGTAGAATATAGAAGTGGTCGCTAGGAGGTCAGCAACCACTAAGGACCAAATAGAGACCATTTTGCGATCACCTGTTTTGGGGTGGTTTTTTTTTTGCAAGTCTAGTGTGACTGGGGCATTAAGATTGACTTTCATCATAACTGGCTAACGTTCAAAACATTTTAAATGCAAGCATGCAAAATAATTTGTGTGCAAACAAGTCAAAAGCCAGGTATCATATGCTATTGCTACATTAACTAGGCTATATTGCACATGTTAAACATAAAGTCAGCAATGTCTTTGCTTCTGAAGGACAAACCCCCAAAGAAATGACAAATGAGTGGACCAGTATCTAATTTAGATACATTGGATCAAATCTAGCTGCGTGTTTTGGTTTTGGAAGATATTCTCTCATCGCTACCAGTTTGTTTATTGGGGTTTTATGTCCTATCAACATCTAAGGTCATATCAGGATGGGTACCGACTTGTGACAGTACGCACTCATGGCGATTTTATAGTGCTGCCATACTGGGAAATCAGGCCACTGGCACCATGACCCGATATCCCACTCAGTCACATTATTCTCACACTGAGCTAACCAGCCCTTGCCATATCCTAATAATGCCAAGCACCAGGCTAGGAAGCAACAAGTATCAATTTTTAAGTCATTGGTTTGACTCGACCGGGAACCGAACTCGCGAACTCCCAATCTTCTGCACATGAGGTCTGTGCTCTACCGATTCGGCCACCACGCCTGGGCATTGGCGCCTCAGTGAAGCAACACTATAAATCCACCAGGAGTGTGCACTGTCTCAGGTGGCACCTGCGCTGTTATGACCTTAGCAGTTGCTCAGAAATGAAATGTTAATCTCTCACCCACTCACTTACTCAAAACCTGCATAATGATTTCAGTATTTTTATGATTTATTTCAGCGACACCAAATAGATATGTGCTGTGTTTGGGGCGACACCGAGTGTGCTGTTTGGAGTTGCGTGGTTGTGCAGGCAGACAGCTCTAAATGGTGCTAAGCATGTGCAACACTGCTGGTAGATAAAAGATTCGCCCCGTACTTGTAGTACAGGGGTGAACGACAACGTAGTGTAAATACGGGCGAAAATACCTTTAGTATGGAACAGGAAGTAGAATGCCTGCCTCCAGTATCAAATGGATACTTATATCGGCACAGAGTTGGTGAAATGGGAGAGAATGCAAAAAGACAAGATGGCGGCCATAGATTTCACTTTTAAATCTTATTAAACTAGATGTTTTATTATATTTTTCACCTCAAAGGTAGCGGGTAAATATAAAAACATATATGAAGAATATATTTTGCTTCTTAAATTAAGACATTATTCACTCAATTAATTTTCCCACCATGTCGAAATTCTTCGCCAGCTTTTCTAATGGGTTGGTTTTCACCCCTGTACTGTCAGTACGGGGTGAATCTTTTATCTACACTGCTGGGTGCTAACTGCACGTATACATGTGGGTTATTAAAAGTCTGGTCGTGGTGACAGCTCTGCACGGTGGTTAATACGCCACCGGCAACGAGTCACTTAGCATCGATTTGGGCACACCAGAACGAGGCAGCAACGGGTCATTAAGCCACGATTTGTGCCAGCCAGAACGAGACAGCAATGAGTGACTTAGCCACAATTTGTGGATGTTAGATCGAGGCAGCAATGGGTCACTTAGCCACGATATGTGGATGTTAGAACGAGGCAGCAATGGGTCACTTAGCCAAGATTTGTGGATGTTAGAAGGAGGCAGCAACGGGTCAGTTAGCCACGATTTGTGGATGTTAGAACGAGGCAGCAACGGGTCAGTTAGCCACGATTTGTGGATGTTAGAACAAGGCAGCAACGGGTCACTTAGCCATGATTTGTGGATGTTAGAACGAGGCAGCAACGGGTCACTTATCCTCGATTTGGACATGCCAAAACAAGGCAGCAATGGGTCACTTAGCTTCGATTTGTGCCTGCCAAAACGAGGCAGCAACAGGTCACTTAAGACCATCACACTTTACCGGATTGAGGAAACGGATTGAAACGAACAAAAACATTCTTTATGTGTGTTCAAGTGATTTTATTCCTGTGAATATCAGTTTCTTACACCGGCTGGTAGCAAGTTCCCAAGTACACCCCCCACTCCCACAAACAGCTGGCGACTTTCCATCCTGTTAGTTATGGTGTGTGATACTTTGAAAAAGGTATGTCTATATAATTTGCGTCACTTGCGCTGTAGAACATTAAGCCGAGTAGGTGCTTGTGTCTGCAGATGAATTTGTGTGCACCAGAATGAGGCAGCAACGCATCTTTTAGCCTATGGTGAGCCCACCAAAACAAGACAGCAACGCAACTTTGAACAAGTATCGTATTTTCCTGCGTTAACAATCAGAGACAGGAATTGATCAGGGTTTTTTTTGTTGTCCTTCAGAATGTGAGATGGGCTGGAACGAAGGCAGATGATGTCATGTTTATAATATTCACAGATGGTTATGTAGTTTCGTTTTCAATTAGTCGTCATTACAATCAATTTATTATTTATTTAGCAAAATCCCACAAAGATGAACAGAAATGCACTGGATATTGGTCTTTGGAGTGGGTGGGATGCTGTGGCGGCAGGAGAGGGAATTGAGTGTCACAAGACTGCTAATAAATGTGCTAATTGTACATTCAAATTACTTTGTTTAACCACCTAGTGTGGTGTGGGGGAGGATGCCAATTATTTTGTATTTTATAAACGGCAATATGCAGAATCGCGAATTAGACTGCAGTGCTGCAGAAGATGGAGGAGGCAGGGTTAACCAATAATCCGAGTTTTGAGTCTCTGCCCTTTTCATCATAAATTTGTTTGAAATACACGAGCTTGGTAATAGACTACATCACGGTTCCAGCGGCACGGTGCATTGTGGGATGCGTCAGAGCAAAACAAACCCGTGAGAAGCACATGGCACATGCTAATACACAGGATGCAGCTATGAAATGTGCTAGTTTCAGCTCATCTCAGCTCTCGTTTGAAACATAGAATACCAACTAAAAAAATATATAATAAATTAAGATATTAATCTTTTATCCAGCATTGCATTTACATCAATATAATCAGCACATCTTATGCCATGTGCATTTAGATTTAGACAAATCTAGGCACTCAGACTAGTGTTAGAGCCATAGCCAGAGTCCATTTCTACTTATTTTATTCATGTTTTTATTTATTTTTATTTGTAGTACCCAAACACAGGCTGATTACTTGTTGAATATGCCAAATTCTGTCAAAAAATGCTCCACTTCAACACCCTGGCAAAACAAACCACAAAGGATTTTTACAAATGTATTACAGCAGAAACAACCTTTGTTCTCTTACCTTTAACCTGGTCTTGGATTCATTATATTATTCAAATAAATAAGCCTGATATAGCTAAATAAAAACTACCACCAACTCCCAGTTTTCACTCTCAAACCAAGGTAATTCCCAGGTGGAGATGTGTCATGGTATCCCTAGTAGAATTAGCTAGTGTACATCCAATTTGTGCAACAACGCCATTTGTTGATCAAAGTACCCACGAAAAAGGTACTAATACCCCTAGATAGGTGAGATTCCGAGCTTTCCATTCATATAAAACTGTATATGTTTTAATTTGAGAGAAAATGCAAAAAAATTGATTGAAATTTGAAGTTACAAAAATTTCCATTTTAAGTGCTATTTTCTACTGAAAATATAATTTTAAAACCATTAAAAGTTGGTATTGAATTAAAGAGAATTTAATTTCCTGTCCAATCATAATTATCAGCGCTCATGCGAAGCTATGGCACTCATGCGCACGGCGATTTAATGACTAAAAATGGGGGTTTTTTTTAACTTTTTTTTTTTTTAATTTGTTTTAAAATTTGTTTTTGGATACATTAGTAGTTTAAGCAGGAGAACTGGTATTCCTCATTTCCACCGCTCATTTCCTTAGTTTTAATTTTGGGAGCTATCATTATTTTTTTAGCTTTTTAGCTTTGAGCAGGACCGATAGAGTAACAACCTAAAAACGTCCATATCTTCCTTTAATATTGGATCAATTTTGACAATTAAATGTCATTTTCTTTCAAATTCAATATCCTAACAAGTGAAATCCATTAAATCAAGCTCAAACCTGTTTTTTTAAATCACTTGGGATACCTATGTGGTAGTAGTACTTATTACTAGGTACCCCAACTGCATGCAGATAACCTGTTGAAAATGGCTGAATCTTGGGAAAAAAATGGTTCACTTCAACTCCCTGGTAAAAAAAATCTAGAAGAGGTTTTACAAATTCATCACAGCAGAAATAAAAGATGTTCTCAATGTTTTGTCTGGTGTAAGATTGAAGAAAGACATGAAAGCAATTCTCCATGCTGAATTGGGCTACTGCACTAAGGTACTTGGCCACAAGGATCCAAGATTAGTTGTTGGTTCCAAAACTATAGACAAATTGAAAGATGATTTCATGTGTTTTTTTGTCTGAGAAGTCTGGTCTGCCTGTGCCCACTCATCTAGTAGAACTTACTCCTAACTCAAGCTCCACCTCTCGCCCAAATAAAAGAAAAAGGCTAAACAGTGACAGTGATTCTGGTGAATCAAATAGTGTCAGTGAAAAAATTGAGGGAATAAATCTAGATGATGTCTGCTCGAACGACATGGAATGGGTGGGTGATTCTGATACAGAGAGCAACACTGAAGTTGATATAAATTTCAAATTTTCAAACCAAGGTGTGTGGGTTGCTGTGGCTTATGATGAAGAATTCTTCATAGGTCAGGTGATTGAAGTCAAGAGTGAGATGTCAGAGGCATTGGTGCGGAACCCACAGGAGATATAAAATTATTTAGCAAAATTCGTAAAATACAAAAACCTAAATAGTGTTAGTAAAACACTTAAAAGGGGGCACTAATCAACTAAACTGATAAAGAAGAAGGATACATGAAAGTTTCATGCAATTCTGTTGAAGGGTTTTTTTCCTGCGATTTTTCAAACTCAACATTTCTCATGATTTTGGTAAAATGTGCATTCTTTCTCCTCACTTATAAAATATTTAACTGTTTTGTAATGTATGTTGTTATGGATGTATTGAAGTGTCTCATAAAGATTAATAGCACCTGAAAATTTCATCCAATTCCATTGTACAGTTTTTGTTCTGTGATTTTTCAAACTTTTCCAAAAAGCCAGATTTTTCACCAAATTTTATCACCTGCCAAAACTGGCTCTCGGGTGTTTTCAGCCTATTTATTTTAATTGTTCCCCATGGTTTGGGGCCTTTAAAAAAAATAGAGTTACTAGCACTACCCCATAGGCCCGGGATAATTAAAAAAGAATCAATTTGGGTGGCAATTTTTACCACCAGCGCACTCAGAAAAGTGCTCTGGGGCCTAATTTCACAAATGGTGAATTCAAGGAAAATGCTATTTTTACCAAGTTTGAAGGTCTATATTTTTTAAACTAGCCACCCCATGCCCCTGTAACTGTATATACACTGTGTACAGACCAGGGACTCTTAGCCTCTGCCTTGTGAAGCAAGCTGGGTGATCCCTTTAAATTTTGGAGACCATCAAAAATGCTATCTTTTAGACTTTGCAGTGTGACCGATTTCAAGTAGGGTTAGTAAAATTTAAAAAGGCTGTATTTGCCTTAATACTTGACCGATTTTGACAAATGAAGTATCATTGTATTTCGAATTGCATATACTAACAGATGGAATCATTTATATCAAACTCCGAACCCATACAAAATTTCACTTGGGATACCTATTTATATCCTATGGTTAATGACATGTGTAGAAATAGAAAATGATATTGGTTATATATTTATTTGAAACAAGTTTTTGTTGACACATTTTACATTTTAATATTTAGAACAAGAATTACTTCTGGCTAATTAATGGTGATGTAAACATCAGCCTGTAAAGTGACTGAAATTGTATGTTTCTTAGTTCAAAATGCTTAATTATGGAGAGTTGTGTCTGAAACATATTCATTATGTTATTATATTGCATCCTTCTGTCCATGTTTGTGCCAAATTGTTATGTATCTCTATTTATTTTTGTTATGTATCTCTATTTAGTTTTGCCCTTTGCGTATCGGCAAATTCTATGGCCATACGCATTTGCTTTGCTCCCAATGCCGTGTTCAGTGCATGCGCACTCGGAACCGTGATGTAGTCTATTATAATGCATTTTACTTTAGTTTGAAGTAATTTTTATTTTAAGGTGTCAATATGGGAGTTATTTGATTTGAAGTGAAAAGCTATCAAATCTCTTTTGGTGGGAACACTGAAATGTTGAATACTGGTTTATAATTTTCAAAAGTATGGATGATTTGGGGAGGACACCAGAATAGCCTCCCCTCTCCCTCCCCGGTAGAGAGCAGGCCTCCCATGCGGAAGGTTGGGAGTTTGAACCCCAGCTGAGTCAAAGCAATGACATGTCAAATTAATACTTGTCACTGCATAGTCTGGCGCTCAGCATTAATAGGATAGAACAAGGGCTGATGAGCACAGCATCAGGATAATATGATTGTGGGATATCAGGTCATGGTGTTCGGGGACAGGTCTCCTAGTTGGGCAGAACTATAAAGTTGCAATGAGTGTGCACTGTCAGAGGTCGGTACTATTCCTTATATGACCTTAGATGTTGTTAGGACGTAAAACAACAACAAACAAAACATGAGACGTCTTCATGAGATCACATTGAAGGCATGCGATAATAATAATGGCAAGCAGGACCATACACATGTGTAAGTACTAAGCAAACATACTAGTGTGTGTGAGGTGACGTGTGCCCAGCTGAAATCATTCCACCCACAAGGATATATTTATATACGCCTACTAGTCACTAACGTCATGTTCACCTGGTTTTACAAATATTAAAAAAAATTGTATGTGTACTGAAATAGCTTAGTGATAATCCAACGTTTTCACCATTTTCACAGTTGTACAAAGCACATGATCGGTGTGTGTGTGTGGGGGGGGGGGGGAGAATTCATGCGCGACTTTTATGATTTAATCAAATGTCGATAACATAAATCACTGTTAGTGTTATGATCTGGGATAAAATGCTGATATATGTGCTCCTTTGTGTTTGTGTGTGTCAGGGGTGATGGGGAGGGTATGGAAAAGTAGGTGTACGATTGAGAACATCTTAGGAAACTGAATGACCCCAAATGCCCCATACTGCCATAGGCAATTGAAAATTACTGTTTTCCAATGACAACTGCACATTTTTGGCATATGTAGGTTACATTTAATAGTAGTGTGAACAAATAGAACGCATACTGAAACTTACATACTACATACAATACAACGCTCCCCCTCCACCTAGTCCCTCCCACCACCCCAACTGTACATACACAACACTACAGCTCGTATGCGAGGTCAGGAGTCCTCATTTTTGGAGTGAGTCAGGGCAGAAGTAGAATCTTGTGAATAAATCTAATATATATATATATAGACGTCTGAATACTGAAAGAGGTTCTGTACACACATAACTAATCGTACATAAAGGACTGCCCTCACTCAAATTAACGCGAAAAAGAAACCCACAGAAGAAAGATCAAGAATAAGAATAATCGTTTAACATAGGCCAATATTGATTGGTTGGTTGGTTGTTGGAGTTGTATGTCCTGGCAACATATGTAGATTAGATCATTATAATCAAAGAATGTAATACAACATTAATTCACTGCTCCATTAAAATATGACGACCAGAAGTATCAGTAATCATGTCACTGGATATCAACATGTTTGGTTGGTTGTTGGAGTTTTACGTCCTTGCAACATCTATGGTCATATTAGATATGGTACCAACTTGTGACAGTACGCGACTTTATAGTGCTGCCCACTGGGAAATCAGGCCACTGACACCATGACCCGATATCCCACTCAGTCACATTATCCTGACACTGAGGTAACCAGTCCTTGCCCTATCCTATTAATGTTGAGCGCCAGGCTAGGAAGCGACAAGTATCAATTTTATAAGTCATTGGTGTGACTTGACCAGGAACCAAACTCCCGATCTCCAGCACGCGAGACCTGCGCTCTACCGATTCGGCCACCGCACCCGGTTCGACATGTTTGGAGTAACCGACTTAGCTACAGATGGTCATTAGATGCCCCCTCCCTCCACCACACAAACAGGCGTGTGTGTGGATAGCAGTCATGATAGGGTTGGATCCTGACCCTCAGCGCACCGACCGCCAGGTGGCAGTCGGACAGACCACCGACCCCCCTCACACACCGACACTCCCAGGGGCGTAGCTAGGCGCTGTCAAAAAAATTAATAAAAAAATAATAGAGAGAGAGAGAGAGAGAGAGAGAGAGAGAGAGATCGAGAGAGAGAGAGAGAGAGAGAGAGAGAGAAAGAGAGAAGGCATGTAGTAGTCTGGAGTGTCGAAAACTCAAGTCTAAAATGTGTAAAATTCGCCAGCTTAAGCTTAAGCGGCCCCCTAAACCCCCTGCCGAAATTAGGAGCACACATCGTTAAAGGTCTAGCTACGCCCCTGACACCCACTATGTCACAAAACGGCATGTCAATTAGACAGGATTACCGAATGAGTTCAGCGCCCGCTTCCCATTTTGGTAGGTCGTGGAATTCGCCAAGTCAAATCAATGACTTAAAAATGTATACTTGTCGGCTTAGTTGTCGCTAGCGAGCCTGGCGTTTGGCATTACTACTAGTACTAGTACTAGTACTGCTGCTACCTAGTAGAATGAGGAAGATCGCAAGTGAAATTTCTCCTGCTTTAATCAACTAATGCACACCAGCAACCTACCGTACATCCTTCACATCTGGCTAAATGTTTTGGTTAATAAAATGTGATGCATTTACCAGACCATGCCGCTTAAATGTGGGTGATAGGGCGAGAATCAGTTTGGAATGGGTTATTGGCCTAGTTAATTGATTTACGTCTACACAAACAGTAGCAGTAAGACGCTGAGTGGCAAATTGTATTGTATTTGTTATTTCCTCCTTCAAGTATTTGTTTCCGATAACATGCCTCAGACTTCATTGGTAAGTGCTTTTCCGATAACTGCCCCGAGTTGGATACAACGTAACGGGAAGAGATTTTTTCGGTTTTATTTCTTTGTTATGGCCCTGTTACACTACGACATAACACGGTAGCGTAAGCCGACATAGGTGAAATTTGGCCATTACGTCGAGATACTTTCCTTGTTCGTTAATCTTTCGACATAGCTCGACATAAATGCTGTTATGTTGCGCTCACATTAGGCGTACGTCAAGATATGTTAGACATTTGTTAGAGCTACGTCGGTCTATGTCGACTTACAGTAGACTGACGGAGAGCTGTGAGGAACGTGCAGCACCCGCGCTGACAACCTGGTGTTAACGTATCTCAACGTAGGTCTAACGTGTCTCTGATGTGTGTCTAACATGTCTTGACGTATTCGACGAACGGCCTGCGCACGCATAACATGCGCCAACGTTCTTCGAAGGTGCTGTCAATATTTTGCCTCGCTGTCCTTACGCGGAGCACACTGGACTGTCATTAGACTGACGGTACTCACTCGTGGGCCTGACATCGACTCACATTGCGAATAACGCCAGTCACGCGTAGCTACATTAGGGTGGGCATAATTATGCGAGTCCTACACTAAGCCATCGATAGGGTTTTGCTAGGCTGATGCTGTGCGCGCTGGAGGCCTGTTAGACTTATGTTGGTTTGTTTTAAAAAAATGTTCTAACTCGTTACTACTTTGGACCAACGTTTCACCTACGTCCACTACGTTGCACTGACGTCCAATTTGGCCCTGAAACGCAGAGAACGTATATATGTATATCAACGTAAAAAAGTGATTTTTATGTTGCCCACTCGCTGGCCTGTTTCATCGTAGTGTGACAGGGGTATTAAACTTTATTTAAAGCCTGCGCATGAACACACACGTGGTATAGTCATAGAAATATTGTGCTAATCGTAATCCTCTTATCAGATTCATCATTGGTGACTTGTTGGTTTACTCTGCATACTGTCTAGCATTAGAAGCGGAGTGACCATATAGACCGTATATATATATATGTATATATATATATATATATATATATAACAAAATGTCTGGCGCTGTGCCAAAAGTGGCCATAAGTACCAGTTGACCAACACTTGATCGGTATGTATGTATGTATGTATGTATGTATGTATGTATGTATGTATGTATGTATGTATGTATGTATGTATGTATGTATGTATGTATGTATGTATGTATGTATGTATGTATGTATGTATGTATGTATGTATGTATGTATGTATGTATGTATGTATGTATGTATAAATATGCATGTAGCTATACACACATGACATAAGTATATGACAGTAAGTGACAAGAGCAGCATAATAAGACATCAGGGAAAAAACAAGCACGGTTAAACTCAATAATTTACGGTGATAAAATACCACAGAAAGAGAGAAGGAAATGAAACCATCAAAGTACATAACGGTCCGGTTCACAGTAACGTATATATTGACAATTGAGTGAAATATGACAAATATAATAAACATATAATCACCGTTATCTAGATATTCACATAATGAATAATACATGATAAATTACTAACGACTGACGCCTCTGCACACACCTTTTTTTTGGGGGTACTACCAAAGAAAACATACGTTGCAATCTATAATTGCGATTGAAAAAATAGTACTTTTCGTTGCGAATTTTCCTTAATGCCGCCCCCCCCCCCCCAACACCACACAGACAACAACAAAAACCCACCACACTAGATATTCTTAGTGGAAGCATCGGTATAGCTTCATCGTGACCTCTGTTTTGTACCAACACAATAGATTTCAACACACACCCATACACAAAAAACACAATTCAACATCCTGAACTCAAATGTCAGCTGCCTTAAAATGCCAACCGTAAGGACGGTTATTAAAAATCTAAAATGGTAGCCCGACCCTTCCGGCAGGCACTACTGTCGTTTATAGAATGTCAATGCTGTATTTAAAAGTTAATTGACCTCAGCCATCCCGTTTACATACATAATCAGATGTACTAGTTAATGGACAGTGGCCTGGTGGCACCAAGTGCCTGGGAATGTGAAGGTATGCAGAGGTCTATTCAATTCGGAGGCTGTTCTCTATAGCAGTGTTCTAAATATAGGTACTCCAAAGTGATTTTTTTCCCAACAGGTCAGTATTACAAGTTATATATCTGTACAGCTCTTTTAAATCGGATCTCAATGATATATAAATCATTTAGATCGATTGAATAGCTGCAAAGTTATGAGTGTTTAAAGATTGATTTTTTTTACCCCGATTTGTGCACATTTCCAAATTAGCCAAACCTTGGTTTTTAGGGTCCCACCTGGAAGCTATTTTGCATATGATCTGTCCAATATTAAAGAATCTCATTCTCTATAGCACAAATAGCAGGCTAATTTTTTTTCCAGACCATTATCTTTGTTATTCTTTCAGATATTTCATGCTAAACTTGCTAAATTCCTTAATTTCTACAGAATATCAGCAGGGTCAATGATAAATTCTTGAAAACATAACTTCTGTTCTAGTTTACACTATCACTCTAATTTATATTCCAATAATCTAAATCAAAAGCTCTATATGATCATACATGTTCTGAATCAATATGAGGCAAAAACTAAAAGTTCACTTTTATAGTATGGCTAGCTGACTAGTGCAGAGATGGGAATACACAGTCACTTCTCAGTCCAGCCTTGATGCGCATGATATAAATCTCAACCAAATATTGTTCTGGTTAGGTAGAGGAAGACTTGAGCTTTCTGATGATATAATTTTCAAAACGATCCTGATCAATTTTCAAGGAGGATTAATGTCTTAATGCTTTCACTCCTTCAGTTCAATCAAATTTCCCACTCAAAAACAGTCATGCTTGATATGCTAATGAAGCCTAGTTTCTTCTCTGTCTTTCATTGGTGGTTATTTTTAGCTCAGGTCACTGTACTCACCAAGGTATCAAGTTTAGGGAAGGGAGTAGCTCAGACTGGATGAAAACAAAATCGGCGAGCATGCTCAGAGCTGCCGATGGTACCCCCCAAGTGTCCATTGACTGTAATTTATTTCATAATGATAAGTAAAAATCAGACACCCTAAAAGAGAAAAGAACAAGCTTTAATTTGATATCGTTTTATTTCAAACCAAGCAGAATTAGTGCAGATTGAAGCCTTTTTAAAACAGGTCAAATTTCCCGCTGCGGACACCGTATACGCCCACTTTGGAGTACCTACTAAGTATGAGCCTGTCATGTATAATTTCACGATTTAGTTTGCTATCCGTTATTTATATTATATATATTAGTATTATAATATATATATTACCTTTAAGTACTGTGGACACGTGAAAATCCAGACAGACAAGTGAAAATCACACCAGACTTTTTTGTGCTTATTTCTATCACTGTATAGTAATATTAAATTTGAATGTCTACTACACTAAGTATGTGTCATTAAATGTTTCACAATGACAATCACATAACTCGATACATCTTTGTCTACAAATCATACCATGTGCACAGCCATTTGAGGCCACATTCGCTAAGCATGTTCATTGGACTTTAAGACATGTCTCAATAGCTTAGTTGGAAGAGCGGTGGACTGAAGAGATCTAAAGATCCCTGGTTCAATCCCTAGTCTGGGACATTTTGCTGTTGTTCAAATTCACGTTCTGGAAATTATTAGTATTGTTGTTTAGCTTTTCTGCTTAATCCGTTATTATGCAAATACGGATCAGAAACTGAGTAGGCCTACCACATATTTGGTTTCCTCATTACACTGTTAATGATTAAATTGGGTTTTTTGTGTGTGGTTATTCTTGCCTCTGTGTTGGCAAATGATCCACACCAAATGCAGTTATTTATTATTATCATTATTATCATTATTAAAACAGCCTAACAATTTCCGCCAAGACTACATTGAATCCGCACAAGACTCCAATATGCAATAATTTTGTTGTCAACTGACAGTGGCGATATGAAATCTGACCAGTTAACGCTCGGCATTAAGCCTACAACAATGCTGTTATCAACGGACGGCAGTGACGGTAAATCTGATCGGTTAACGCTAGGCATTTACACGTGACTACAAAATAAAACCACAGATCCACCATTAGCCATAAGCAACCCGAGAAGGACAGATTTAAATTGGATTTCGCTGAGTGAAAGGGTTGTTCTTTTACGACCTAGCAACATCTAAGGTCATATCAGGACTTGTACAGACTTGTGAAGTGTGCTCTCGTGGTGACTTTATAGTGCTGACCCACT
Source organism: Branchipolynoe longqiensis (assembly GCA_030323885.1). NCBI lineage: Eukaryota > Metazoa > Annelida > Polychaeta > Phyllodocida > Polynoidae > Branchipolynoe > Branchipolynoe longqiensis. Next base: position 17,422,174 of record CM059193.1, on the reverse strand, counting down.
GGGAGACCAGGCCACCAGCACCATGACCTGACATCCCACACAATCACATTATCCTGATTCTGTTCAAACCAGTCCTTGTCCTATCCTATTAATGCCGAGCACCAGGCTAGGTTGCGACAAGTATCAATTTTATAAGTCATTGGTTTGAATCGACCGGAATCGAACTCCCGACTTTCCGCATCGGAGGTCTGCATACCAATTCGGTCATTGCATCCGGTAGCAACCCGAGAAGGACAGATTTAAATTGATTATGGTGAAAGGTAATCGGGTGGTGACTGAGAGTGTAGGATATAGTATGTCGTCTGCCCGACTAAAGCCAACATACGATTAATTGCACCATGACTCATTAAAGTTACAAAATCTGATGGTTTTGAGTGTCTGCATATTTCGGTTCTTTTTAGATAAATTCATCGTTAAAATCTACCTCACTTTAATTTGAGGTAATTTTTTATTATAAATGGGTAACTTCGGAGATATTTGAAGTGAAAATATGCTAATGAGCAACCCACCAAAATGTTGGACGCTATAGCTGGTACAGGCTTCAGCATTAACAGGTTCTATTAAATTGAACAACTTTTTTTGTCTATGCACTGTAAGTCTTACTATGCCTGCGCTCTACTGATTCGGCAATCGCGCCCCGTGTGTAACCTAGATATAGTCCACACTCCCGACGGCCGGCCCTGACTTATTATTATTACATTACACACAGTTTTATCTCCTCGCAGTGGTGAACATGACAACAACAGCAACTTGATAGAGATAGTCCAGAAAGGGGTTGGGGGTTAAATGGTAATAATATGCAAATATGTCAGGCTATATATAGCGCGAAACGCACATAGATCCATCTATAAAAATATGTGACTTTTTGGTTACAGTATGAGGTGTCGTGTATAATTAATAGTTGTAATAATATGTAAAATGATTAAATATGTAGGAATGGTTCAAATATATAAAATAGGACAGAGGGGCTTATAGTAAGAAATAAAATGAGAGTTGGGTTTAACTTCAACTTTAAGGTGAAGTGTACATTAGACTTGGTTACCAGTACTCAGGGATGAAAGTGGTCTCAGGGAAAAAAAGCGGAAATGCTGATATTCTCCCATAGGTTTAGCATTGTCAGGGAATCTCGGAAAAATACCGGAAGTCAGGTCTGAACTAAGCCTTGTTGTGACTGAATTATCACCCATATCTAACAATTTCTTGCTTAGGTTTTATGTTTTAACTACATCTAAGGTCATATAAGAACGGGATTCGAACCACCGAACTGTTGTCATATATACATCCCATCTTTTGGAATTTTGTTTAACATTGAACGGTGGATATAAGAAATCCCGGAAATCCGCGAAACCGCGGAGGTCTTTCATCTCTGATACTGGGTGTGGACAGCAGCCACGGTAGTTGGAACTGGAAGCCAAGCTGGGAGGAGAGACCATGGCTGGTAGCAGACAGGGCCGGGAAGCAGAGTAACCATTATACAAGGAATTATTGTTCCAGAGGAGAAAGACCAAAGAATATTGTGGGAATTGTATCTTGTTGTTGCTGTGCATGTTTGTAATTGTATATTGTTGTATTGTGCATGTTTGTAATTTTATCTAGATGTGAATGTAAGAAAATAACAGAATACACTGCCTGACCAAGAACAAATGTGCGTTAGAGTTGTTTATCTAGATATTTCGCATTAGTAGACCTGTATAAATCATTTATTTTAATCACTTCGTAGTGTGACCTAGATTACATATCCCTCTTATCATGATTTATCAGGTACTCTTAGTTAATGCTAAGCACACCTAGATAGCTCAAGATTCGATTTAAACACCAAAGAGGTTCACCAGAACATATAATTCCCCCTATCTGGAGCTAACATTTAACAAATATCCGATTCAAATTTCTGTATATAAATCTGTAAATATCAATGGCAGGAAAGCTCGTGTATGTGCTGCAAACATATAGATTTCAAAAGAGAATTGGGAGGTGGGGTAAACAACATTCAACCGTTCTCAATTGCATTACCAGCTAACTAGTAACATTTCACTTTATGGAAACAATAGAAGAAGCTGGGGGCGGGGGGATATCATATCATATCACTTACCATTGAATACCACTACCAGCTAGCAAGCAGCCATAATTACACGGCCCAAGCTAAAATGCAGTGATTTTCGTTGTTGATATTGGCGGCAGGGGAGGGGTTAATATGTATAATATACAGGTACAAGTGTTGGTTTAGTCTTTAGAGCTAGGCCATACTTTTACTATAGAGTATAGTAGATGATGTCTCAGAGCTACTAGTAGCTAGTAGTACTGTGTATTGCTATATTAATAATATGTGTGTATCACTGTATGCTTGAGTTATTGTTGTTGCCTTAATCTTACGGAGCTTTCTTTAAGCTTTGCAATGATTAGAGTGTTTGAGCTATATGCTCAGGCCAAGTCGGAGACTCCACCATCAGGGCTCACAGCATGTCGTGAGGATGCTCTGTTCAGTTTTGTCATGCGCAGCAATGAGTTTGAATCTGTTTGCGTTAGCTGGGTGTATCCTGGAATCTGTGGTTCGTCTGGTATTGTTTCTAACACCTTGTCAAGCTGCCTTTTAAATGATTGTACACTGCAGTTTGATTGATTTCTATGTAAGCTGGTATTATATTAAAGAGCTGTACTCCTCAGACAGAAAGACTTCCTTCCCGCAGTGTTCTTGTTGACTGTGAGGCTTTTGTGTTTATTGCTGGTACCTTACCAAGTCTACCATATCTTTTTGTACTTTGCCTCACCTAATTCATGAAAATTGATCAAGAAATAAGAAAATTGGACAACTTTTATTTTAATGAACCCCATGATCAGGTTAATTTGGGAACAAAATTGTATTGTTTTCCCCATTAAGTCCAGTTGACAAGAGTGTCAGAGATTATGCTGATTGTACATCACAAAAACTGCAACAACTTTCTTACTTGTGATCCCAAAGAGATGATCTCGGTATCATTGGAAAGTTATTTCCAAGAGCTTTCTATCAATTCCAATTTTATTCTTTTGTTTTTTTAATGTGCCACATACCTACTAGACCTAGTACTACTACTGCTACTAACCGGCTTCTCAGCCTTCTGACTAGCTTCTGACCCATGTGAACCCTACAAGTAACCATATATATTATATATATTACTAATCCCACAAACATTATTTAGTGCGGTCAGTGCTTCCCAGTGGCCTGGACCAGGCCCTGGTGTGCCTTAGTCAGTTAGTGCCGGTTGACAGATGACACTGGTACCACAGACTACACAAATCATATGACAGCGTGCACAGCTCGGAGGAGCTCGCCGTTCACTGACAGTCGTTTTGACAGTGACACTGTGACCCCCTTCCTAACCTAGACCGGATTAGCTACACCAATCACCAGGTGTTTTTCCAGGCCTAGCTTAACGTTCACGGATTATACATGGCGTTAATTTCCACTTAGAAGCTGGATGTTTCTCCTAAACCTAAATAAACATGATCCTAAATACAGTAGGCCCGTCAAAATCCCCCGGTGTCTCGGCGATGCTTGGCCAGGAGCCTGGCAAACCTGCTCATCATATTTCTATGAATCCATGTTGCACGGTCGACCTCCGGCTACTCGATCGGGGTTTCCTTGGCAATGAATCCAGCTCACGTGTGACTAGCTCTAGCATTAAGCTTGGCAATGACTTACCTGAGGAGCGTCGGCAGACAGTTGTTTTTGTAAATTGTCCCGCTCTCGCTCCGCTTCTCCGAGCTTGGATTGGAAGATGGCAAGCTTCTCTTGCGTTTCTCTCAACGTTTCCATCAGCTTGTCCCGTTCGTCTAGCATGTTCACCATCAACTGTTCAAAGTTGGCGTCATCTCCCGAGTACTGTGAGTCCCTATCGTTGGACCCATCCTCGGAGATGGTCGGCATCACATCACACATCATTTTGAGGCCTTTTTCTGTGCCAAAACACAAACGACAAATGTGATCAAATCGAAGCCAAAGTCATGGACCTCGGCAAGTGGAAGCGATTCCCCCTCCTTCGGTGCAGGTTTAGCTTGCGGTCTCGATTTTGGAGGCCCGTTACATCCTGAGAACCGCATTTACGCATATCCTCCACAAGAAATACCTCCGTAGTCCGACTGTCCAGTCCAAACGACAGCACCACCCACACCGGTAATGATAATATCCTCAATCCTGCTGCTACTCATCGCCGAAAATCGCCCATCTTGCATGTCTTGAGGGAGCCATTTTCCTCAATGAAAAAGTGTGTCATTCCCAGCATGCAATTTTCTAGTCCCGCTCTGCGCTTGCGCACGCGTAATGAATCCAAAATGGCAGCTGATCCTGGAGGGGGACATCTTGTCTATGAAATCTTACCGCGATCTTTGCCAAAATGGAACATTTACAGGGGGGGACATTGATATCTGAAGACAGGGCGGGATGCCGAAGTCTTCAAAGAAGGCGGAACGGCAAAACGGTCGGCAGATGGGTCAGCAGAGTGGCCAAAGTGGTGAGTTTTCCAGGCGTCCGTCGCTGACCCAGGTTGGAATGTTTCGTTGGGGGCGTTGCAGTTTTCATTTGGTGCGCTCATCATACATAATAAGGTTCGGTCCATCAGCATTCAAGGTTATTGGTGCCAGACATATAGCGAAGTGTGTATACCCTAATGCGTTGGATAACGTTGTAAATGAAAGCATGGTCAATGGCTGGGTCTGTCATTTTGCTGACAGCTGGAGGTGACGGGGCCTACCGGTAGTCGGGTTGACTGGGGCGGGGTGTGAGGGAGTGGCATCCCGGACTTGTGTTAGTTCTCGACCCGACCAGCGGCTTGCCCAGTCACTGACTGTCGGAGTGGGTACAAGTGCACTACTCGCCCTGGCAGCTACCGAGCTAGGTGGCAACTAAACACGATGCATAGTGACACATGAATTCAAAACATATAAAGGTTACATATAAACATTTTAGATGTAGGTTATTGAGTAGTGCACCTTGTTTGTTTAACAGTAATGGGAGCATTCGACTGGGCCTCTCTATCCGAATATCAAAATATTTCCAAACAAATTCCTATTCGACTGGGACCGGAAGTGGGTTCATATACCGATGATTTGGATGTGTGTATGTGGCTCCATCCGTTCCATCCGCAAATTTTGCGGATAGAAAGGGCCCAGTCGAATGCCCCCATTGACTAATCGGTCTTATGTGTCATGTGTTTAACAATAGAGGGGGTGTAATGACGTCACGAGGCAACTTTCGGTGGCCATATTGGATTACTTACAGAAGGCTTGAACCTGTCTACATTGTGCTTATTTACCTATTTGTTGGTTTATTTGACACTGTTTTGAGCAGTTTGGCCTCAGAAGCTGTTGTTAAAGTGCTGAAAGTAAACACATTGGATGTAAACTGCCCAGAACAGTTCAGAACACAAGGAAAATAATGTTACTGCATCAGCATACATTCACAACAGGGTTAGGCAAGGGTGCTCGTAATCCAAGATGGCTGATTGCTGACCTCTGACCACTGAGTGATGATGTCACATGCGCTCCCTCTATAACGTGGTGCATCCATATCACGACCGTGTCACTACACTAGCCAATGTCAGTCACTGACGTGTTTCACCGAATTGCACTGGATAAGTTTTTAGGTCTGTCAAACCTATTTCCTTTTTCTTCGTTACAATCTGAAATATTGGAATACTGTTTTCTTTAGTGCATTCTACACATTTATCGCCAACTTTTGATTCTTTGGCCTAAGATCCTTAAAAATTAATTTAAGTACTAGGTAAGCGATGTAACTTTTGTCAACTTTTTGGTTCTCATAAAATTATCCGTATTGGAAGAACTTTTCTCTTTTTTTCTTTAAACAAAATTAAAATTTTGCTTTAATGTGTGTTAAAATATATCTTTTATTATATTTTTCATATCAGAAGTAGCGGGTAAATATAAATATGTATGTGGAGATTTTGCTTCTTAAATTAAGAATTTATTAGCTCAGTTCATTTCCCCAGCATATCGAAATTCTTCGCCTGCTTTTATATAGGGTTGGTATTCACCCCTGTACTGCAAGTATGGTATGAATCTTTTATCTAGGTATCAACAAATATCATTCAGTTAATTACGCAATACCGACCCAGTACTGTCATGAGCTGGTATCATTTAGAACATTACATAACACCATCCATGTAGTGTCATGGGCCAGTATCATTCAGCTAATTACATTACACCAACCAGTACTGTCATCAGGTAGTATCGTTTTGTTTGTTGTTATTTTACGTCCTAGCAACATCTAATGTCATATCAGGATGGGTGCCGACTTGTGACAGTGCGCACTCATGGCGACTTTATAGTGCTGCCCCACTGGAAGACCAGGCCATCAGCCCCATGACCTGATATCCCACTCAGTCACATTATCCTGACACTGAGCAGACCAGTCCGTGCCCTATCCTAATAATGCCGAGCGCCTGGCAAGGAAGCGACAAGTATAAATTTTTAAGTCATTGGTTTGACTCGACCAGGGTTCGAACCCACGATCCTTAGATAGTATCATGTAGAACATTACATAACACCATGTAGTGTCAAGTGCCGCTATCATTCAGTTAATTACACAACGCCGACCCAGTCCTGTCATGAGCTGGTATCATTTAGAACATTACACAACACCATTCATGTAGTGTCCTGGGCCAGTATCATTCAATTCATTAAACAATGCAAACTATATAGTGTCATGTACCGGTATCATTCAGGTCATTCGCACAACATTGAGCCCATGGGTGTCATGGGTGTTAACTGTTATATAATCATATAGACAACACGCGGGTCATGTGTTTGCCGGGTCAGAGGTCATGCTCAGGTTATGACTGAAGATTGCTGGGTATAAGGATTCTAAATAAACAGTTAAATCGCACAGCTCACCGTCTCCACACATTCATTACATGATGTCAGATTCAAAGGACAAGTTGTTTTTTTCTTTCTTGAAGATTTATACTGCCTATCATGGATAAGCCTGAATAGGCTTGTTTTCACCATTAGACAGTTTGTCGATAGAAAGCCAGAGCCTACACTTTTATCGGCCCAAGGGATTTTTAACCTCCCACACCACATAGACATGGTATGAGAGCAACTGGCCTTTTATGACGCTGTAAGTTACACACAGCAGTGGAAATCCAAATTGGCAAGAGGTGGGGGCACAGGGAATTGAACCACTGACCTTCAGATTAGGAGTCTGACCTAGAAAAAAGTCAGACACTCTAACCACTCCGCCACAGAGAACACCACAGTTGTACAATACGGAACTATCGGGACTAAAACCCCGAGCCCATTGAATGTAGACGAGAACATGGCCATTAACTGGAGGTCATGGCTCCACTCGTGTCGTACGAAATTTATGCTACAGCATCAGGCGTAACTTTGAAATCCAAAAAGGTACATACAGTGTTGCATTTCCTTCACATTGCTGGTAGCGAGACGTAAAAGACACGCCATTGTTTTCAAACTGAAACATCAAACAAGGACAACATTGGCTGTTGATTGCTGCATTTAATCAATATTGTGAGGGGAAAACGAACATTACAGTTGTAAGGTATCAATTTAACTCTTACAATCAAACAAATGAAAATATTGACATGTACTTTCGCAAGCTGAAATGGCCATGTGGTGGTATTGGTTGGTATCATTACAATTTCTTTTAAGCAGTATTGGGCATGTTGTTTTCTTCAGACTTCACTCTGGCCCAGTATGCAGATGCCGACCCGGCGGTGGTGCGCACAGGACGGATGAAGAAGGGATCGGTGCACCCCACAGGTATGTAAAATATGACATGCGGAAACCCCTTCCTGCCTGAAAGGCGCATTTTATTGTTGTTCAAAGTATTGTCGTGGGAGTGATGAAAATGGGGAAATATTGTGTCTAGAGCATGACTCGAACCGACACTTCCCTCCATTCTGGTGCTAGCGTGCTAACCATTACACTCTCTAGGCTCCCTGATGCAATCACCCTATCCATGCCTACCTGTCTATGTGGCTCAATGCCTGAGAGGTCAGTGCAGACTACCACAGTAATTTTCAGTTCACTGCCATGTAATAGCTGGTTTTCTCTTAAGGGAGACACAGGTGATTTTTGGGTAATTTCCGTATCTCAAAAACTATTAAAGATAGAGCTTTGAAAATTGGAGCACACATTCTTTGTATCAAGAGAAGCATATCTGCAGTTTCAAAGCTCTATCTTGAGTAGGGGTCATATGATGAAGGATCTTGCAAAAGAAAAAATCTAAATTTTACCCCCTCCAGAAAGTATACTGAATGTGCCAGATTTGCCTGAATCAAGTTATTATATGAAGAACTGGTCCAGTTGAGTGCAAGAAGGTGGTTTGTGAATTTATATATGTCATTACCAACATGTCCCTACATGACGAACCAGAGGAAAAGAAAATTCAATGGTCAATTTTTGTGTCTCCATCCCTAGCTCTTCAACTATGAAAGATACAGTGTTTTTAACCATCTTATTGCACTCAGCAGCAACTTTTACATAAGACTGCCAAGCTTCAACTTTCTGCTACAATTATAACTTACATTTTTAGAGGGGTCAAATTGGCAAAACCCTGGGAAAAGCAGTTCTGAGAAAACGACCTTCAAAGTTCACAAAGTGTTTCTTTCAAATGGTAAAGTTCCAGTATCATCATCTAGAATCCCATATTATATACACAAATATCCAGTCAAGTAATTATCTGTCAAAAAAACATATCATTTACACCAAATTAGTACACCCAAAAACCAGAAATCACCAGTTTCACCCAAATTCATGTTCCGATCACCCGTGTCTCCCCTTAAGCATCGCGGCAGGTTAAAATCATGCGGGCGAATAGTTTGTAATACATTAAAGCACAAATAGGTAATTGGATGTAAAACCACCACCACCACAACAACAATAAAGTAGATAATGGAGATTTAGGAGACAAAAAGTGCCTAGAAAATGGCCGCCGTATCCAGTGGTTTCAGCCTAGCACAGCTTTCCCATTGCAAATGGCGTCGCATATGCGGGTGGCCATTTTCGAGACAACCAACTGCTTTTGCCGTTCAGACTGGCGTGACTTCATGCCCGCCGCCGAGACGAACTCTGAACGTGGCCCAGGTTCTATTAAATTCACTTAGTGTTTATTCCCTTATGTGCCGCTTCTCTGCATTACTAAATGTGCAATAAGTGCAGCAGCATAGAGATGCTATATGTAAGATAAAAATGCCTGTTGCTATTCACTGGAAGCTCCTAATTAATCATATAACACGAAACTACTACTAAAACAGTATCACTAAATGTCATTAATGAATCAGGGATGAAAGATTTTTCAGATTTCTGCGATTTTATATATTTACCGATTAGCTTCACAAAATGCCAATATATCTGACAGCAATTGGTTTGTTCAAATCTCGTCCTTATATGACCTTAGATGTTGCTAGAACATAAACCCAAACAAGAAAGAGTTCAGCACAGGCGATAAAACAGTCAAAATAAGGACAGTTGAAACCTGACTTCTAGCATTTTCAGCGATTCACTGACAGTGCTAATCCTCCCTCCACGTTTTCGCGGAAATTCGCCGTTGGTTCTGCTGGAACCCGTTAGGTGGTGCCAAAGTCTCAACCGGATTTCCCCCTTTTTTTTGGCCAGATATCACTTTCATTCCTGAATAGTTCTATTTTTTGTTTGTTTTTTTATAGAAAAAAAGTTGATCGTGGAAGCCAAGGACAAGGAGAACCTGGCGTGGGATGAAAAGGACCTTTCAGACTTTGAGGTGATGAGTGACCCTGAGGGGTCAGGAGACAATGACGCGGACAAGGAGGGTTAGTTGGTTCAATATATGGCTTCATACCCCAAATGCATGATTATTGATTTCTACGTGTATTTGAAATCTTTTTTTGTGTGTGTATAATAAGCAGTTAATGACCGCTGTTTAGCTTGAGGCATACTATGTATCGACTGAGGCCCAGCAAAAATCAATCCATCCGTCATTCAAGCAACTTTCCTTTTTTGGGGGGGTACATTAGTTGATTAAGCGGGGTGGGGGCATTACTTCGCGGACAATTGGTCTTCCTCATTCCACTGCTCTTGACCTAGTATCTAGGATATATAGCCATGTCGTACCAGGCTAGGTAGCGACAAGGATAAATTTTTAGTCATTGATTTGACTCCGACTCATTTGGCCACCCCATCTGGTGTTTTTTCTTTTTAAATATACATGTCTGCTAGTTAGATAAATACAATATATATATATAGTTATTAATGAAAGTTATATTTATATATAGCAAAGCATATACTATGTATATGCCGATGTAGGTATCGCATGGTGCTGCTCCTCGCGGCGGATCCTGGAACAACCTCGGGGGTTCCGGCTAAATCCGCTAGTCGGCGCTGCTTGATCGATATATACACTGAGCGCGCGCCGGCTGCGTCACTACGCCTTTGTACACATTTCATACGACTCACTGTTTTAATTTTTACTTGATCGGTAGGGAATTGTCAGCCCAGCCAGATACTCTCTATTTATATATATATGTTTTACATCATATTTATATATACTTTAATGTAATAAAGATTGTATCATCCACGCCGGTCTTCTTGTAATGCGTACTTACATGAATTATATATTTTGTCATCTATTATATAGATGAATTTGATGTACGGTTCTATCCTCTGACATCATCTACGTGCGTGTGCATGTGTGTGTGTGTGTAAATTGAAAGTAAAGGCAGGGACGCGTTCAGGGTCCGTTTTTATTTTCGATTAGGGAAGGAGGATGAGGGTCAAAGCTAATCTCAACATCCAGATTGTGAAAAGCATTGACATTTATGGACCATCCTTGACAGTTCTGACCCAATGTTCTGCGACATATATATATCATGAAAATTAACTGTGCGTCTTTTTTGCGGTAGGATCTCCCTGTGCGAAGGTGAAGCGGGATGGACGCCGGAGTAGGGGTTTGTCGGGATGTGACGCCCACTCTGCCTTGGGCTCAGAGGGCATCAAGTATCCACTGGACATTTGGTTCCTGATTGGCGACTGGGTGGAACCTGAATCTGTAGCCACCTTCTCTGCAGTGTGCCAGGCCTCTCATCTGGTGGTGCACACTGCACGCTTCTGGAAAAGACTCTACCACAGGTGAGTTAACAAAATGGGTAACCGTTAACCACGGCGGTGACTTGTGGGTCAGTTCTTCAGGAGTCACTTGTTGAAAATTTAGAGTCATGTGTTTAATTTGATATATTTTAAATGCGTTGTTGTTTGTATTCTAGCCTAGAATGCACCTGTATCTTCTTAATTTAAAAGAAGTTGGGGGGGGAGGGCGAGCTATGAAATCTCATTGAACTACCCATTCTATGACCATGGTTTATTTATTTATATTTTGTATGCGTCATTGAGACTCGGTTCTTGAGTTCCACCCTAGGGTGGAAGGGTTAGGGGTAGGACTGTGGTTTTACTTCATTCATGATTTCTTTTTGTATCTTTTTAATCGATATCGAGGGCGTCTTTATAAAATAGCTGGTTGAAGCCGATGAAAGCACACCAACATTTAAAAACCAAGATGTGTGTTGAACTTATCCAACTTTGTTAGATACTGGTGCACTTATTAAGCATTCTTCGCTGCATAGGAAGGATACCAAGACTATTTTAATTGAACCTGTTACTGCCGGAGCCTATGGTGTCAGAACCTTTATGCACATGCCAAAATTAATTTGACATGCTTTCACTTGAAATATCTTAGTTAGCCATTGAAAGTAAAGTTGCATTAAAATAAAGTAAAGTAGGTTACAGCAGTCAATCTAATATATTTATCTCAGGAAATTGCAGAAACTCAAAACAATGGGACTATGCAACTTTAACGAGAGATGCTGACCATGTTAAACTAGCCGAAATTAAGGAACTCAAAACCATCGACATTGTGCAACTTTAAGAAAGTGATGGAATAAACCTACACTTTTCATCATGAATATGACCTCTGTTGCTGACACAGTGTAAATTCACCATCACTCACTTACCCACCCACCCACCCTGCTTCCAGGTACTACGACCCGGATGTGGAGCTGCCGCATAAGCTGACACCACGCTATATGGAGAAGAGCCACGGGCTGAGGTCACGCATTGTCCGGTCGCTCTTCTTCCTGTACACGCCCTTTGTGGCACGCATCAAGGCCTTAGTGCCCTTCGAACAGCAGGTGGACACGCTGCAGGACCAGCTGTGCACACTCATGTGGTACCAGAAGTTGAAGAGCACCTGGCACTTCTTCTACCGCTTCAAGCAGTGCGGTCGCAGTACACAGTGTGTCTTCACGCAGCCTAACTACCATGACAAGTTTTGGAGGTTTGTGCCAGACGTGTTCAGCAATGACGAAGAGGACTCCTCAGTGCTGCAGGTGGTGATGACCGACTTCATCCCACTGCCAATGACGATGGGGTACAAGCTGCGCAAGGCCTCTATCGGTGTTGGCCATGCGATGCGCTACCATAAGCTTCGGCTGACATTCACCCAGGGCAATGTGCTTGCTGAGCGAATGTCGAACGACAACGGGTTTGTCGTGGTCATGGATCCCGTAATTAAGGTGCGTGTGCTGCGCTGGTGGAACCCTGCTTATCCAGGCAATAGATCGTAACAGTTAACATCACCAAAGTAAGAGTATGCCAATGTAGTTCCGATATGGCTCGTTGCGATAGACCCATTGCTGATGGAAAGAGGGTGTTCATCCGTAAGCTGGTGTGTGCAGGATGGCCATGCGTTAGTGTATTACTACACCTGCTACAAACCGGTCACCAGCTTCTGTTGCTATTTATAGGGAATTATATATACATGGATGAAAGATCTCCGCGATTTCGCGGATTTCCGCGATTTCTTATATTTACGGATTAATGTTAAACAAAATGCTAAGCAATCAGGATGTATATCCTGTTTTTATGTGACCTAGATGTTGTGAGAACTTAAAACCCAAACCAAGTGTTAAGTATGACTTCCGGCATTTTTCGGCGATTCCCTGCGAATGCTAATCCTATGGGGGGAAATCCGCGTTTTTGCGGAAATGCGCCATCGATGTAATAACCACAGCTTGATGTCCGCGATTTTTGCCGGACACCACTTTCATCCCTGTATATCTAGGTGAAGCTGGCGGATGAATATTACAAGTATCGCTCACGTGATGTGTCAGGTGGGGGATTTGTATCCGCCGGGTCCTATATAGTAATTTAACGTGTTTTCATAAGTCAAATTTGATTTTGTGATTATTATCTGCTTTAAAAAAATTGGCCTTTTAGCAATGCTTGTCCAAATTTGTTTGCTTACTCTGATTGGATGGAGAGTTCGGAACTACTTTCTTGCATCACGTGATCATGGAATTTAGCAAAAATATACTATCACACCCAGCTGTGATATTGAATGGGTTATACTGCGAGTTGTAGTCACTTGTATATGAGTTTGTTGAACAATTAAAGCTGCATAGTCTGATGAAAGCGTTATAGTTTAACAATAACATCAAGATAAACAAGTTAGGAAATTACATGGGAGGCATACATAGGTGTCGTGGAAATGATTCCTTATAAAGATACATAGCTTATGGTATCCTAGAGATATATAACAATACACATAAGTATATCAAATATGATGGATAATACATGATATAGCGATATAGCGAACGGTAGACCGGAAGTGTGAACACTTATTTGTCTCTCATTTTTGCTTGAGTGCAAGTAAATAAGCAACACAAGGAGTAATTAGTAGCATGTAGTGAATAAGGGGTCAAATTTCCCTGGATCATCGGCCCATGCTTTTTCTAATCTATTCTTGACTCGGCATCAATAACATTTTGTGCCCTTGTTTGTGACACTTGAGGGGAGCGGAGGTGGGGTGTAATGAATAGGTTATGGTATCCTAGAGAGATATAGCAATACACACAAGTATATTGTATATGATGGATAATACATGAGTAACTAAGACTCAAGAGCCCTTATCTGTGACACTTGAGGGGAACGGAGGTGGGGTGTAATGGTTGATATGCGATGGAATGCTATTTATGATAGGTGTTTTTTTGTCTTTGCGCCACCACACCACGAATTGACCATCCATAAACACAACTTTCTGTAGAAAGATTTATATTTTTAAAAGGAATTTGCGTCACTTTCTGCTTTGTAAAATTGTCAGTAAGTAGTAGGTACTAAATGCTGAGATTGCATATTGGGAACGGATTTTTGGTTGGATGGGGGGGGGGGGGTTATATTGCATAGTCCGAGAGTTTTGAGTTTCAGCCATTATTGTTAGATTAATACATTAGATTTATCGGTATAATCTACTTTACTTTAGTTGGAAATAACTTATTTTAAATAGCTATGCTTTTGAAATCTTTGAAGTGCAACACAGGCTTCAACAGTAAAAGATTCTATTTAATTGACTCAGTATACCCTGGTATGTAACAATAAATGTTTTAATAAGTGCACTAATATCTAAGTTAGATAATGGTACAATCAGATAGAATCAAATCTAGATAATTGTTTTGGTTTCGGAAAAATACTGTATGTATCGGACTGTACAGCTTTATGGTGAAAGATTAAAGATATTAATTCGGATCAGGCGTTGATCAATAACAAAGGCCATCGATAGCTCAGTAAGGCTGAGTGCAAAGTATGTCTATCACATCACTTATAACTACATTACTATGTAATCGATTATAACAAACGTTAAATATTTTTCTAACCGCCTACCGTTTTGAGACAGAATAACATTTGTCGAAGTATTCGAAGCCAATTCCATAGTGGGATTTTAATCAAAATAATAAACAAATTATAGACTTTACCATTAAAATTGACCTCCATAATCAACTCGCTCATTGTTCCGTGCTCCGCCACCTAGTGTGTACTTGACTAACTTGTGTGTTTAGATGTATTTATTTGCTTCCACTTTTATTTTGCAAAGCCCAATTACGAGTGTTGTGCTTTTGGGGAAACTGTAAAGGGCTTCTCGGCTTAGGGGCTTTGTATATGTGTGGTTTAAAATTTTAATATCCCCTCCCCCCGCCAAAAAAAATTAGATTAACATTTACAACAACAACACATGTTTTAAGAAAATAAAGATCCAATAATCCAGAAATGATTGCGAATAGCATCGCATAAAATAAAGTTGTAAAAATAAAATGGAGAAAAAGTTCCTGACATGCAAATTGCATTGATTTCACAGCGAAGCCAAGTTTATAGATAATTGATTACAACTATTAAATATTTGTTTACAACTATTAAACATTGACAATGTAAGCATTGCCAACTGCGCTAAATGTACTAGCATTTAAGCAAATGAAGTGTTTAACTTCTTTCTTTTTTTTAATTATCAAATTGCCCCATGTCCCACTTACATCTATTTTCTTTTCATTCGAATTTGTATAGCTCAATAGGCGATTTCCACCACAAATTAGCTCTCTGGTGGCAATTGAAAGATGTACTGTACTGGGTAGTATTAAAGACAATGTGTGACGAGATGCGCCACTCAGGGCTTTCATATAGGAATTTCTTAAATAATCATGCAGTGGCGCCATCCCATGCCAAACAAGGTGCATTGTCTTTGATCAGGTGTAGTCGTAGTTTTCTTACTCAGACATAATCATACATTTTATTTATGTATGGTACAGATTAAAGTATATTTTAACTTTCCTATACTATAATATTGTTTTCATTATTAATATTAGGCGATAATACACTATTACTGTCATACAGCTGTCAGGGTGGGCCATGGAACCTGTCCCCTTGTTTCAATGGTACAGCAGTCAGGCTGGACTAGGGGACATGTCCAATTACCTTGTAATTGTGGCGTGTCTTGTCGTACATTGTTTCTGGTAGTATCTCGCTGTGCAGCGTGCTGTGTGGAAAAGGTCTCATAAGTCATAGAGGATTTCCACCTCCAACCAGCCCTCTGATGGCAATGGTGAGAACATAGAACTCGACATGGGTAGTTTGTGTGGGTTTTGACAAATATATTTGGTTCCGGTGGAAAGAGCTATGCAGTCGCATAGCGCATTGTGCTTGTACGTTGAGCTATACTAACACCACCGGGTAAATTGAACGAATACTAATTTAACGAATACTAACAACTACATGCCAATCTTCACCAGAGAACGTGTATATAGAGAAGTACAACTCCTATCCCCGACCCTGTAACACTTGCGACCGTCATGCACCAAGCGGTGGATGTTGAACAAGGCACTTCACTCACTGGTGGCTATGCTGGGGGGAAAAAACAGCTGATTGGCATCAAAACGTAACCGTACCAAAATTAGATTTGAAAAATCTATTTGAAATTGACCATCATATTTATCTACCAATGCTTTTGATTTTTAAATGTTATTTTAAAACTGTAAATGTGAAATAGAAATGCCATGTTAAACGCTGCCTTTACACTGGAAACGGTGGTACCACTAACGTCATAACGGTGGTGCTGCATAAATACCACAAGACAAATTACATACTCTAATCAAAATTATATGGAGACCAAATATTCTGGAATAAACCCAACTGAACACAGTGGCAATAACAGTTGTCGTATATGATATGGCCAATGTTTTTACTTGTTCAATAATGACCGTGAGAGGCGCCACCAGAGTTTGGTACTGATTTTCAAGGGAGTTGACCATCTCATCAGATTCATGGTCTCTGACTTCACTATGTAGCGGCTACTTAAAAAGAGGTCTACACAAAGGTATATTTTTTAAGTTGTAAAGTATACTTATACATGAATATATATATATGTATATATATATATAACATATATGTATATATACATATACGCTCAGGATCTATTGAATATTGCAAATGAGTTGAATCGGTGTGGTTATTAGTTGGTTGCTGTTCATCTGTTTCAGCATATCTGTTAAGTAATATGTGGTGTGATGGTATAATATGTGATATATGTTATCGTAAGCACTACATGTTGACAAAAAAAGTATTTAAAAAAACAACTAAAATTATGAAGGAAAAAAAGGTAAATGTGTGATTTTAGCTTCTACAGTGGTTAAGACTTAGCATTGACCTTGTAGTCAATGTATGTTGGAAATAGGTAATCATACAATGGTAAAAAAAAGGAAATCATTGCGGAATACAAAGTTATAATTGTTTACGGTTGTCTGCTAAAAGAAATACCTAAGAAATAAATAATCAGATCTTGAAATGTTTCCATGCAGGTTGATTATTATATTCTAGAAAAGATTACTTTTAATATCCTACACGAAATCCACTTATTATTATCATTAACATCCTCATTGATTTGATATTAATAAACTCCTTAAGTGTTATTTCCATGAATTTGATTTATTTCAGTTTAAATCAACACTACACTCAGCATTAGCAGTGTTTGTGTTATATCTAACAGTAGTCTCAGAATGTGTTTGAACTGGACGATCACTTATTTAGGAAGATTCCTGTTTGTGAATGTTCCTTTCAATTTGTTCTACGGGTATTGCTGTGTATAATCTATATTATTATATGTTTTTTTATTAGTTTAATAATAAAATAATGACATGCAAGTTTTGTATATATGGGTCACTCTCCTGAAAACTGACCAGTAGTGTCACATGGTGAGTTAAAATCTAATATTTTAATTTTTTGGTTGCAAAGGAAAGCTGGAAAAGTCCCCTTTATATCTATGTAAAATATAAATTGATGAGATAAAAAATAACGGTGTAGTCCATGATTAAGCTATGTCTTATTGCAGTATAACATGTGTGTCACACGTGTAACACATGTTTAGGACACCACACAGTCTGCTTAATACAAATTTAATCAGAATTAAATAATATCATACTTAGAAGCATATTAATCATGGCACATTACACAGAAATATGTAGTGCTTATATTGATATAAAAAAAAAGTAATTCCCAGCCATGCTTTATTCACTGAATAATTAGTGTACAATATTTGTGTGGCATCCAGACACCACTGGTTACACGTGTGACAGAAATTTGTAATGTTATTTCTGAAGACATCAAATTTTCTTTTTTTTTAAATTTAAGCATGCGTACATGTTAATAAATACTTCCTTTTTGATTTGGGAACTGTTTTGTTTGATATATCAATGCAATACAAGATGTTAATAAGGATTCAACCATGTCCCATATGTCATGTTACAAATGGCTGACTGTAAAATGTTTTTTTTTTTGTACAAAAACACTTCATAACTAAAAGGACCAAAGTTGCACACAGTTTATTTTATTTCCCTTATTTCTTTCATCAAATCTGGACATGAATATGAAAAGTATAAGGAAAAAAATAAGTAGGAAGTGCTTTCCTCACATATGTATATATATATTATATAAGGCTGCCGGTCATTTCATCAAACTATTGAGAATATTAATCTTTTTTAAATGGCGGAAACTCAAATCCATCTGATTATGTAACTTTTAATCAAATCTGAAAATTCAGTTGTCATATGCCCAGAATACTCAACATCTATTGGCCAATCGCTTTTTGCTCTATTGGACCTAAATCTTGCCAGATATATTTTCCATCTGAGTATATAACATTGGGTAGCGATTTTGACAAGAGCGTAGTAAAGTTGCCTAGTCCGATGGCTTTGAGTTTCTGTCATTTTCTGGGGTAAATCTATTAGGTTGATCATTATAATATTATTTTGCAACATTACAACATTGCTTTAAAATGACTAATTTAGGAGATATTTGAAGTGTAAACATGCCAAATTAATTTTGCCATGCATGTCAACTACTCTGACCCCATAGTAATTATTAAATTCACTTAGTATACCCTTCTATGCAGCAACAAATGCTTAATATGCACACCAATGTCTAAATATATGATTGTGAGCTTTTTAATTTAATGAGTGTCTATTGGCACATAATTGATTGTTTGCTTTTACATGTGAAAGCGATGGTTCGAACAAAAAAACAAATATTTCTCGCCGCGAATATGGCCCATGCTACCAACACTGCGTAAAGCAACCACCAATCAATCAATCTAAATTGGAGATAGATTCAATCTAGATAAAGTTTTTGCTTTTGAAAATTTGCTGCTTTTATCGGACTATGCAGCTTTAACGGTGAACCTGTATAGTTACTCACATGATTATCGGACCAACATAATGGAATAACAGTGAATGATAACTATATTTGTTTGGAATAACAGTTAATCATATCTATATTTGTTATCTGGAGCGGCGGAAATTATCATTTATACCAAATCCACATCTGTATAATATCATTGACAATCTGCTCAGATAAAAGAAGTGCGTTTACTGGGTCAAGAGGTTAGCAACTAGGTGAATGCATAGGAGCCAGGGTAGCTAGCAACCAGGTTGGTTGTTGGAGTTGTACGTCCTAGCAACATTTAAGGTCATAGCAGGACGGGTACCGACTTGTGCCAGGGTACACTCATGGCGGCTTTATAATGCTGCCCCACTGGAAGACCAGGCCATCAGCACCATGACCCAATATCCCACTCAGTCACATTATCCTGATACTGTTCAAACCAGTCCTTGCCATATCGCAACAATGCTGAGTGCCTGGCTAGGAAACGATAAGTATCAATTTTGTAAGTCATTGGTTTGACTCGAGTGTGAATTGAACTCCTGACCTTCCGCACGGAAGTCCTGCGCTCTACCGATTCGGCTACCGCATCCGCGTCCGGTACCGACCAGCAAAGGGCTGCTGACATTTGTGATCAGTGGTCACGTAAGGTGTTTCTGAGTGGCTGTAGAAAGGTGGTTGCGCCTATCAAATCTGACACGACTGTGTGAATGGCGTAAATGTCACTAGATATTCAAATATTATCATTAAGAAATAGGAAATTCAAACTAGAAAGAAGGTTGTAAATGTAAGCAGAATATTATATTCTTTTAAAAAAAATAGGAAATTCAAACTAAAATGCAACAAAAGTAAGCAGAATTTGCTTCTTTTTCGGGGTGGTAAATGAAATTATTCATATATATCTTTTGTGAGTGCGGCAGCACTGGTCTTCCGACCATAAGTGTGACAGATATATATGTATTTACACACATATTTATATGGTTTATATCGTAAATTGAAGTGTGAAGTAAATTCTGAAATTAACGTGTACACAATGCAATAAGTAATGAGTATGAGGTACATCAAGTCATAATACGTGCTTCTTATATATGTATAATTTATGTGTATATATATATAGTTTTTTAAAGAAGCAAAGTCAGCTTGTATTTTGCAGCCTTCTAGTTTGAGTTTCCTATTTTTGAAAGAATATTTATATATGTCATGGAAAGTCAGCCCGATGTTTCTGGTTTCTGGTCACATTGGAATGTATGGATATAGTTGCGCTCTTCAAAACACGTGGCTAGCATTTATGTATTAGAGCACGACTATACACTATGGTAGGCCCACGTATTATCTCAACAATATTTTAATTGAATTTTCATTCGGGTAAGTAGCTTTTAATTTTTGGAATGACCTATTTGTCAGTGTCAGGCCATTGGTCTTGTGGCCGGAGGCACTGGTAGTTCCTTACATAAATGAATTTCATGATGAATAAACTAGGAATGATTGATTGGTAATGGTTCAATGCTGTCACGGTGAGAAGTTAGTAGAATTGTACAATGTAATGAGTAATATAAAAATTATGTATTTTTTTTATTGATAGTGCTGTTGCGGAAGTCAGCCATATGGCATACAGCCTAGTGTGAGTACACGTTAGCGGTTAGTTTCATTGGTTAGATTCATATGTTCTGGCATGTGGCGTATATGTGGGAACCATGGGCGGTCCATCATATAAATGTTGCGTTGTCCGATGGTTTTGAGTTTCTGTCATTTTCCTGAGATTAATATATTAAATAGATTGTAGTAATCTACCTTACTTTACTTTGAAGTAATTTTTATTTTAAATGGAGAACTTTTGAGATATTTGAAGTGCAAACATGTCAAATTAATTTTGGCAAGGACACCATAGCCCTGACACCATAGGTTTATGCAGTAGCAGGGTCTAGTATGTTGACTCAGTATGTCCTATGCAGCAACAAGTGCGTAATAATTGCATAAGTATCTAAGTTAGATATGTAGAATCAAATTGAGGTATGGGTTTTGGTTTTGACAATGTTATGCTTCATCGGATTTCGGCTTTAAGACGCCCACTCTCACCCCTACACACTGCATGGGAATAAAAATGGTTGGTGTCAGTTTAAATAGTTTGTTTGTTGTTGTTTTATGTCCTAGCAACATCTAAGGTCATATCATGGTTGTCGACAAGTGTCAGTCGCACCGAAATATGTTATTTATATAGCATATTTTCTGTAATCTGCAGCGCAGGACTACGACAAAACAGCTCTGCGAATAACGATCATTATTCTGCTAATTCGCTGAGCAGCTCTGCGAATAGCCTTGTCCAATATATATTATTTACAGGCATAACTATTTATATATAATATGAATATATAATAGATAAATATTCATGGTATTTATGTAATATAGACATCTATATTTAACCGTTGGCTATTCCACCCCAGCTTAAGGCGAGCTTACGTGTTAAATTATGTAATTATTTCCATGTGAATTTCCGGGGGCCTGCCGCGGGCCGCCGCCGCCTCTCGTCTCGTATGCAGGTAGACCGTCGCCGTCGTTGTCATTCCCGGGCTAAGGGCGGACAGCCAGAGTATCATATAAATACGGTTCGTTGTCCCTCCTCGCATTTATTATACCAAAGCAATTACTTGTTATTTCAACTAACTGGCTATCCTCCCCGCCGTTCGGTGTGTATTATTATGTTTGAATTAATCCAGAACTAAGCAGATGCTCCCGGTGTCTCTGCTACTGTCACTGATAATCAGCCTAAGTTAATGTCTTATCTTTAGCCAAATAGCACTACGTTAATTCTGTTAATATGTTTTATTATCTCCCCGCAGATGGGTTAATCAGCTGCATAAGGCCTATCAGGTATAAGGCCCTTAATTACATATAAAGCAATCGAATATCAGGTTATCCATAGCGGTTAATCTACAAGAAGACTGGAGAATAGTAAAGAATGCAGGGAACGTTCCAATTCACCTTTCCAAGAGCTCACGGCTTTATTCTTACCCTAACTAGTACAATAAATGTTCTTTCATAGATTGATTTCACTGAACACCGATTAAATACAATAAGTATATCCCCTCCCGTATTAGTTAAGTTAAATAAGTTTGGAATTTCGACAATAAAAGTCTAAATCTCGTCTAAAACATCAGAGCATGCAGAAACACGTCTGATGGGTTGGAGCCCGAGCGCTCGACCTTCCACCGTTGCTAGGAAAGCCACAATTGACATCTCCTAGCAACGCGTTACAGCAGGGAACCCGGCCCCGCAAATGGTGGCAAATGCGAGCCTGGTGAGTAGCCCGCATTTCAGAATGCGAGCTAATCAGCCCAGCCCGCATTTCCATCGGTCGAGTAGTCTCGCCCACTTTATATATAATATAAATATATCATAGACAACATTTGCGACTGACAGTATGGCACGTTCATTAGGGACGAGGAAGGCCGGTGCTGGCACCACCAGTCCTATGCATGAGGTCGAGGAGACATGATAGAATAACCAGTACATTATAAAACAAGCAATTCCCTTCCGCGCCTTTATACTCACATATTACGTTATACATCACATAATATAAATATCTCCTCCCTTTAACAAAATATGGAATGGAAATTCTTCGATTTATTTTCGGTGAATTAAAATCAGCTTGAGTGGGAAACAAGGTCTAAAATTCAAACGATACTCATTTAGTTATCAGTGTGTTTAAAGTCGGCCGGTATACCTTGCCGGGAAAACAAACGAACTCGGAATAGTTCTAATTTGTGCCATAGGATGGTGCATGCTTAGTACTGAAGTGTGCTGGTCAGAGAGGGGCCTGGTTACTGGGGAGAATGTCTGCTACTAATATTAGTAATAGTCCATATGGTATCTTATGCCTCTTGATATTTACCAGTAATAATCCACATGATAGCTAATGCATCTTAAAGTTGCATAGTCCGATGGCTTTGAATTTCTGTCATTTTTCTGAGATAAATATATTAAATTGATAATTATAATATACGTTACTTTAGTCTGAAGTAACTTTTATTTTAAATGGTTAAGTTTTGAGATATTTTAAAGTGCAAACATGTCAAATTTGTTTTGGCAAGCACACCAAAACTGACATTATATGCTTAAAGCCATTGTCACACCTCACCGGACTGAGCACTGGAGACCACCAGACAAAGAATTGTCTATTCCGGTGCTTTCCAGTGACAAAATGTATCGAAATGTATTGAAATGGAGCGGAATTAGGTCAATTGGCGCCAGGTGACCAGACAAGTACCGTACATGTACCGGACGAGAACCGGACACGTAACGGATGGGTGCCGGACATGTACTGGACAAACCGGACACCAACGGATGGGTTCTGTATGGATGGGTACCGGATTGGTACCGGATGGGTACCGGATGGGTACCAGACATACCGGACACCAACCGGACACATCAGTCAGGCGGTATCCAGTAGAAGTTTTGTGCATGTTCAAAACGTGTACCGGACACCGCCGGATGGGTACCGGACATGTACCGGACATTGCCGTACAGTACCAGACAGTGTCCCGTTCTCCAGTCCGGTAAGGTGTAACAGGGCCTTTAGTAGTAACAGGTTCTATTAATCCTTCGGTATTCCTTTCTATTTGAGAACAAATACTTAATAAATCTTATACTGCTGACCTCTGGTGTTTCTGTCTACTCTGAAGTTAATTGGGGAAATTGGTCTTCCTTATTCCGCTGCTTCTTGCTTTATTGTATAAGTTATACAAGAATAAGTATACAAGTACTAGTCATGCTTAGCGCCCAGGTAGATAGCAACAAATATAATTGATTCGGCCAGGGTTCGAACCCACAAACTGCTGCATGGGAAACTAGCCATCAACATCATTTGGCCAGACCATCATATGATTGATTGATTGGTGGTTGCTTTACGCCGTGTCGGCAGCATAGGCCATATTCATGGCGAGAAATGTTTGTGTTTTGTTCAAACCATCGCTTTTACATGTAAAAGCAGACAATCAATTATGTGCCAATAGACACTTATTAAATTAGAAAGCTCACAATCATATATTTGTGGTCAAGGGAAACAAATTCCCATAGAAAAAGAAAAGTTTTATTAATAATTGATAGAATCTATTTAGTAAACTATATGAGGTGGTACAGTCCAGCTGCCCTCAAAAAGGCTAAAATGTTTTCCTGTTTTACCTTAGTAAAAAGGTCATGCATACTGTCTGCAGTGTAGAACTGTTCGCGCAGGGCCAAAAAATCAACGTGACTTAGTAAAATGTGTTTGAGTGTCAGCGGGGACTGACACCCAATACATTCAGGGGGAGGTTCCCCCTTGAGCAGAAAAGTATGTGTAAGCCACAAGTGGCCAATACGGCAGCGGCTAAGGACCACTTGGACCCATCATATGTAATTGATTTATATGTGATACATATTACATATTGGTGTTTTTGTTGTTATTTTCTTTTGTAACCAAGTAACCACATCCAACAAACGCCTAGTTCCTTGAACCCAGATTTCCGCGCGACTGGTTTCTAGTAGCCCCAGTAGCCGTTGGTGGCACTTCGGTGTAGATCTACGCCAACCAACCACAGTGGCGACACCTGTGAAGAAAGTCAGCAGACCACATTAATTTTCGCGATTTAAATTGTGACTGTGATGCGGTTTTGGTGATTAATTTCGTGATGAAGTCGCGATACTAGCTATCATCATACGTTAATATCTTCGTTTGGATCGCCATTAGTGGAGTTAGGGCCTACTGGTGTTGTTTACACGTAGCAAACTTAGTTTGATTTACCAAAACAGATAATAGGCCCCACATCACATTTGACACGCAAGAAGTCTGTCACGTGACCAATTCTTTGCGTGCTGAGTGGTTCTACGGAATTCATTCAGGTGTTGTCGGCAACCCAAGCAGACGCTCACCTGAGATGGTTGTGAATGCTATGTAGCCATGGCAATAGAAGTGAAAATTGGAAAGTCAGTACAACTGAGCATCATGCTGGGAGTGGAGACACGACGGTACGTAGACATGTTGTTCATGACTGCTCTGCTAGGCACATCATTTTTTAGATAATAGATCCACCCCCTACCCTGCAGAATAAAAAGGAAGGCACATTGATTTTTATCATCAGCTATTGGACATCAAATATTTGGTCATTCTGACATATTTCTTGGAGGAAACCCGCTGTCGCAACATAGGCTACTCTTTCCGATAAGCAGCAAGGGGTCTTTTATATGCACTTATCACAGACAGGACAGCACATACCACAGCCTTTGATGAACTAGTTGTAGACCACTGGTTGGAACAGAAAATATTAAATAGCTCAAACTGCAAATGGCTCCACTCAGCAGGATCAACAGGATGACCGACACCTTCACTGGTGGATACTCTACCGCCTGAGCTACGTCGCGCTCCCACCCAGCAGAGTAGGCCTAAAGCTAAGATTCCTTACACACGGTATGCGGCATGCGGTATGCGAATGCGAATGCGGCAAAAAATCGAAACGCCTTGAAGTCAATGGACTACAACCCTTACATGCGGTATGCGAATGCGACAACTCGATCGGTCCCTGTAGCGATCGGTGCGGCATGTGGCACGCGAATAGAAACGTGAGTCGCACTTTCCCATTAGGTTTACACTGGGAGAGGCGACTGGTCATTACAGAACTGTCACACACAGGGGTGCGAAGTGGAAACATATGGTAGTGCTAGTGGGGGGGGGGGGGGTAGACGCTTACCGCATAGAAGGAATCCTCCCATTCACATACCGCATACCGCATGCCGCATACCGTGTAGAAGGAATCTTAGCTTAAGGGTGAATGTTAACCATGGCAAAATCGTAGCAAAGACTGCTTCAAATAGAAATTAACTGAGGAGAGAGTGGCTCCAGTGCGCAGTGTTGGTGAAATGGGAGAGAGTGCAAAAAGACAAGATGGCGACCTCAGAATGGTCTCGATTTTAGTTTGAATGTCTATATGAATCTACATTATTTAATAAATTATTCCTTCAAAAGTTGCGGGTAAATATAAAGAGGTTCGTGAAGAATAGATTTTGCTTCTTAAATTATTAAATTTATTTGGTAATTTCCTTTACCCAGGCTCTCGGGACTTTTATTCATCGGTTGTCCAGCAGCCCCTATTATACTACACTCCGAAGCACACCATACTCCTCTCTCTGCCTATTAGTATTAAAGTTGCAGAGTCCAATGGTTTTGACTTTCTGTCATTTTCTGATATCAATATATTAAATTGATTGTTATAATCTACATTACTTTAGTTTGGAGTAACTTTCATTTTAAATGGCCAACTTTTGAGATATTTGAAATTAAAAATTAAAAATTAGTTTTGGCAACTGTGCAAAACCATAGCTTCCTGCAGTAACAGATTCTATTGATTTGACACAGTATTCCCTTTTATGTGGCGACAAATGCTTACCAAGTGAATCAGTATCTAAGTTAGATATGTAGAATTACATCTAGATAATTGTTTTGGTTTTGAAAATTTGACGCTTTCATCAGACTATGCAGCTTTAAACAACTTCAGGGAGCCAGTGAAATGTGGAGGTGGGGGTTGGGTGGAAGTGACATAATACTGGGTATATGGCCGGGTGTAAATATTCATGAGATATATACATTAATACCTAACGAATAATCATGTAAGGAGCTATCCAAAGTTGTCAAATTTACAAGGCAGTACAAAGAGCACTACTTTTCCAGATGTCCCCTCCCGCACCTCTCTTCCAAAGTAGTTCACATCGACATTTGACTAGATCCAGACCGGGTGGCTGGGTGAGTTGAGGACCTGCCTCCCGTTTTGGTATGTCATAGGATTCAAACCCCCGGGTTCAAAACCTGGTCAACTCAAACCAATAACTTAAAGATTGATACTTTTCACGAGCTAGCCTGGTGTTTGGCATTACTAGGATAGAGCAAGGAGCAGTGGAATGAGGAAGACCCAAATTGTCCGTGATTGAAAATTCCCCTGCTTACTCAACTAATGTACAATAGCAAAAATGGCCAACAAATATCAACATTTTATTAAACGCTAAAAGTCACACTTTAGTAAAGACCCCCTCCCTCATGCTGTATATCCATCCTGACATGACCTTAGATGTTACAAGGACGTAAAACTCCAACAACCAACTAAATCGTGCTGTATTCTTTGCACGACCTTGAAGATGTTGACAAGTTCAAGTTCGGATGGCCCCTAACGATAGACAGTCAGAATCACGTGACCTGGTATTTAATGCGTTTGGCTTCTTTGTTGCCTGTCTTTCCATGGACTCTTTGGGGTGAGTTCGTGCAGAGGTGTTGGGTCGAGGGAATGTGGTAAAAGGTGTCAAACAATATGTTGGGTTTGTTGTATTTGTAGCTCGATGCACCCCCACCCCCCCACACTCACACACTACCATCAGTAGGCATACCCGTCTCCGACCCCACCGTCTCCCAGTCTCACCCGTCTGTATATCCCATGATGGCGTGCATGTGGCGGGTTATTGATTTGTCTGTGAAGAACAGGTAAACAGGACGGTCAGGTAACATGGGAGGTGTTTTACTATGGGAGTTCAACCAGCTTGGTGAAAAACAAGAGGGGGGGAGGCTTGTTTGTTTGTTTTACGTCCTAGCAACATCTAAGGTCATATCAGGACGGATACCAACTTGTGACAGTGCGCACCCATGGTGACTTTATAGTGCTGCGCCACTGGGAAACCAGGCTGCCAGCACCATGACCTGATATCCCACTCAGTCACATTATCCTGACACTGAGCCAACCAGTCCTTGCCCTATCCTAATAATGCCGAGTGCCAGGCTAGGAAGTGACAAGTGTCGTGGGGGTGATGAAAATGGGAAATATTGCGCCTAGAGCGGGACTCGAACCCACATCTCTTTGCATTCCGGGCCAGTGTGCTAACCATTACACCACCTAGGCTCCCTGATATCAACACACTCCCCACGCCTACCTGTCTATGTGGTTACTTGCCTGAGAGGTCAGTGCAGACCACTACACTCGTCCCCCTGGAATTGTAAGTCTTGTAATGCTTACAATTACATACATACAGGCAATGCACTAACACATACATACACAGGGTAGGTTCAACAACCATACAGCGCAAAGCTTGTACAGGATCCTGATCACGGCAACCAGTGTCGTGGGGGTGATGAAAATGGGAAATACTGCGCCTAGAGCGGGACTCGAACCCACATCTCTTTGCATTCCGGGCCAGTGTGCTAACCATTACACCACCTAGGCTCTCTGATATCAATACACTCCCCACGCCTACCTGTCTATGTGGTTACTTGCCTGAGAGGTCAGTGCAGACCACTACACAAGTATACATTTTTAAGTCATTGGTTTCACTCGACCAGGATTCGAAACCACAAACTCATGGGTTCGGATCTCCCGATCTCCTAAAACAAGAGATGGACGCTTTACTCATTTGGTCCCTCGGTCTGGTTGGGAGGAAAGGCAGAGGGTGAAGGATTAGCATACGTTAGCAGGCATTATTATATGCATAACATGTACATTCATTATAATATTCCTAATAATCTATATGTATATGGATTATTAGCAATAATCAAAAGCTTCAGTAAATTAGGCCTACGAGTTTTAGCGTGCAATCAAAAGTCAAACTGCACCGGTCAGGTCACGCACCCTGGCCTTTATTATCCCTTACAGTGGCGCCGCCTGGCGGGGTGAACTCGCAATCTGCCGGCATTGACAGCCGACCAGAGGGGTCAGGGTGTCCGCCCTACACTTGTATACACGTGTCATATATATGTGATTATAACGTATTATATAAGTATACATGCAAGGGGAACATCCTTTGCTACTTCTTCCATCGGCGCATTGGGGGAGTGCCCCCCCCCCCCTCCAGCTGTTGGGGAGTTGTATGCGGGTGGACCCCATCGCGCCACACACACTGGAGGATATATATATATATTTTACCTCGGTATACAGCCTCAGGCTAGCCTCAGGCCAGGGAGAGGTAAGCACAACCGGTCCAGCAATTAGCATAAAAAACTCACGACCGGAGGACGCTCGTGAGTTGCTCCAGTTGGATTTATCTACAAAAAGCTAATAACTGTAAGTAATCGTGATTATTTTGGTTAAGCTTGTTTATGATGCACTATCGCATCTAGATTGGAAAGTTCAGAACTTTCGTACGTCCAGTTTGGACAAGATTTATAGACTCCCCTTTTGATGAGGCGTTTCTCCGAGTTTCGTAGCATTTTCTCTCACTTGCTGGCGCAGTAGCCGCGGGTGGGAGAAGTGTACGCGACAGAGAGATGGGAGGTTCTAGAAGCCTATCCCACGTACGGTTGGTTTCGATACCCAAAACCTACGGAAAACTTAGCTTACCACGCCTGTATTGAGAACGGTGTAAATACGTTACTCTTTACCAATAAGATCCTCAACCCAGGTTCCCTGGCGTCACTTTGGTGTTCAGTTGAGTTGATTCTGGTTACTAAGTTTCCTTTTTTGGTTACAGACTACCGATGGCTACGAAGCGAAACAAACCGCCGCCCACCGCGGCGGAGGGACGCGTGCCTACCGGCTACGATACGTCACCGGATCGGACAGCTCCGCCGTCCC
Organism: Branchipolynoe longqiensis; assembly: GCA_030323885.1. Classification (NCBI taxonomy): domain Eukaryota; kingdom Metazoa; phylum Annelida; class Polychaeta; order Phyllodocida; family Polynoidae; genus Branchipolynoe; species Branchipolynoe longqiensis. The sequence goes on along the minus strand of CM059193.1, from coordinate 17,392,586 downwards.
CACTACAGGGGGCACATGTGCTCTCAGATAGAGAGAGTGAGGACGACGAGGTGTTCCCAGGCGATTTGACCTTACAGGTCAATAGGCTAGTGGAGCAAAAGATGAAGGAGCTCCACAGCAAGGACCAACAAGTCCCGCCAGCTGACTCAGACTGGCAGGATGTCTCTGATTTCGAAGAGACGGATTCGGCACCTGAGCCCCCGCGCCCTAAGGCCAAAAAGCGGAAACGACCGGCTAGCTCCTCTGGTGATGATTACACCAAAGCCACCAAGGGCAAGAAAGTGAAGAAGCCAAAGAAGAAAAGTAAGAAGAAGAAGAAAAAAGATTCTTCTTCCGATTCATCGTCCGACTCGTCAACTACTGAGTCGGACTCAGACACGGAAAGGGCTGGCCTTTATGCCAACCTGGGAGGCAAGATTCGGAAGCGCTGCCCGATCCAAAAGGGAAAGAAAGTCAGAACAACGACTATGATGCGCGAGACTATAAAGGGACATTTTAACACCTTTAAGCCAGCTGAGGTGATCAACAAAATCACTGAGCAAATTTCCGGGATAAAGGGTATCCCGGATAGTGTAGTGAAAGAGATGGACTCTGGGATCCATCTGAATGAGGAGAAGAAGCGCTTCGAGACTGCTCTGTTTACCGTTCACAAAGCGGTCTTAGGGGTCCTCGCCTCAGTCGTTCCGGTAGCTAACCGGATGCAAACTGAGAACAAGTTCTCCTCACTGGCCAGAGGCATGGATAAGGGCGTGGCCCTCCTCACAGCTGCCAGTAACTTCTTGAGCTACCGTAGATACGAAAACGTGTTCAAAGCGGTCACCACACAAGCTGGGACGGAAGTAGCCAGATCTAAGAAGGTCATGGACAACGATGGCAAGGAGTATACTCTCTTTTTGCCGCCCAAACCCATCAAGGGCAAACCTTTGGATAAAGGTAAAATGTTTGGTGGCCAACTTCCATACCTCTTCAAGGAGGTCGAGATGGAAGCCAAGAGTGGTCGTAACCTTGAGCCGGCCAAGAAAGCCGACTCGTCAAGATTTCGTCGCCCCCGAGGGGATTTTCGTCCTCGCCGAGGAGCCAGAGCTGGCAGGTCCGGCCCGTCCTACGGCTATCAGCGCAGAGGCAGAGGTCGGGGAGACAGGCAAGGTTGGAACGACGGCAACCGCCCGTTCAGGAAGGAGTTTGCCCCGAAACAATCGTTCCCACGCCCAGGCAACAAATAGACATTGCTACACAAACCCAACTTCCTAAGTTGGTGGCGGAATCTACACAAACAGATGTAAGCGAATTTTGTGCGGGGAACATTTTTAATTGTATTTCTTCTTGGTACGAAATCACTACTGACGTTAACGTTTTAGATATTGTTACCGGTGTTAAGATTCCATTTACTGAAATCCCGTTACAACAACGGGTACCTTTCCCATATAGATTTAATGAGTTGGAGAAACAAGCATTATCAGAACAAGTTGCACTTTTTGAATCTAAAGGTATCATTGAAGAGGTGCCTCACACCCCAGGAGAATTTATCTCTAATATATTTTCAAGGCCAAAGCCAAATGGCGATATTCGCATGATTTTAGATTTAACTAAGTTGAACGTACTCGTAGAATATCAACATTTCAAAATGTTTTCCCTGGACACTGCCAGAGACTTGGTTACAGAGAATGCTTGGATGGCTAGTGCTGATTTACAAGATGCATATTATACTGTCCCGATATTTGAAGGACACCGCAAATTCTTAAGATTTATTTGGGAAGATAGACTATTTCAATTTACATGTATGCCAAATGGCTTAGCATGCGCTCCACGCTTGTTTACTAAATTATTGAAACCAGTTTTTTCGGTCATGGCAAATAAGGGTCATACTATGTTCCCTTACATTGATGATTCTTTCATTGTTTCACAATCATTTGATGAGTGTCAACACGCTGTTGACGATTTATGTTCCCTTCTGACAACGTTAGGTTTTTATTTGAATCATAACAAGTCAGTTTTTGTCCCCACAACTGAACTCAAATGTTTAGGCTTTATTATTAACACACGCTGTATGACTGTTTCACTCCCCGATAACAAGCTGACTAAGTTTCACGATACGGCGTCTCACTTGGTCGCTTTAAGTAGGCCAAAGATAAGACGGGTCGCGGTGCTAGTTGGCATACTTATTGCTTACGCCCCGGCTATTCTATATGGTAAAGCCCACATAAAATCTTTAGAAATAGATAAGAACTTAGGGTTGGCTCGTACTAAAGGCAATTTTGAAAGGAAAATGTTTATTTCAGAAGATGGAATGAAAGACATTAACTGGTGGTTTAATAATATTCAAAATTCCCCCAATCCTATACGGATGAATGAACCCAACACAGTAGTGACTACTGATGCTTCATTAGAAGGTTGGGGGCACATTGCGATTCCATAGCAACAGGGGGACGTTGGTTGAAAGAAGAAAATTCAGATCACATTAATGTTTTAGAGCTACGAGCTATTTATTTAGGCCTTGCTAGTATAGTTAAGGTACCACGTAAACACGTCCGTATTTTAACGGATAATACAACGGCAATGGCATATGTACGAAACATGGGTGGGACAAAGTCCAGGCCATGTAATGCGATGGCTAGAAAAATTTGGGAATGGGCCCAAATGAATAAAGTTTGGCTAACAGTAGCATATATTCCCGGAATGCAAAATACCTTAGCAGATCATAAAAGTCGACATTTTTATGACCATTTGGAATGGTCCCTTAATCCAGACATTTTCACCACAGTGTGCCAAAAGTGGGGCCAACCTGAAGTTGACTTGTTTGCTTCGCGAAACAATTGTAAAATTGACAAATATGTGTCATGGCATCCAGAACCTGATGCCTGGCAAATAGATGCTTTTTCTATCACATGGGAGAATAAATTTTATTATATCTTCCCCCCATTCAGCTTGATCAGCCGGGTAAGCCGAAAGATAAAGATGGACAAAGCACACGCAATATTAATCGTTCCCAACTGGGACACGCAACCTTGGCTACCGGGCATACAGGCAGCCGCCAAAGATTGCCTCCGATTCCGAAGATCACCAGGCAATTTGACACACCAAGGCCCTCTAAAACAAAGAGGGGACGTGTCCACAACACCGTTGTTGGCATTCCTTTTTAAATAAATATTTAGAACAATTCGGTTTAGATAAAATTACACAACAAAGACTTGTCGCAGATGCTTGGCGTAAAGGTACAGTTAAAATGTATACCACATATTTGAAAAAGTGGGGTGTTTATTGTTTAATTAAGAAAGTCAAACCATGAATCCTACTATTTCCCAAGTTGGTAATTTTCTCCGAGGGTTAGAGGACGAAGGCTTAGGGTTTGGATCTATTAATGCTGCTCGCTGTGCTTTATCCGTCATCCTTCCACGGATAAATAATGAGACATTTGGGAAACACCATGTTATTCATTGGATTGTAAGATCGATTTATCAACGAAACCCACCCAAACCGAAGTACAGTCGCTTCTGGGATGTTTCGGTAGTGTTTGATTTGCTAAGACAGTGGCCTCATAATAGGCTTTTAGATCTCAAACAATTAGGGTTTAAGGTAGCGTTGCTCTTATTATTAGTAACAGGACATAGGGACAAACTATTGTTGCCCTATCACTAGATGGCCTAGAGATAGATAGAAATGAGGCCACATTTGATTTGTCAAAGCTGTTAAAATCTAACAGATTAGGTGACCCTTTGTCTACTATTAGTGTAAGTAGTTTCAAAGAAGACCCAAAACTTTGTGTTGTATCAGCCATTAGGGCCTATATATCCAAGACCAAGGACTTGAGAACTTCAAGACAGTTGTTAGTGAGCTTTATTAAGCCACACAATGGCATTTCGCGAGATACTCTAGCGAGATGGACAATTAGTATGTTGAAATTGGCAGGCGTTGACACGGACAAATATGCCTCACACTCAACAAGAGGTGCTATGGCATCTAAGGCGCGACTGCTTGGCATCTCTGTCAAGCGGATCCTGGCCCATGCAGGATGGAAAACAGCACGATCGTTTGCAACCCACTACAACAAACGATTAGAAAAGTCGAGCACACTAGCCCGACAGCTGCTACAAGACTAGATCGGCATTAGGTGAGAATACACTTCGATTTCACCAAAAATTTTATTTTGCTGATTGATGATAATGTATGTTTAACAATTATTATTGACTTGTGACATAAGAATACAGGATAAATGAGATTACGTAAACCTCTCCCTAGCCTGAGGCTAGCCTGAGGCTGTATACCGAGGTAAAATAGATTAGGTAGACGAATCTTACCTGGGTATAGATGATGGATAACTGTTGTTTTACCGAGGTATAAGCCTCGGATAGACGTGGGCTAGGGCCCTCCCGCCACACCCTTCCACGTCTATTCGTTTGCTTATACCAAGGAAACTTCGCAGTTTAGTACCATTGTCACCATTGATGTACTTTTAGATTATTTTTTCATTTATCCTGATTAAGTAGGTAAAGATTGCTGGACCGGATGTGCTTACCTCTCCCTAGCCCACGTCTATCCGAGGCTTATACCTCGGTAAAACAACAGTTATCCATCATCTATACCCAGGTAAGATTCGTCTAACTAATCTATATATAATTATATAAATTATATACACATATACACATAACCGGGCGCGGTGGCCGAATCGGTAGATTGCAAGCTTCCGGTGCGGAAGGAGGGGAAAAGTCATACACTTTGTACTGCATTGAAAATGTTGAAAACTTTGGATGACCCCTAACTTAGCTTTATTTCTGTTATTTCTGGGCGGTTTATTTCTGGGCCATCTTCTCTGATGTCTGGATCTGGCGAAGTGCCAGGAAAAGGAGTCACGGTCAGCTATGATGCTCCTGGGTGCACCTGGAGGCAATCTTCTTGAACCAGTCTAATATAGTGGTGTTCTCTGTGGCGGAGTGGTTAGAGTGTCTGACTTTTTTCTAGGTCGGACTCCTAATCTGAAGGTCAGTGGATTCCCTGTGCCCCCCACCTATGCTAATTTGGATTTCCACCGCTGTGTATAAAGGCCCAGTCACACCTTATCGGACTGGGGAACCGGACGAGAACCGGACACTGTCCGGTACTGTACGGCGATGTCCGGTACATGTCCGGTAACCATCCGGCGGTGTCCGGTACAAGTTTTGAACATGCACAAAACTTCTACCGGACACCACCAGACTGACATGTCCGTTTGGTGTCCGGTATGTCCGGTACCCATCCGTACATGTCTGGTACCCATCCGTTGGTGTCCGGTTTGTCCGGTGCATGTCCGGTACCCATCTGTTACGTGTCCGGTTCTCGTCCGGTGCTCGGCCGGTATATGTACGGTACATCTACGGTACTTGTCCGGTTGTCCGGTGGCAATTGACCCAATTTCGATACATTTCGATACATTTTGTGTACTGGAGAGCACCGGACTAGACAATTCTTTGTCCGGTGGTGTCCGGTACTCAGTCCAGTAAGGTGTGATAGGTGCTTAACTTACAGCGTCACCAAAGGCCAGTTGCTCTCATACCATGTCTATGTGGTGTGGGAGGTTAAAAATCCCTTGGGTCGGTAAAAGTGTAGGCTCGGGCTTTCTATCGACAAACTGACTAATGATGAAAACAAGTCTATTCAGACATTTCCATGATAGGCAGTATAAATCTTCAAGAGAAAATAGTTTGTTTGTTCCATAGAGTGCCAGCTTTGAGTCATCAAAGCTGATGGAACTAGCAGAATCCATTTTTACGAAGTCCAACTTATAAGTTATTTTTTTCCTAATGCTATACCGCTATTCAAATGTGATTTATGCATCTCAACCTCTAAGCACCAACATTTTCGCTTGCATATAAATTATAAGGTTCATTTGGATTATTTCCTCTTGAACACGCACTGTTAATATATGTAAATAGTACAGATATTTTAATATTAATACACACATATATGTATGATATATAGTTCATCGAATTTTCGAGTATTAGAAATCAAATTCTGTATTAATAGTTTGTGTTTTGTTTTTGTATTGTTGTCAGGGGCGTTGCTACCATTGTCACAATGTAAGCATGTGCAAACAATTTCTCTCAGTGTCATATTTTGTCCATCCTCTTTATAATATTCACCTTTTTAAATGTACTTAAACCTTCATAGTCCGATGAAAACATCAACTTTTCAAAACCAAAGCACTTATCTAGATTTGCTTCTACATAATTAAATTAGATACTAGTGCACTAATTAAACATTTGTCGCTACATAGAAGGGAATACTGAGGCAATTTAATAGAATCTGTTACTGTAGAAGCCTATGGTGTCAGAATTTTGGCGTTCTCGCCAAAGTTAAGTTTCCATGTTTTTGCTTCAAATATATAAAAAGTTAGCCATTTAAAATAAAAGTTACTTCAAACTAAAGTAAGGTAGATTATAATGACCAACCCACTATAGTTATCTCAGAAAATTACAGAAACTCAAAATCATCGGACTATGTAACTTAAAAATGTCCTGTAAGGATGTGCAAACAATTTTGTGGTTGCAATTTTTAAATTTCTGACTACGCCCCTGGGTGGCTGCTTCGACGTTCTGCTGCTGGGTCACTCTCCTGAAAACTGGTCAGCATGGGATGGGATTTTAAAACATCAATAAAAAACTTTGTACTTATTTTTTTCCTTATACCTTTCATATTCATGTTCAGATTTGATGAAAGAAATAAGGGAAATAAAATAAAACTGTGTGCAACTTTGGTCCTTTTAGTTATGAAGTGTTTTAGTACCAAAAAAAACCATTTTACAGTCAGCCATTTGTAACGTGACATATGGGACGTAGTTGAATCCTTATTAACATCTTGTATTGCATTGATATATCAAACAGAACAGTTCCCAAATCAAAAAGGAAGTATTTATTAACATGTATGCATGTTTAAATTAAAAGAAAAAAATTGATGTCTTCAGAAATAACATTAAAAATTTCCTTCACACGTGTAACCAGTGGTGTCTGGATGCCACACAAATATTGTACACTAATTATTCACTGAATAAAGCATGGCTGGGAATTACTTTTTGTTATCAATATAAGCACTACATATTTCTGGATATTATGCCATGATTAATATGCTTCTAAGTATGATATTATTTAATTCTGAATAGATTTTTATTAAGCAGACTGTGTGGTGCCCTAAACATGTGTTACACATGTGACACACATGTTATACTGCCATAAGACATAGCTTAATCATGGACTACACCTTTATTTTTTATCTCATCAATTTATATTTTACATAGATGTAAAAGGGAGATTTCCAGCTTTCATTTGCAACAAAAAAATGTAAAAAATTCAAATATTAGATTTTAACTCTCCATGTGACACTTCTGGCCAGTTTTCAGGAGAGTGACCCTGCTACATCTGCATATCCTTAATCTGGGCCAGTCGTGTTTGTAGCTGATGGACGTGGCTAGGTGTTCTCAGGTGCAAGAGGCAGGTGGACAAGGCTGGGGGTGCATAATTCGGTGCCTTGCGACGTATTTGGCTAGCGCTATTTTCAGTGGTGGTAACCGTACCGATTCACCCCCACAAACAGCCATACTGCAACAAAGGTTGGTTGTTGGAGTTTTATGTCCTGGTAACATCATATCAGGATGGGTAGGCCTACCAACATGTGACAGTAGCTGGTTGTTGAGGTTTACATCCTAGCAACATCTATAGTCGTATAAAACGACGCCTCTAGAGCACATTAATTTTATCATCGGCTATTGGACGTCTAACATATTATAAAGTCCATGCCTGGAATCTGTGGTTGTGTAGGCAGGCTATGGTGAAATCAATACAGGCAAAATGAGAAAGGCAGAGTATAAAGAGTGAAAGAAGAGAGAGAGCCAAGCCCTCAGGTTCATTCTTATATGGTACATGGATCCAGTATGGCATATCACCTGACCACATTCTCCCAATGAGAATCAAGCATCTACAGCTCTACCAATGAGAATCAAGCATTTCCGGTCCCCATTGTTACAGTGATCTGCCCACCACCACCAAGCAGCGTGGCTCCTTTGGTCACCACCTGCCCTGAGCTGAGTGTGTGGTGATCTGTGACTAGCAGAGGGGGGAGGGGGTAGTGAGTAGAGCTCCAAGTGCCCCTTACACACTATCTTACTAGCACCACAATGTCTATTTACAATGAGTCAAGTACCACCAGCAACTACATAAACACATCTATGTACCTGGCCCTATATACCTTTTTCATAAATAGAACATTTGCCTTCCCCCACCAATGCTTCATTATCGGAATATTTTACAATATGGTCATCCTGACATATTTCTTTGGAGGAAACCTGCTGCCACGACATAGGCTACTCATTCTGATAAGCAGCAAGGGGTCTTTTATATGCACATTCCCACAGACAGGACAGTTATGGACCACTGGTTCTATAGTAATATCAGGACAGGTACCAACTTGTGACAGTGCACACTCAGTACATATTGACTTTATAGTGATGCCCCACTGAAAGATCAGGCTGCCACCACCATGACCCGATGCCGAACTGAGTCACACTATCCTGATACTGGAATAACCAGTCCTTGTCTTATCCTAGTAATGCTAAGTGCCAGGCTAGCTAGCAACAAGTATCAACTATCAATTTTGTAAGTCATTGATTTGACTCGGTCGGGATTCGAACTCCTGACCTTCCGCACAGGAAACTTGCGCTCTACTGATTGGGCCACTGCGGCTAGTATATATATATAATATATTATATATATATATATATGTCGTTAGGTGCACTGATCTCCCAGGTGAAATGCCAAATGCACAGGTAGGCGTGGGTAGGTTGATTTCATCAGCGAGTCTAGATAGGATAATGGTTAGAACACTAGCTTTGGAATAGCAGAAGTGTGGGTTCGACTCCTATTCTCGGCACAATGTTCCTTTCGTAACATCAGGACACGAGCACAAGTAAGGCGTTGACCGGTCGGGCCGGGCGAGGGAATGGGGCCCCGGTCAAGCGAGGGAGGGGCGAGGAAAGGTGGGGGCGCCATCTGACGGACTCGAACCCAAATGGACAATAGTTAAATAGCCAACTTCCAACACCAGGGGTGGGGTTGGGGGCGGGGGGGGGGGGCTGTGCGCCTTCTCTACATACGCATATATATATATAAGCTCTTTTAGATCAAAGTTTGAGTGAAGTGAATATATTTTTAAGTTGAACACATCAATAAAATATCCATGTTTACTCTTAAATGGGACAACCATTTCTTGTTTTAAAAGTAAGACCTTTGAAATGGCCAGCCCGGCCTAAATGGGTTAACTAACCTTTTAACAAATGTTACCCCCCCCCCCCCACACACACACACACACTGCCCGGTTTGAACCTCCATGGTGGAATATAGAAAGCGTCCACTGAGATTTGATTTCATATTTCATTAAAAAGCCCTTACCGGAAGTTAGACCCCCTCATTCTGGGTCAACACCCCCCCCCCTCGTTTCTCACGCCTGATTGACTTCCCCCAATCGATGTCAGGTCAATGTTGATTGGTTACTATAGCAATCACGGATCAATATTTCACTCTGGGGATCATTCCATTGGGGCTGCCAGCGAAATGGGGTGTGTGGTGGTAGGTGCTGAGTTGGTTGGTTGGTGGGTGGAGTTTTATGTCCTGGCAACACCTAAGGTCATATAAGGACGGGTGCCGACTTCTAACAGTGTGCATTCATGGCGACTTTATACTGCTGTCCCACTAGGAGACCAGGCCGCTAGCACCATGACCTGATATCCCACTCAGTCACATTATTCTGACACTGAGCCAACCAGTCCTGGCCCTATCCTAATAATGCTGAGCGCCTGGCTAGGAAGCGACAACTATACATCTTTAAGTCATCGGTTTGACTCGACCAGTGTTCGAACCCATGGGTACAAATCCAACGACCTACCAAAACGAGAGACAGACGCTCGACTTATTCGACCATCCTGTCTGGTGTTTGTAGGTGATGATCAGGTATCCACTTTTATAATCATTTCTAAACAATTCTCATAAATTACCACACAACTCCCACACCATCCGCCTCTAATTTGAGTAGCAACATTTAGATTTAATTGGGAGAAAATGCAACCCTAGATACAGTGTAGTAATCATTACATCAAACACTCACATATACTTAGATGGCCCTGTGATCGGGGCAGCTAACGGTACACTGGAGTTGTACATAGCATCATTTTGGCTGGGTTTATCGATTGGATAATGGTAGCCCAGCGTCCTGCAGATTGTACCGCCGTGTTGTGGCTGATTCATTAATGCTTTGCGAAGCAGCTTCGACGGAAGGAAGCCGTGTTAGTCCAGCGCATGCGCAGATGATGACGGATGGAGCACAGGGTGGCCAGGAACACAGGTATGCAACGCTACACAAATATGTTTTTTCTTTTCTTTGTTCAACATTTTTATTCCAGTTGAATAACATCTTTGTTTCAGTACCGAGGCCCTGGTCTTCCAGCCTTAACAGCTATGGTGCATATGAACTATTTCTGGATGGCATGATGAGATGGTGTGAATAATATATACAATAGCGGGTAGCAATCAGGCATTATAAATATTATGGGGATCTTAATTTGTGCATACCCATGAGTAGATAAAGGATTCACCCGGTACTTGCAGTACAGGGGTGAAGACCAGCCTTATATAAAAACGGTAGAAAAATCGGGCTAATGAAATGAGTCTTTATGAGAGCCTAATTTCACAATCTAAGAAGCAACATTTATTCTTTGTATATGTCTTTATATTTCCCCGCTACCTTTGAGTTGAAAAATATAATAAAATATCTAGTTTAATAAGATTTAAAAGTGAAATCGACTGCGATCTAGCACCACCATCTTGTCTTTTTGCATTCTCGCCCATTTCACCAACTCTGTTCCTATATATGTAGCCATTTGATCCTGGAACCACAGTTTCTAGTTCCTGTCCCATACTAAAGCTATTTTCGCCCGTATTTACACTACGTTGTCGTTCACCCGTGTACTACAAGGGTGAATCTTTTATCTAACCCATGAGGAGACATTAGTACATTGGGTATGTCTTGTTGCTACAGTTAGATTATGCAGAGAATGGTTGCATGATTCATTTAAATTGTCTGTGGTTAGTATATATTTTAAGCCCCATTCACACACACGTTAAGTTGATTCGACCCAACTAGTTTGTCTCATGTAGACCGTTTCACGAGGTGGATTAGACGTGGAGATCTAGTTGAGGTGGGTTAAGGCCCGTGTGTGAACACGGCTTTATTAGTTTAGTCAGGTGTTACAAGGTGGAAGTTATCTTTGTTATTTTTCTCTACTCCCCCCCCCCCCCCCCAGTGGAGTAGCATTATAAAAATCACCATGAGAGGGCATTGTCACAAGTCAGTATCTAGCATGACATGACCTCAGATGTTGTTAGGACGAAAAATCCCAACAAACAACTTTTGTTGATTACGCAGAGGGACAGTGCACAGTCATGGCAACCTTATAGTGCTGCTCCACTGGGAGACCAACCTGCTGGCACAATGACATAATTTCCCACTTGATCCTGGTACTGACCTGTCCTGTCATAGTAATGCCAAACGCCAGGCCAGGTAGCGACAAGTGTCAATTTTGTAAGTCATTGGTTTGACTCGGCCCGGATTCTAACTCCCGACCGTCCACACAAAAAGCAAGTGCAATTACCGATTATCATTTGAATTAGAGATTCATGAAATATGCATAGCATGTTGGTTGTGCTAGTTAGTATGTTAGTTATATGTAGCTAGTAGTTAGTGTATTACATTAGGTGTGTCTCATCTAACATGTATCTTATGTCAGGAGGACCTTATCTAGGCGTCTTACTTTATGGGGCTGTCACACTACGACGTAACGACGTCAACGTAGGGAGAACGTGAAGAACGTTGAACTTCTCGGCGTAGTATGCAAATTTGGGCAGAAGTTGAACGTGGATGCAGCGTAGTGGACGAGAGAGTAACGTCGGTAAAGCGTAGTGATACCGTCGTTCGACGAGAGAGGTGAACGTAATGACGCTGACGGAACGTTATGAACGTTATTCCATCGTCAGAAGAACGTTACGTGACGTTAGCTACGTCATGAGACGTTGAACGTACGTTGAATGCACGTTCTCCTGACGTTCTACTGACGTTGTCCTGACGTTCCCATTACGCCCCGTGGGCATTTGCACTTGGTTTAATGGGGGTCAACGTAGTGGAACGTAGTTGAACGTAGTGAGGAGCGTTGGAATAACGTCCGTTTAACGTCATTGACGTTCGCTGAACGTGAACAGAACGTACGGCGAACGTAAACCCTTACGTTCGACCTACGTCGAAACTTTTGAACATGTCCAAAACCTCGACGTATCTCGACGTATCGCTATAGCAATATCAGGTCATCACGTGACCCAGATTTTGAGCTGAATGTTTAGAGACTTGAGTCGATGATTGGCAAGGTGCTGTATGCTAATCCAACTCTGCCTGCATGCGCCTCGCCGAAGTCCTTCATCGTCTCTGCTGCCATATACTTCACTTAAAGCTGTACAGTCCGATGAAAGCCATCACATTTCAAAACACAAGACACTGACCTATATTTGATCCTACATATACAGTAAAACCTCTCAAGAATGTTTTGTTTTATTTAATGACGCCTCTAGAGCACATCGATGTTCGTATCATCTGCTATTGGACGTCAAACATATGGTCATTCTTATATTTCTTTGGAGGAAACCGGCTGCTGCCACATAGGCTACTCTTTCCGATAAGCAGCAAGGGGTATTTTATGCACACTTTCCCACAGACAGGATAGCACATCCTACAGCCTTTGATGAACCAGTTGTGGACCACTGGTTGGAACAGAAAATAGCCCAAACTGAAAAGGGGTCCACTGAGCACGATCGATAGAATGACCGACACCTCCACAAGTAGACATAGTAATATCACTACAACCAGCAGTGTGGCTAGTGTACATAACTATGCTTAGCTTCTTGTTTTTTGTTGGTAAATGGATTTTATTAATAGGAATAAGTTACTTCTCAGCAGTGTCGCACTGGTCTTTCGACAATAAATGATAGTTATTTACACACAATTTATGGTAAAATTACCTTTCAATATATAGGTGTAGTATAACATACTGTCATGCACATAGATGAATGTTGGAGTTTTACATCCTGGCAACATCTAAGGTCATATCAGTATGGGTACCGACTTGTGAGAGTGCGCACTCATGGCTTTATGGTGCTGTCCCACTGGAAGACCCGACCACCAGCACCCTGATATCCCACTCAGTCACATTATCTTGACACTGAGCCAACCAGTCCTTGCCCTATCCTAATAATGCACAGCACCTGGCTAGGAAGCGACAAGTCTCAATGATTGTAAGTCATTGGTTTGATTCGACCGGGAATTGAACTCCCGACCTTCCTTCCGCACGGAAGGCTTGAGCTCTACCGATTCGGCCACCGCATCTGGTGCTGGAACTAAATGTCTCGGGTTGTGGGAAAGGGTTGGTGATAGTATGTGCACTGTGGTGAAATGTAGCTTATATATATATATATATATATATATATATATATATATATATATGTGTATATACAGTAACACCTCTCTAAATCGACCGACCGTGGGACCGACTTTAAGGGGATCATTTAGGGAGGTGGTCGGTTTGGAGTTAGAATATCATTACAATGGTATTGTTGGGACCCAAATAAAGCGATCGATATAGGGGAGTGGTCGATCTGTGGAGGGGTCGGTATAGAGAGGTTTTACTATATATATATTTGTGGGGAGGTTGTTTTTTTAGCTCAACTTTAAAGTGGATGCGGTCTTCATATATATATATATATAAGCTATTTCGGCTCAGTTACGATCAAATAAAAAGTCCATAGTCAGCACTGTAGATAGTCAGCTGACACTATACCACACCTGTTCCCCTATTGATAATGATATAACGCTCTGACGTATGTGTGATCTCAGTATTAGACGATTTATTACTAGCCGATCCCGTCTGTTCTTCTTCTAGATTGCTGAAGTCACGTGGGAGGATGGAGGATGGAGGGCTTCATACATGCACCACGACTGCTATTCCGTGCACCTGAAACAGCCCACGTTTCTCCAAGACGCCAGTTCTGAAAAGTCACATGAGATGAGGCTAAGCGTTAGTCCCACAACAAGGTGCTCGGTGTGCGTGTGGCTCATGCCACAAAGGCAGGCACACCAGGTGTGACATATTTTACCATGGCAACAGGATTCCACCCATAATGGCGGAATGATGTGAGAACATGCTTTCCATTTTGGCAGGTCATCGGATTAGAAACCTGGATTCGAACCCTGGCCGAGTCAAACCAATGACTTTTAAAATTGAAACTTGTCGCTGTCTATTCTGATGCAGGCTGTAGCCTGATGCGTGGCAGAACTATGATGGGGCAAGTAGAATGAGGAAAACCAATTGTCTGCAGTTGAAATTTACCCCGCTTAATCAAGTCACGTAAAGATACACCACCCCAAAAAAAGACAACAGGTTCCAAGTCATTGGCTTAGGTATGTATTTCATGAGATTAATGAAGTACTCCATGGACGTGGTATACCTAAGTTGGGAGTGAAATTAATGCCAAGTCGCCTGTTGCTGTGTAGCTCTTATTTGTTTACATGGTATTGAGAACACAGGAGGTCTTGCGGTTCAAACTCACCACCCTCAATGCAACAATCAGCGAAAACCTGGTGAACAAGCAATAGGCCCTACCAACCCTGCAAGGGATATATATATTAGAGAAACAATTTGATTGCGGGAGAAGGAGATTCAGTGCTGAAATAGGGTGTATTATTCAGCAATCAACGAAGAGCTGGTGAACAAGCAATACCAACCCTGCAAGGGATATATCGGTCAACAATTTGATTACGGTATGAGAAGCGGCTTCAGTGCTGAAATGGGGTATATTCAGGGTAATATTACTAATAAGCAGTTATCGTAATATTACTAATAAGCAGTTATCGTAATATCATCCCAAGGGATGATGAAAGCCACCATATTGTAAGAACCAAACCGGCATCTCCTCAACACACATCAGTACCAGATGTGTGTTGCTATGGGATGACCAGGGTACTGCTTGTCTCAACTCCATCCAGAACTCGGACTGTGAAGAGTATATTCTGCCATATATAGCATGTGCTTCTTACTAATCTTAATCGCCGTGAATATGGCCTATGCTGCCGACACGACGTAAAGCAACCATCAATCAATCAATCAAACAATTAATACTAATCTTAGCGCCAACACAGTCACCCAGGGAGTACATCACATATTAAGGAATTCATTGGAAAGGTTCTCACGACAAATGTCGTCAATTAGAGGGATACCAATATGGACCTTATATGGATTATATTTGTGAAGTTTCCATGTTCACATCACAATGTCGCTGACAACAACACCCGAGCTCAAACTGGATTCTGGAACCACCATGACCGTTTCCAACTTCCAGGAGAACGCGCCCGTCACCCTGCAGGCGTTAATCCCTGGAAACCCGATCATGTTCGCCGTCACACAAATTCTCATTTCCATTCTCCTACTGGCAAGCAATGCCTTGGCAACATTCGTCATCATCAGGAGCAACCTCGCCAGATCCCGCCCTAGTGCTTTCATCGTTCACCTCATCGTCTGCGACAGTTACCGCGGCCTGGTTGCCTTGGTGACCGGCGCATTTACGCTGGTTCACGGCGGGATGTCGCCCGCCGCCTGCCGCAGCGTCGGCTTCTTCGGCATGTCGTCGGTGATAATGGGATCATTCGCCGTTCTCCTCCTCCTTTACGATCGGCTCATATTTATCTCATCGCCAGTTAATTACACACACCGCATGAGCAAGAAATTCGCCGTCTTCCTCATGGGTTTCAACTTCCTGCAGGGAATCCTCTTCGGCGTGGTTCCGCTGAACGGGTGGGGAGCGTATGAGTACAGTGACGTCATCGCGGCGTGCGGCGTCTGTTGGCCGGACCCGGGGGGTTTCCCCGTCGTCGTCGTGGTTTGGGTTCACTTGTTCCCGTTGCTGATGAGCGGACTGTGTTTTGCGCGAATTGTGATTTGGATGAGGAAGCGAATCTGCCAGGTTCGCATGAACACACAGATCAAACTTACTTGGAATGTAATCCGTGACCAGAGCTTCAAGGTAAACAAAAATTCTAACTTCATTAAAAAAAAAAAAAAAGGGACATTCAAATATTACGCACTGCTTAGGGGGCGGGGGGTAGATAACAGATTCACCCTTGTACCACAGTAGCCCGAGTAGGGGTGAGAAACAACACATTAGAAAAAGTTGAGAAATTGTGGGTAAATGAAATGAGCACATACGTTCTTAATCTAAGAAGCACAATATATTCTTCACATACAGAATTTTTGAATGAATTAGTAGATTAATTCCAGTAGTTTGAATAAGCGAGTTCAGCATCTCGGGCGCGCGGTGGTTGATGGGAAGTCATCGGGATAAACAAACCCACATGCATGACTCAGCCTGGAGGTATGCGCAGTGCATAACGTTCATTTTATTCAAAATTAATAGAAATGCAGAACCCTAACCATATAAATTTAATATAATCTATTCGTTGAATATGTTTTCTATATGTGTACCAAGTGGTTTGTTTCTAGGTGGTGTGGTTTTAGAGATATTTCACTTTTTCTGTAAGAAGATTGCTCCCGGCCATTGACAATGCACTGAGTTTGCCGGCAAATGTGGCTTTGTTTATCCCGACAGCCGACGACCGGAAGTCGGTCCCGCACATGCGCGCAGGAGATACTGAACTCGCTTATTGACAGAACCCACATATCTATGTGGTGGCCATTGGCAGGAAGTTGAGAGGTTCCTGGGTAATAATCCAATATAAGTCAGGAAGCAGTTATTTTTATTGGCTGAGGTAGTTCATTCAAAAGTGGTGGATTTACTTCATGGGCTATCAATTCAAACTGATTTTGTGTCATTTTGCCTTGACTTTGTTGGCGTTGTTGTACATTAGTTGATTAAAGCTGCATAGTCCGATGAAATATCAAATTTTCAAAACCAACCCAATTATCTAGATTTGATTTGACATATCTAACTTAGATACTGATGCACTTATTAAGCATTTGTTTCCGCGTAGAAGGCAACACTGAGTCAATTTAACAGAACCTCTTACTGCAGAAGTGTATGGCAAGCTAATTTTCCACATTTTCACCCAAAATATCTCAAAAGTTTACCATTTAAAATAAAAATAACTTTGAACTAATGTAAAGTAGATACTAGTGATCGATCTAATATATTTATCTCAGAAAAAATACAGAAATTCAAAACCATCGGACTATGCAACTTTAAGCAAGGGAAATAAATTTCAATCGTGGACGATTGGTCTTCCTCATTCCACTGCTCCTTGTCCTATCCTAAGAATGTATCAATTTTTAAGTCATTGGTTTGACTCGACCAAGGTTCAAACCCATGAGCCCACGATCTACCAGCACGGGAGATGGACGCTCTAACTCATTCAGCCATCTCGTCTGGTTACATACTATATTATGTGTTTTGAACATATACAATCGGATTGTAGCTATTGGATTTTAATCAAGATAGGGTATGAATGCCAAATTAAGACTATCAACAGACACATTTTCTCCAACTTTTACATAGGGTTATTATTCACCCCTGAACAGAGTCAGAGGTGAAACTTTTATCTAGGGGGGGGGGGTGTAGGTCCAAGCGTTCTATGGTGTATATGGTCCAGCGTAGATAAAATATTGACCCCTACCCAGAGTAGGGGTGAATGACAACGTAGTCTAAATACAAGCAAAAACTGCTTTAGTATGAACAAGAAGTGGAGTTCCTGGTTCCAGTATCCAGTGGCTACCTGTATTGGCACAGAGTTGGTGAAATTGGAAAAAATGCAAAATGACAAGATGGTGACCTCAGAATACCCTCGATTCGAGTTTTAAAGTCTATTAATTTACATTGTTTCATTACACTGGAAAAAATACCTCCTAGTGAGCATATCCACTTTATTTAAATAAAAAAAAAGAAATATATACATAGGCCTAAATATGTATATAAATATTATATATGTATATAAATATGAATGATTGAACATGTGGGCGGGCCGTTAGGAATGAAGCGGGGCAGTGGTGGCGCCACCGGTCATCAACGTGGTAGGCTGCAGGTATTGGAAGTATACAGTAATAATAACAAAATTCCCTTCCACGCCTTTATACTCGCATATTAATTATACATCACATATAGTATGCATAAATAACATGAAAATATATGCTAGTTCGTTATTTATACTCGGATAATAAATTATACAGCCTATTTACTGATACAAATGCCATTTCTGTCTCTTTCATGGTTTAGGAGGCAAACCTTCCAATGCAGCTGATAGGGAAGACGCTCTTGTCCATTCTCGTCATCTACTACCTGAGCTGGCTCCCCTTCTTCTTCTACGTCATCATCCTGATATCTAACACACCAGTAGGCAGTGCCGCAGACCACATTTACGCCTTTCTGGCCACACTAACTTTGCTCACCTGTCTGGCCAACCCATGGCTTTACTGGTTGCCCAGTCGTCGGTTCAGACGCAGTGTGAAAGGTATACTGCCTTGTTTTGTAGGAAGTGCTTATACGGAAACAGATGTCTCGTCTATACAAACTACAAACAGGCCAAGGAGTGAGTCCTTGTTTGTGTTGAATAACTATCCAATTGGAGCAAGAACTATCTCAACAGTCACTAGTTTTTGATCAACTAGCACTTGTTGAACCAGATTATTGATTCTCGTTACTTGTTGAACTTTGACATGTGGATCAACTAAACACTATTGCTATACAGTATAACCCCGCTAAACCAAACTTGAAGGGACCGTAAAAATTTGTTTGGATTAACCGATCATTGGTTGAACCGAGCTTTGACTTTGACTTGGCTTTGGCAAAAACGGGGGTGCATTATGAATGTACAATGTATGTGGACACTATGATTATTGTTTTTTATGTATATACAGTTTAACCCCTTTAAACCAAACGATCGGTTAATCCAAACTTTTTTTGCTGACCTGGCAAAATACTACCATTTATCATATAAAAAAGTCCCATATGACCTTAAAACCACATGAAAGTTTGGTTTAACTGTACTGGAAGTGGCCTGGGGCAGACAATTTTGTTTGGATTAACCGATACTTTGGATTAACCGACTTTTTTATATGATAAATGGTAGTATTTTGCCGGGCCGCCGAAAAAAGTTTGGATTAACCGATCGCTTGGTTTAACCGAGCTTGGTTTAACGGGATTGTACTGTAGCAACAATAGTCAATCCTCTGTTATTACTTGTTGAACAACAGATTATTGACTGGTGTTCATGTTGAACTTTTGACGTTTGGAATAGCAAGCCGTTTGATGTTACTGGTTGATGTATATAGATTTGATATATATATAATATATATATACATACATTTTCCATAAGTAACTCAATTTTCATCAAGGCAATTAGTCAGTTGTATCCTCAGTTTTATTTTCGCAGTTAATTAAACCAAAATATATATAATCAATAGTTCTAAATTATATATACTATACAGCGAATATACCTCAGTCCATTCGATATTAACGTGCTATTTTTATACAACACAGCATTGGAAAATTGTTCACACATGTGGTAATTGAAGACAGGTACAACTATATATAGGTATACCCCGGCTGATACTCCAGATACCTTCCAGGGAAAAATGCAACGCTACACAAATTTTCATTGTTCTCGATTATCTACGGATTCCTCACCACAGCAAAACTGCGATACTGAACAATTATCTTTTATATGTAACGGTAATTTGTCAATTTTGTTTCCCAATACACACAGATTACCATTTAATTAATAAAAAATCTAGAATGAGAACAATATGATATATTGTTATACATTTGTATAAATACCTACTATACATGCTAACTATGAAAAGTTGTGTCATTAGTACATGATATGTTATTGGAATAAGACCAAAGCTTTGTTCTTCTGGCCATATAATATTTACAACTGACACTTACACTGACACGGACACACACACAATACTGACTTATGATACAGCCTTTGAATACAATCTATGCACAGGAAACCACACACATAGATATATACAGAAAATCCACCTCCACAGATCGACCACTCCCCTATATCGATCGCTTTATTTGGGTCCCGACAATACCATTGTAACCATAATCTAACACCTTAAACCGACCACCTCCTAAATGGACCACTTAAAGTCGGTCCCAAGGTCGTCGATTTAGAGAGGCTTTACTGTAGTTCGGAAATGGTTCCAAGCTTGTAGTCATATCAGCTATCAGCTTAAAGCTGCAGTCCGATGAAAATATCAAATTGTCAAAACCAAAACAATTATCTAACTGCCATTCTACATATCTAACTGAGATACTGGTGCACTTATTAAACATTTGTCACCTCACAGAAGGGGATACCGAGGCAATTGAATAGAACCTGTTACTGCAGAAGCCTATGGGGTCAGAGTATTGATGTGCTTGCCAAAATTAATTTTGCATGGTTCCACTTCAAATATCTCAAAGTTAGCCACTTAAAATGAAGGTTACTTCAAGCGAAAGTAAGGTACAATATAACGATCAACCTAATGTATTTATTTCAGAAACTCAAAATCATCGGACTATGCAACCTTAATCTACTGTGTTCCTCCAAGCTCTCATTCAGTCGGCAGACCGGAATGAGGCTCCACTTTCGGTCACCTGACCTACAACCATCACTCAGCCTCCTCCTAATTATGTGTATATATTTATAATCCGTCGAACAGCGGCGGGAGACACTGAAGTTGGCTGCGCGCAGATGGTGTCAGCGGCGGAATTAGGAACTATCACCAATGTAGCATGTATATAGATCAGAAAGGATTTAATTGGAGGTTGGCCTGTCCTTTGTTTATACCAACATAATTCA
Source organism: Branchipolynoe longqiensis (assembly GCA_030323885.1). Lineage (NCBI taxonomy): Eukaryota > Metazoa > Annelida > Polychaeta > Phyllodocida > Polynoidae > Branchipolynoe > Branchipolynoe longqiensis. The sequence continues at coordinate 17,371,676 of CM059193.1, read as the reverse complement.
TTATAGAGCACATATATCATTATATGTCTAAATGCAAAATACAGGATGTATAATTAATTATGCGTATATAAGTAGGCGGAGTATATATTCCTTATTATTATTACTATTATTAATCTACCATCTACACTATTTATTATGTCCAATCGCTGACTTGCCTCGATTTGCCCCTGTTGCCCCGGCAACGCCGCGGAACGGGCAGGCCTAAGTCAGTCTGCTACTCGATTTCAAAATTAAATATTCTATTCATTTGATGCTATCTTATATGTTGTCTTCATTGCAATATGTGTGCTCTCGAGTTCCGCTGGTCCCTCAGGTAGGACTGAAGCTGAGAATCAGCATGCCGGGTCACAGCGACAGTTTACATGGCGGAAGGTTGAGATGGTCCTCCATTCCAGCCCTATTCATCACTACACCCGATACATTAAGCCCACTTTAGACCTATGCACCACATGCTGCTTGATTACCTAACTTGGTAAGATTTTTGCCACACAATTCTAAGCTGTAGATGTGACCCAACATGCTGAGTTGCAGCTGAAGTCATTCCTAAGGAACTCCTACCCTGTATTCATTGGTATCTACTCAATTTACAGTGGTTTTACCGAAAGACATGTGCGTAAAAACACATTTATCACATCCTAAATATCGTTGCTCTGGTACAAACCAAAATACCACTTCCACGATCATTAAACATTATCTATTTACATTCTTAGGCTCAAATGCCGATTCTCCATTGCAGCAAAATCTTTCATTATCATAATTCATGTTTTTCTAATGAAAATTACTCAAGTTTTATATTTACTTCATGATTGTAACTTATCCAGTCTCATGAAACACAGCTGTCTTTGCACAGCCAATCACAGTCCAGATTTGAGTCGATGACACCTCACTATTTGCGACACTGGTGTGTAAACTGTAAGGCACCATTCTTTCACACACAAAAATAAAAAATTTAAGTGGGTCACTTCCGAGATGATAAAAGTAGGTCAGACTAGGCTTTATTGTCAGGTACTGCTCACAAAATGTGTTTGGGTTTTACATCATAACATTAACAGCATCTAGGGCCATATCAGCATGGGCTTGGGGTCCAAACTTGTGACAATGCGCACTCATGGTGACTATATAATGCTGCCGGCACCATGATCCGATATCCCACTCAGTCACATCCCTATAATTCAATATCAGACAGAGACAGAGAATCACTTTTTGGGCTAATAAATTTATTAATCAGGCGTAATAAATTTTCACAGGAGCCTTTTATATGACTAACACTAGCTAACATTATTGTAAGCTTTATTCCATCAGTACAGATGAACTTATTAGCTTTTCTTGATCTATGCTAGCTGACCAGGTAGTACTACCCAGAATTTAAATTGAAGCCTGACTCAATTATTACTTATTTGCAGGAATTCATTTACAAAGCTAACTATGATTAATAGATCAGTTAAATTTTTTGAAGGTGAATATTCTTTGGCAATTGAAGACAGGAGGCATCATCTATGGGTTGATCATGGTCAAACTGTCGAAGCACACCAGGCACACATCACTTGCAACTCATTTTTCACACATAAAACATAAGAATTTTTGGACCATCTAGCTCTCAGCCCTATTTATTTTAAGATTGACGATATTGCAGCTCTCGGGTCTGTACTGATCGAGTGTCAGGTAAGGAATGGCCTAGCTTTCAAATCTAGTTAACTTCGACCAAGGTTATGGAATGCTACACTAAACGGTATCTATGGTATGCATCACTAAGGAGCACGTAGTCAGGGTTTTGAATTATGCATGTTACCAGCAACATGTACAATGAGCAAACCAGTAATTGTGCTATTCTATTCAATGCCTAGTATACCAGGTTAGATAGCATCAATTTTATATCCCACTCAGGTTGGTTGGTGGTTGTTGTTTTACGTCTTAGCAACATCTAAGGTCATATCAGCACGGTATCCCACTCAGTCACATTATTCTAATACAGAGCAAACCACTTCTTGCCCTATCCTACTAATGCCGACCACAAGATTAGGTAGTGACACGTATAATTTTTACTATTATTAATATTATTATTATAAATTATTGGTTTGACTCAGCTGGGAAGTGGACTGAATCCACAACCTTCCGCCTGGTAAACCAGATTCGGCCAGTCAGTCCAGTTATGACAGATAAGTCAACGGTACCATTATTAGGTAAAAAATAAAATACCCACACCATAGAACGCGGTAGTATATAGATCTCCCTGGACTGTGACTAGCCTGGTGGCTACAGCCCGAGGTAAAATACATACATATGGTTGAAATTCCTCACATTGAAGATGCATGTAATTGATGTAAATTAAAGTGATGTAAATTAAAGTGATGTAAATTAAAGTGACCAACAGTTTTGATTTTATACCTCAGTCCATTCGATATTAACGTGCTGCATAGTCCGATGAAAGCAAACAATTTTCAAAGCTTAAACTCTCATCTAGATTTGATGCTATATTTCCAACTTAGATACTGGTGCACTTATGAAGTGTTTGTTGTTACATAGAAGGGTACATAACATCACTTTAATAGAACATGGTACTGTCGTGGGGGTGATGAAAATGGGAAATACTGCGCCTAGAGCGGGACTCGAACCCACATCTCTTTGCATTCCGGGCCAGTGTGCTAACCATTACACCACCTAGGCTCCCTGATATCAACACACTCCCCACGCCTACCTGTCTATGTGGTTACTTGCCTGAGAGGTCAGTGCAGACCACTACACTCGTCCCCCTGGAATTGTAAGTCTTGTAATGCTTACAATTACATACATACAGGCAATGCACTAACACATACATACACAGGGTAGGTTCAACAACCATACAGCGCAAAGCTTGTACAGGATCCTGATCACGGCAACCAGTGTCGTGGGGGTGATGAAAATGGGAAATACTGCGCCTAGAGCGGGACTCGAACCCACATCTCTTTGCATTCCGGGCCAGTGTGCTAACCATTACACCACCTAGGCTCCCTGATATCAACACACTCCCCACGCCTACCTGTCTATGTGGTTACTTGCCTGAGAGGTCAGTGCATACCACTACAGTACTATTGAAGCCTATGGGGGGGGGGGGGTGAGAGTCAGAACTTTGACGTGCATGTCAAAATTAATTTAGCATGCTTTCAACCTAAAATATTTCCATGTTTAAATATTTATTGTGAAGTTACTTCAAACTAAACTTTACAAAGTAAGGTTGATTATAATGACCAACGTGATATATTTATCTTAACAAAATGTAAGGAACTCAAAATAATCGGACTATGCAACTTTCACTAAACTGGTATGAAACAGGTGCACATCTGTGACAATCTGCACAGCATCTTAAATGCCCAATGACAAGACAGAAAAGTAATATACTCTCATAGATTTACTGGATTTTTTCACTCAAAATTATTCCATCTGATAGCATTATATATCATTGGAAAGAGAACAAAATACTCGATATGTTATGGGTATATGAGACTGTCTCAAAAGGTGCTAAGCAATATGGGACAAAACTTTGTCCATTGTAACGATCAACATACTATCTGCTTTTGCATTTGCTCAGGATAAACTGATTTGTTTTTTACATGGTGTTTCATAATCCCAATAGAATAGATATTGATTTGAAGCAAATGTCCTTGTGTTTTCAGTGTAACCGTTTCTGTGCTGTTTTGTGTCAATCATTACAATGGACAAAAAAAAAAAGAGTTATCACTTTTTGAGATGCTCATATATGCCTATAATATCCCCGTCAGCGTAGCCCGTCACTAATGGGTAACTACATAGTAGGGCAGTTCTAACAGGCAATATGTTGAGTAGGAGAAATAACAATGGCAGACAATTGGTCTGCCTCATTGCACTGCTCCTCCTTGCCATATCGAAGTAATCGCGAGCACCCGGCTAGGTAGTGACAAGTATCAATTTTTAGGTCATTGGTTTGACTTGGCCGGGGATCGAATGCAAAATGGGAAGAGGTTGCTCAATACATTCGGCGACACTGTCCTCATCAGGATTACTCCCTGTATATAAAAATGAATTAAACTGGGAAATAATAGTTTATTCCTGTTTCATATTGTAGCAGATTACTATCACTCACCCAGTTGAGTCTATCTAGATAATAATGCTGTTTGTATCACATTCTTATTGAATTAATTATATATGATGTAATTGGTCCCAGACAAATTGGAAGAAATAACTAAGGACGTAACTTTGAAATCAATAAGGGAAAGTGTTTGTCATGATGCTGCGGCGCGCTGATGGCATGAACCCCAACATGGCATCTAGTACGTACATCCGACTTGTCTGATCATCCAAGTGCATCTTGGGTTGAATGCGCATCGGTGACATGCGCAGACTTACCATATTAAATGGGTACACCTTACGCCCCATGAAGTTCACATCGGTGACTATGGTGTCACCTTGTTGGGTCACTGCAGTTCGAAGTTCGATACGAGAAGTTGTCTTACACCAGCACTTAACTCGATGTTCGAGTGTGTCCACAATTGGTCCCAGAAGCTCTGCGTTGTTGCCGTCCCATGGGTTCAGCCCAAACACTCGGAAAGGCATCTTGCTTGCATGCTGTCTACTGAGGTTATCGATGAAGAAGTATGAGAAGGACAGCGCGTTAAAGGCATATGGCTCCTGCCCCACCTGCTGCAGGGCTTCACGAAGGGTCACATTCCATATGGCCATATCAGTGCTGAGAATGTTCTCATGCGCATCATGCACTAAGAACCAGTCGCCGCGTGTGTAGTAAGGCCGGCTGAAGACGTCGATGATGATGCGCGACATCTGGCCAGGGGTTGATGCTGAGTACTGGTCGACAACAACACGCCCGGCAATCGGGATGTTGAGATGCATCGTATTATTGACTCGCACCAGCACAACATGCATGCGCTCGTGCAGCAGCCGCCACAAGTTCTGCTCCACCATTGTCTGGTTTGTCTTCGGATAGACCATCAGAAACACTGTCATCTTGCTGCCAACATGCGTCTGCACAAGTTTACCCTTGCGCCATGAGCGACGGATGTTGTTGTTGCCAATGACAGTGATCTGCTGCGTGAGTGGGTTGTCACGTGGCAGGAAGCCCTTGGAGCAGCCGTTGTATGTTGCGCAGGCCCAGCCGCTGAACAGTACCTGTATCAAGAATGGACGGAAAAGATGTAAACAGACAGAAGGAATCACAGCATCAAACAAGCTATCAAAGAGCCAGATGAGATATCGACAAGCCGGATGGTTTATCAAAGAAACATAAAAATGGCAGAATCAGAATTTGTTTGCAGTAGAAGACATTTAAGCCTGATAAGGGTGTCTAAGGCTCCTGGACTTCTGGATTATGTATTGACCGAGATGCAGTGAAGATTAGCAGATAAGGTTTTGTTTGGTGGGGTTTAATGTCCTGGCAAAATCTAATGATATATCAGGATAGGTACCGACTTATGTCAGTGCACACTCACGGCAACTTAATAGTTCTGACCCACTGCAAGACTGGGCTGCTGGAACCATAACCCAATACCCCACCCAGTCATATTATCATGATAGTGACCAAGTGAGTCGTCGTCCTATCCTATTAATGTTAAGCGCCAGGCTAGGCATCAACAAATATAATTTTGTTTCGTCATTGGTTTGTCTCGGCTGCTGACTGAACCAATAATGTTGTGTATGGGAAGCCAGCCAGTGCTCTTACTGGTTCGGTCCCAATATTAAGATGCTAAAGCAATTACTATATGTGATGTTTCTTATATTGAGACCAAAACATCTGTTGACAACATAAATATAAAAAATGTGTTAATAGCAACTGTGGCGTACTTGGAAGTTGTTGTCCTCCAACAAGCGGTCCATCTCGTACACGGTCCACTCACGAACATGCCGAGGATTGATTGGTGGACCAGTCATCGCCTGTTTGTTCTTGAACACAAGTGCCATCCGCTCACGGTCCGGTGAACTCATCACAGCTGCCATGGCGTAGCGCATCATGTACTTAAGCAGCTTCAGGTAGCATCTGAACGGGTCCGTCAAGTGTTCAATCACATCCACTGAGATGACAACCGCCTGCAGAAGGATCTCTGGGGGCAGTTTGATGTAGCAGCCCTTGCCGAGGTCCAGGTTTGCCTCAATGATCTTCAGATGCGGGTAAGAGGCTTTTGCGCGCTGATAGTTGTTGCCATAGTCAATCCCAATCACATTGAACTCACCCGCCAACTTTGACAGCTTCCCCGCACTGCCACAGCCCAAGTCAATGATGTACCTTTGGTGGTGAGAGCGAAAGAGAAGGCTAATAATGATTCTTCACCCGTTCATAATATTTTAGTTATACTAGACTTACTTGTAAGTTGAAGTGTTACTAAGATTCTTACGAATCTACAAATACGAAGGTAAGGATCAAGGGAGAGGACAAGCTCACGCAGTCCCGGATGTAGCCTCAGTCTTTAAAGTTAGAGGGAGCAAAAAACCTTAATAATTCTCGTTTCAGGAAACCTACCACCCTCCTACTTCCCTTGTTTTCTGAATCTTCTTTTTTTAAAGTTATTTACCTCAAGTTTTCATGGTTATTTTTACTAGGTGTGGGAGGGTGGGCCCCTGATCCTTACCTTCATATTCGTAGATTCGCAAGAATCTTAGTAATACTTCAACTTACAAGTAAGTCTAGTACAACTAAAATATTCTTACTTCATCTTCCGAACACCGGAAGTTAAGTATCCGGGGAGAGTCTTCATAGCTTGGTTTTTTGCTTCCAGACTTCACCTCCTTCTACTTCCTTCCTTCTGTCTCATTCTGCAAATATATGTAACCAGAATCTGTCTTTCGACATTAGTCACATTTTATGTCCTGGAAATCGTTTGGGTTGTACCCGTGACAATGTCATCAATTTGATATGCCTTTCTTGTGTAACAGACTCAGTCAATTCAACCATTTAGCTAATGCTTGGTTTATTTTTTGCTCTGCTCAGTATCAGTCTGCACCTCGCCTGGGTCTTCCAATGTTTTATGATAGAATTTTGCAAAACTCGCACTGTCTCGCCACGACGCATTCCTCATGACTGCGTTTAGGCTAGCACCTAGTGCTTTTGCTGAGGAGGCAGATGCCCCTCGTGTGCTATGTCCTTTGTATTTTGTAGTGTCTACCCCTGACAGTTCTAGGACCTTTAGTGTCCACCTGGCCAACGTGGCCCTTGAAATTGGCCCATGTGGCCCGACGAAGGAAATCAGCAGCTGCTATGTGTCTTTCCTCCTAATGTTCTTCATTCTCCTGGTGTATCTTTTCAGTGCTCTTACTACACCTAATCTACGATTGATTCTATATTCATAGAAGCACACAGAGTCTAGGGGTTTCCCTAGTTGGTTGTGTTTTAATAGTCTTTTCATTTTAAACACAATCGAGTCCTCCTGTATCGTCATGCGGTTTGTTGTCAGACTCAGGATAGTTTGTCCCCTTTGGGACAAGACAAGCAACAATAACAGTGTTAATTTATATGACAGTAATTTCAGGCTCATAGCCTCGTTGTTACCTAATGCTTCTATCCACCTTAGAACCTTCTCCACCTTCCAGAACGAGTCATATCTCGGCTGAGGTGGCCTCTGCCTGTGGCAACTCCTACAGAACCATTTGATTAAGAAATGTTCACCTATTGCGCTACCATTTAACCTAGGCAAAACCATGCTTAATGCACATCGTGCTGCATTTATCGCACCATACCCAACAATATTTTAATACCTTTAGTATTGGTGGGTCCATTACACTCACCCCATGCTCTATCGGCCACAGTGCCCATCTGTTAATATGGGTCTGGTAGTTTTTACGTTTGGATGGTCTCCACATGTGGGTAAAAGTATTGTAGTGTTTTCTTGTCAGTATCACACCCGTCTAACGCTCTCGCTAAAAGCGCTACACCGTTAATCTTGATTCTGCGATCGCTCGCAGTGTGGGCTCTCTTTGCAGGTGGCTGGCTCCAACAAGGATACCCTCTTCTTTTGGGAACTTGATCCTCTCTAGCGCTTCTACTTGGAAGTGGAAACGAGGGTTGTGCTGGCCAATGCGGAGCCACCACTATCGCCGATGCCCCGTCTCGTTGTATCTTTCTCATGACCCTAGGGAGTAGGCTGAACGGGGAAAGCAATAAATAAACATGCCTGACCAGTTTATCGAGAATGTGTCCATTCTCCAGTTGTTGGGTTCTGGCTCCCAGCTTACGTAAATCGGTAATTTAGCATTTAGCCTGGATGTGAACATGTCGACCTGTGGTGACCCCCAATGTTTACATACTTCTTTGACAATTTTGTTACTTATATTCCATTCTAAATGGTCCTTGAATTTTCTGGACCTCAAGTCTGCCAGTACATTATGTACCCCTGGTATGTGAGTAATCGTTAGCCAGTTATTGTGCTCCTGGACCATTCCCATATAATTAACGCCTCTGTTAGGCAGTCTTCTGAGTTGGTCCCACCCATGTTTTTACATAGGCCAAGGCCGTTGTGCTGTCTGTACATACTCTGATATGTACATAATTCCTCTTGCATAAGCTCATTAGTCCGAATGCTATTGCCCTCATTTCGAGCGCATTAATGTGTGATAGCTCGTCTGGGTGCCATCTGCCTCCCGTATGAGCCGTCTCTGTATAAGCTCCCCATCCCTGATGTGAAGCATCAGCATGTCTGGTTCTTTTCTCCTAATTAACCGTTTATTATTTAGGTTCACTTCTCTGCGTAACCTCTGTCTGAAATCCACATTCTCTTTTTGAAGTTACCCTTACTTTTCTTTAGTGCTTTAATTTTGTCCCATTCTAGGCTTTTGAAGTGTATACCCCCGTATAACTGCTGTGGCATAAGCCACCATTAGTCCTATCAGCCCCGCCACTTGTCTTATTGACATGTGTCTCATTTCTGCCCATTCTGAGTATATAGGCTTTAGTAATTTTTTTAAATCCTGGGCCCCGGTGATAACCAATTTGGTAAAACTTGGTACTTGAGTAGTCGGTTTCCGAATCCGAACCTGAGGAACTTCCTCTGATTTTTATTGATGGGTACTGAGTAGTACGCATCTGTTAGATCGGCGCTAACGATCCACATACCTGGCTCTAGCAAGTCTAGGGCTGTTTTGAGATTAAACATTTTAAAGTGTTCATATTGTATGCATTTGTATAATCCTGTCAAATCCAGTATCATTCGGAACTTGCCATTTGGGTTAGGTCTGAGTAAAATGTTTGATATCCACTGGTCTGGCATATCACTCACCACCTTTAACTAGGTATCCCAAGTGCCTTGCCAATCCACCAATAATCTGTGTGTGGAGCCTTAAAATTCATCATTTTCAATCTATTGGTGTGTTCTAAGTTGTTCACCAATTGAAATAAAATCTACAGCACAATAAAACTTCGGATATGACTTTGATCAGCTAAAGAAAACCAATGCTTTGTCAAGTCCATTTATATAGAAAATCAGCTTTGGTTTCAACTAACTTATGCATGAAATTATACACTGCTTCTTCAAACCTCTGGTGCCCATTCACCAGAGCTAGCATCATCATGCCAAGGTATCATAATAATTGAATGCTAAAGTTGTTATGCAATGTGCCAGCGTTGACTGGTATTAATTAGTGTAAGGCTAACTGCTCCATAAACACACCGGCCATCCACAGGGTTTGAAAACATTTTTAAAACATTCACATCTATCAAATTGTATTACATTATGTAAACAGAAAGAGCATATTGAAGATAGTACAGTGTGAACATTTCTTGGAATTATCTTGTATGGGTGATTTTCTGTACCATTTAAGCCTGCTCAAAGTTGGGCATTTCCTTTTACCAGATTTTATCACTTGTCAAATTGAGTTCTGGACCATTTTAAACCTATTTTTTAAAGCTTTTCCCAAGCATGTGTAGTGCTGAAAAAAAATAGCAGTGACAAGACTCATCAGTAGGTTAGGGATAAATCAGAATAATTTAATATGGGTGCCATTTTTGTCCACAACCAAGCCCCCAAAAGTGGTCCAAAGCGAAATTTGGAAATTGGTGAAATTAAGGAAATTGTTATTTCACACATTTTTGAAGAAGTATATCTTGAAATGTAACCACATCAGACCCCTTGATCTTTTTATTCTCATTGTATAGGCCCTGGATTTGAAGGCAAAAAACACAGGAAGTCTGATAGGGTGGTTACTTTTAATTTTTGGGACCATCAGAAATGCTATCTTTTTAGTTTTGGGTGGGACCAATAAAGTAACAACCTAAAAAAGTCTATATCTTCTACAATATTAGAACGATTTTCACAAATGAAGTGTCATTTTATTTCAAATTCAATATACTAACAGGTGAAATCCATTAAATCAAAGTCCAAACTATTTTTGAAAATCACTTGGGATACCTACTTTAACACTTGCTTTTCTGATAGTGACGTAACCTCTTTGTTTACAAATTCTCTTTCCCGCTCGTCCATTCTAAATGGCTGTGGTTCCCTTTCCTGTATCGGAATAACCCCGAACAGGATCGTGGTACCTTTCACACAGTTCAATATCCACTCGTTAAGTTTCGCCAATTGTTAGTAATTTACAATCTTACCTGCCACAAATGTTTTATTTATGTCAAGTTTGGCATTAACGTCAAAAAGTAATCTTGTCAGCTTACCAGGTCTTAATGCTGATGAGTCACCCACCTGGACAGGGTGGCTCACTTCTGCAAAGCCCCTCCGCAGTTGGAGTTGTTGTGGCTTCCCCTACCACGGGTGCTGTTCGGCATGTTGCCGTATTGCGCGTAGCCCCCACGATAAGTTCCCTCTGCCCCGGTCCCTCTCTCGGCCATTGCCGCTGAACTTGTTGTATGACGAGTTACCGCCATAGCTGCCACCCCGGGTGTTGTTCCCACAGTTGTGGCGTCTTTTGCCTTAGTAGCCTGAACTCCTCCTGTTCATGCAGCTTTCGGACTGATTTCAGCAGTTGCTTGTTGCGCTCTGCCAAGTTGTCAGAAACTCGGTGGCTTATGGACGGTCTCCATAGATATCCCGCTTTTCTTTGATGAGCTCCTTCCCCAGTCGGGAGTTCACCACTTTGTCAATGCTATTCTGGCGGTCCACTCTCATCTGGGTGTGTGTATTTACTAGCATTTTAATTGCATTCAGCACGTGTAGCGCCTGGCCATTCAGCTCAGAGTCCGCCTCACCCTACTGGAGTATGATGTCCATGAATGGTGCAATGGCCGTTAATGCTCCTACCACTCCTTTTGTGGCTGCGAGGAGTGAGCTATCTCCCTGTCTCCTTCCTTCTGCGAACCTGATCTCTTCGTTCAGGGCCTGCACTCTTGCGTCTGGCACATCTGCTAGTCCCGTATACTGCTGTGAGATCTCTCGGAGTGTTTTCAGTGGCTTCGCGCCACCTCCACCATGCTCATAATAGTGATGGATTATTCCTACCATGCTTTCACTGATTGTTATGCGTGCCGCTACTGGCTTCGTAAGTTTTTTTGTAGTCTTGTAGGAATTTCAGGAGTGCCCCTTCCGCCAAGCCTGTGTCTAGCTTGTACTCTCTACGCTTTGGCTTCGGGGTTGTTTCGGCTGCTGTCTTGGTAGTCTTTTCTTTTGCTACCGGCGTGTCTGCTTGCTTGGGTTTTGCGGGTGCCTTGAAACTACTGAACGGTGATGCTGTCACTTTGTTCGCCTTTGCTGCCGTCGTGGCACTCGCCGCGAATCTTGTTTTTATGGCTTTCAGTTGGTCTGTCATATTGAGGGAGGCAATGGATTCTAACTCACTGTTGTCCTCCTCATCTCCCCACGCATAGAGGTCATCGTCTCGCGTGTCTTCATCTTCCTTGTCTTGCCATGCTGTCCCGCCATCTTGACCTACATAGGCCGCGCTGTCTACCTCATCAGCTCTCGCTTCCCACCACACACGGGTCTCCTCTCTCATTCTCTCTGTCGCCTCTCTGGCTTGCTGAAACTCCCTTTTCATGCTCAGAAGTTCAAGGTACATTTTCTTGAACTCACTTCTGTTTTCTTCCTCTGGTACAGTTTGAGCGTGGCCTTGACCTGTCTCGGTCGTCTTTGCCTGGATTTTTGGCCTCGCCGTGGCCATCTTTTTTCGCTTAGCCTTGGTGTGGGTGTCCACCGACTCAGAGTCGCTCTCGCTCTGACCCACATTCGCTATCATTCCGTTTGGGTCGTCTGCCATCATTCTTGACATAAGAATTACCTTTCTTTGTGTATTATTGCGACCACACCACTTACTAGCCACTGTTAGAGCGGGCGTTCGTGTTCGGCCGAGTCAGCGTCCTGACACCTGCACTCACAGTCTGCACGATCTGAAACGACATGAGTTAGATTCGTATTAGTTCCCCACAGAACTTTGTTAACCCATTCAATTTTTCAAATTTGTTAGCACGATGCATATCATGTGGTCATTTGACACAACTAACCACAATTTATCACTCAACGTAGTGTTTCCTCCTGTGAAACTTACCTCGTTGTGCTCCTCTTTTAACTCGCTGCTTCTCCTCCGCTGCCGAGTTGTGTACTGAGGCTACATCCGGGACTGCGCAAGCCTGTCCTCTCCCCGGATACTTAACTTCCGGTGTTCGGAAGATGAAGTAAGATTTTAAGAATTTGGGGAGGATACATGAATCGCGTCACCTCCTCTCCATCTCACCTCTGACACAGACTCACCTGTCACTCCCAACTTCAGTTTCCTCACCGTTCACGCCTCACCGTGCCATACTTCAATCCTACCACCTGTCTCATTTACTCGTACAAGAACTCTTCTCCAGCGTTCACCACACCCACACAACATTAACCTGAGAGGGTGTGCTCGAGAACGAGAACGCGCTCACCCCTCCCCCCCCCCAGTGACCTGCCTCTAACCTGACTTCTAAACTATTCCCCTTTCCAGTATCTTGATGTAACCCATCATACCTTTGTCTTCATAGTTTACGTTTTATGTTATGTCCTGATTAAACTTTCCAATCCTTTACTTCTCGTGGGTGCTCCTTCCTGCATCAAAGTTTTGTAATCTGATGATTTTGAGTTTCTGCCATCTTTCTTTAAGATAGATATATTAGGTTGATCTACTTTACATCGAAATACTGGATGCCGTGACTTTAATTAGTGACATGCTTTATCCATTCTGGCAATACCAGAGCTTCAGTAAGAAAATACTTGCTACTGTTGCATGCGTAAGCATATTTTATAGTACCATGACTAGCAATATCATTTTCCTACAAAGGAGTATGAACAATTTTGAAGTGAAGTCCCCTGTTTATTTTGGCGTCCCCTTCTATTGTGTTATGTCCACAACTCAAAATTGGGTAGAAGATAACTTCCCTGTACAGATTTTATTATAGTGCAGTCGTATACTTAGGGTGTCACAGCATAAAAATTAATTGTTTCAACTTTCATACAATAAGTTTTCTTAAATATTTGTTGTTATTAATAAATCATGTTACATCCACACTTGAGGCTGGCTACTCAAATACATTTTGTTATTCTGACAAGATGGTAACCTAAACTATCCCTTCCTTCACATTTCTAGTATACATATGAACAAGAGTTGGGTACTCGGCGGGGAAATACACAATATTAATTTTTATCCCCATTTACCATGAAAAGACCCATCCACGTTGGATATGTAGGATGAAATGTTTTTTGGTTCTAAAAATGTATGGCCCTGTCACATTACGACGCTTCTCGCCGGCGCGCCGCCAAAGCGCAAAATCACTTTTAATCGTATTGGTAGCATGCGGTAGACGTTCTGGTAAAAGTTTGGCGCGCCGTCCTGATATGTTCCTAGGACGTAAAACAACAAAAAGAAACAGTTAGGCGCAACGTGTAGGAACGAGCCTCACGCGCGTGCGGCATCTGCCTAGCGTTCGCATAATGTTATTCCAGTGACTCTAACATATCTCGACGCGCTCCTAACGTGGCCATAACGTTGGCACACGTTGAAAGTTTTGTGCAAGCACAAAACTTTGCCGATCCCCTGCCGCGTGCCGCTGACCGTCGCCGTAGATGAACGAATACCAACGTGCGCCTAACGATTCCTGACGTATCCCGACATTGCGCCAAAAAATCACATACATCAACGCGCGTTGGCTAGAAACGTCGTAATGTGACAGCACCATTAGATGCTTTCATCAGACTGTGCAGCTTACATCATGACCAATACAACTGTATTTATTCACAATTATCATGATAACATAACACTATTTATAATTGGAACTAGCTATTTTCTGGAGTTAATTAGTCTAATCAAGGATCGAGAGTATGTGCTCAATTAGACTCATTCTGCCCAAATGACCCTTCTCAGCTATTATTGATCTAAACCAGGAAATACATGATAAAAATGATAGGCTTTCTCTCTGAAATAGAACTAACACCTGCTTAAACTAACGCCACTATTAGAGAAAAAGATTATTTTAAACAAAAGCAATTCACTGAAATAGAATTCCACAAGAAAAATAGCACGAACCCTTGAATAACAGTGACTTTCATTCCATTTGACTTTGGAGGCATTCAACTGGGACCTTTCCATCCGCAAGATTTAGGCTCCGCAAACTTGCACAGTGAGCTAGGTGTTTGAATGCAAAGAGGACCAGTCAAATGGCTTCAGTGGTTTCAGCCAATCAGAGCTGTTCTCTTCCATTCCAAACGACTGCCATATATGGGGCCGGCCATTTGCAATCAAATAGAACCAATCAGAGTTGTTCATTTCCATTGCAAATGACTGCCCCCATTTGCAATAAAAAAGAACAGCTCTGATTGGCTGAAGCTACTGAATCTTTTCCATATCAGCCATCTTGAAATACACCATGTGACCTTATGGATGGAGCCACAAGACCCATTCGATTCATACGTATAGAAACCCACTTGATATGCGTATAGAAAGGCCCAGTCGAATACTTCCATTGATTTATAACCTATATAATTCCACCCCTGCATGACATCATATAATGGACTGTTTGAGGTGTAACCCAGTACCTAGGGACTGCTCTGTCCAGGCACTTGAGACCGAGTATCCTATGGCCATATTTAATAGCTTGAGTGCAATGCATTTAATATTTTGTTAACATATAGCCAACATTCATGGAAGGAATAGATGATGAAATCAAGTGACAAGATTTCTTTAGGCGCCATCTAAAGTTGTCAACATTTTCATGGTCGTACAAATCGTACGACATGGGGGAGGGGTTGTCAGTAAAGTATGACTTTCAGCGTTTAATAAAATATTTTTTGGCAATTTCTTTTTATTGGGGGGGGGGGGGGGGGGGGCACACTGTAGTAGACTGCACTGGCTTCTGGAAATGAGCCACATAAATGCCATATTATTGAGCCTCTAGAGTGTACATCTCGGCTAGGCTTCAATTGATACACATTTCACAGGCCTTCGGTCCTCAAACGCCAATATCAGGCAATAATTGCTTAATACATAGATTATATACAAACCTTGCAGAGTAGCGTCTGGCAATCTCTGCAGTCACAAAGTATGTGACTGGGTGGTAGTTCTTGACCTTGCGGTCTAGGTGCACATTGGGCTTGAGGCGATGCTTGTATAGCTTTGATGAAATATAGAAGTTCTTGTGCAGCGGGTTTGTTACGTTGATCTTCTCGATGAAGTCTTCGCCAGTCATGACAATGTCATCTTCGGCATATGGGTCATGGTGACTGGGTGCGTAAAGATGGCCAGTGAAGGTGAGAAGAAAGAGGCCCGTCGCCAAGTACAACACAATTGACTTCCAGACGCGCATGTTGACTTGAGGTTTAAACTGCAAGAAATGAATAAACATCCACTTACAATTTTTTGTTAAAATCATTAATTAATTTGCTCATTCCATTAATATTAGGAGTGTTTTCTTGTAATTCATTTAGTTTAATTCAGTATTAATTTATTTACACTGGCAAATATTTGTTTTAAAATTTAAAAGAAGACATATTTAACAAAAACTGTCATGGAGGTTTGCCATAAACAAAATATTAAAGCGATTTCTAAATTCTATGCATACAACTTTTACAAGCTGGGTTCTACTACACAATTTTATTTATTTGATTTTTGATATTGTCGTGGGGGTGATGAAAATGGGAAATACTGCGCCTAGAGTGGGACTCGAACCCACATCTCTTTGCATTCCGGGCCAGTGTGCTAACCATTACACCACCTAGGCTCCCTGATATCAACACACTACCCACGCCTACCTGTCTATGTGGTTACTTGCCTGAGAGGTCAGTGCAGACTACTACAATATTTTCTGTAATTATTCTGTTTAATTCAGGACACGACACGGAACTACTTAGTATGGGATTTATTAATCTAGTATGGAGAAAACAGATAGGTAATGGTACAATGTCAGAGTCAGGATATATCAAGGTAATGAGTTCAAGTCTCTGCGGGATCCGGGCACTCAACCCTATCATGTCACAGTCTTAAAGTAGGGTCGGGTGGGGCGGTGGGAAAAGGCCAGGAGGTGGTCTCGGGTCGGCGTCTGGTGGTGAAGTGCAGCATGGAGAGGCGGCCGGGCAGAAGTGACATCACAGGGATCACAGGGGCACGCTCGGGTATAAGCGGCGGCTACCAGCGCACAGGCGCCACCTGGAGTCACATCCCGGCCCCTATAGTTAAAAGGGGTAACGGTGGGATCCCAGGAGTCCTGTGTCGGTTCCAAATTACCCATGTTGCCTATGGAACATGACCAATGTTGCAATATTAAAAGTATATTCGTTTTTTTTTAGATTTTCACTTAAAATGAAAGTAATTTTGTTAATGGCTTAAAGTTACATAGTCCGATGGTTTTGAGTTTCTGAATTTTTTTGAGATAAATAGATTAGGTTGATCATTATTATGTCCCTTACTTTAGTTTGAAGTAACTTTTATTTTAAGTGGCTAACTTTTGAGATATTTGAAGTGGAAACATGCAAAATTAATTTTGGCAAGCTTGTCAAAACTCTGACCCCCATAGGCTTCTGCAGTAACAGGTTCTATTCAATTGCCTCAGTATTCCCTTCTGTGTGGTGACAAATGTTTAATAAGTGAACCAGTATCTAAGTTAGATATTGTAGTGGTCTGCACTGACCTCTCAGGCAAGTAACCACATAGACAGGTAGGCGTGGGGAGTGTGTTGATATCAGGGAGCCTAGGTGGTGTAATGGTTAGCACACTGGCCCGGAATGCAAAGAGATGTGGGTTCGAGTCCCGCTCTAGGCACAGTATTTCCCATTTTCATCACCCCCACGACACTGGTTGCCGTGATCAGGATCCTGTACAAGCTTTGCGCTGTATGGTTGTTGAACCTACCCTGTGTATGTATGTGTTAGTGCATTGCCTGTATGTATGTAATTGTAAGCATTACAAGACTTACAATTCCAGGGGGACGAGTGTAGTGGTCTGCACTGACCTCTCAGGCAAGTAACCACATAGACAGGTAGGCGTGGGGAGTGTGTTGATATCAGGGAGCCTAGGTGGTGTAATGGTTAGCACACTGGCCCGGAATGCAAAGAGATGTGGGTTCGAGTCCCGCTCTAAGCGCAGTATTTCCCATTTTCATCACCCCCACGACAATATGTAGAATCAAATTTAGATAATTGTTTTTGTTTTGAAAATTTGATATTTTCATCGGACTATGCAGCTTTAAACTCATGATTAAAATCACCATACACAATTTAGACTTAAAAGTTACAATCAATATTGACAGGTCACTGCATAATTAATGCTTACAAATTGGTCGTAATGCTTGCATTGCGTCTGATTCGCAGTGAAGGAGGAGTACCCCCCCCCCTCTCCTCCCCCGGCCGTTGGGGTTGCATAACCCCCCCTCCTTTCTCCCTTATCAGCCGCTCCCCTGCCTTCCCTCTCAACTCCGCCTCCACGCCCTGCCAGATGAACTACCCTACATTTTTCTCCACCCACCCACCCAAACTCTCTTCTCTTACCCTATAGGGCGGAGGGCTCTTCGGGGCCCCTCCCCTCACATGACATTTGACACTGCCTCATGCACTTTATTATCTTTGTACATTATCTTTGCCCCCGTCATTGTACATTGCGGCCCCCCCCCCCCACATTACATTTAATAAAGTGTGATTTTCTTTCCACCCCTGCCTCGACTTCCTCCTTCGCTGCGTATCAAATACACACCTATTTGAAAGCACTACGCTTTATTATAAATATTAGTTGTCATCATGCAATTATATTAATTCTAGTCATGTCAATATCACTAGCTGCTAAACATTATTAGCTTGAGAAAAAAACATTCCACCATCCCCAACCACATTTATAAAGCCATGGGCAATCAATACTCCAACTGAAAATAACGATTGGGAAATTATTTACTGAATTTATATGCTAAGCAATCGATAGCAGGAAGGAAATGTATAACGGCAGTTTGGTGTGGTGTATTCAGCCATTGAATAATTCAGGGATGACAGTGGTCTCTGGCAAAAAACGCGGAAATTAAGCCGAGACCTTGGCAAGACCTAGTGGGTTCTGGCAAAACCAATGGCAAATTTCCATGAAAACGCGGATTTCCCCCATAGGATTAGAACTATTAGGGAATCGTGAGGGAAATGCCGGAAGTCAGGTTTAGACATTATAACTGTCCTTATTGTGACTGTATTATCACCCATGCCAAACTATTTCTTGTTTGGGTTTTATGTTCAAGCAACATCTAATGTCATATAAGAATGAGATTCAGACTAACCAATTGCTGTCATATATTGGAATTTTGTGAACGCTAATCGATGAATAAAAAATATAAAATCAGCGACATTTTGGAGATATTCCATCCCTGATAATTTAAAGCATGCATCAATGGGAAATAAGGAATATTTATACTACAGGTGCTGATAACTGTTGTTAATTAAGAAAAATATTATACACACATTACATAATGGTTATTACTATCATGAACTCCTAAGTGAAAATGTGTGGCGTGTTAGGGGGGGGGGGGAGGGGAAATCACATTAAATTTGGAGTATAGTTCGACATCCAAGGAAAATCTGATGTGGTATAAAGATTGGTAGCGCCTTGTAATAATGTGCATCCGTGGTGGCTTTATAGTGCTGGCCACTAAGATAGTGTGCTACTGCGCTCTATGATCCGATATCCTACCCAGCGACATTATACTTGCCCTACCCTTTAATATCCAGTGCCTGCAAAGGTAAGAGGTGCCTTTAAACAAATTCTAAAGTCTTTGGTTTGACACGGCTGGGTATCGAAACCATAATTTCCAACATTGAAAATGAACTCCCATTACGCCACCCCATCCGCATATGATTTAGGTTTTCATTAGAATTAGTTATTTCAACAAGACTTTTTATCTTTAACAAAAATTAAAGATAAAAAAAACCCACTGAGCCAACCAGTCCTTGTCCTATCCTATTAATGTCCCGCGCCAGGCTAGGAAGCGACAAGTATCCATTTTATTAAGGCATTGGTTTGACTCGACCGGGAACCAAGCTCATGACCTTCCGCACGCGAGGCACGCGCTCTGCCGATTAGCTCACTGCGCCCGGTACCATAGCATGAATATTTGAATGAGCAGTTGGTCGGACACAGTCTATATTTAGCACAATGGTGTAATTCTGACAAGCTTGTCACGAATAACAAAAGGCACTGATATGAATCGTCAAACAGGGCAGCCATTGGATACAAACCGTTTATATGTAGAATTTTGGCTTATTTCTGACAAGCTTCATGAATGCCCCAAGTGTTAACTATATTCTATAATAGGTTTTGTCGGTCCAGTTTCTTTGTTGGGGTTTTACATTCTGGAAACATTTAAGGTTACATCAGGTTGTTAGTTGTTCGAGTTTTACATCCTGGAAACATCTACGGTTACATCAGGATGGGGTACACACTTGTGACAGTGCGCACTTATGGTGACTTCGTAGTGCTGCCCCACTGGGAGACCAGGCTGCTGGCACCATGACCCAATTTCCCACTCAGTCACATTATCCTGATACTGAGCTAACCAGTCCTTGCCCCAATCCTATTAATACCGAGCATCAGGCTAGGTAGCAATAAGTATCAATTTTGTACGTCATTGGTTTGACCTGGCCAAGTTTTAAATTCCCAAGATTCCGCATGGGAAGCCTGCACTCTACCAAATGGGCCACCACGTCCAGTTTTGTGGTTCCAAATGATTAAAGGTTGCACAGTCTGATGAAATATCAAATTTTCAAAACCAAACCAATTATCTAGATTTAACTTAGATACTGATGCACTTATTAAGCATTTGTTTCTGCATAGAAGGCAATACTGAGTCAATTTAATAGAACCTGTTACTGCAGAAGTCTATGGTGTAGTTTTGGCAAGCTTGCCAAAACTAATTTTCCATGTTTGCACTAAAAATATCTCAAAGTTTACCATTTAAAATAAAAGTAACTTTGAACTAATGTAAAGTAGAGACTAGTGATCGATCTAATATATTTATCTCATAAAAAATACAGACATTCAAAACCATCGGACTATGCAACTTTAAACAATAAGTGCTGAAACATAAACCATCCACAGAAGGAAATAACTTCAGTAGGTCAAAAAGCTATGATAAATGGATTGGGTCATAATTTCTAATTATGACAAATGCAGCGCGGCTGTCCTGTGCCCACCTTGACGAAACTGTCCTCTGATTGTAGCTGGGTAAACTGTCTATTCTCACACGATCCCCGCACCCCATTCCCTCTACAAACACCTTGCATCTCTGTCCTGCCATTCGGGACTCTTTTAAATTATATTCATGCTTGGAAGCCAGAACAAGACTGGGCCGACAAACAAGTGAATGCAGCCAGTGGCGTATCTACTGAAAATAGCGCATATATGGCAAGCACTGAAATTGTGCTTTAGTCCAGTTATAATTGCGCCTTCCTTGCTTTGACTTTAATAGGAACTAGAAACTGCTCAGTGGCGCCCCCGCGCCCAGAGCATGTATGTACCAAATCTGCCATACCCTAGATAGGGATGCAGCGGTATATATTCTATTCAATTCTCTATCTAAGGTCATATCAAGATGGGTCATATCAAGTGCGCAGTCATGGTGACTTTATAGTGCTGCCCCACTGGGAAATCAGGCCACCGGCACCATGATCCAATATCCCACTCAGTCACATTATCCCCCACTCAGTCACATTATCCTGACACTGAGCTAACCAGTCCTTGCCGTATCCTATTAATGCTGAGCGCCAGGCTAGGAAGTGACAAGAATCAATTTTATGAGTCATTGTTAACAGCAAAAGGTTATTAAGGGCGTGCTAGCTTGCATGCATACCTGGGTGCAGACTGACCTAAACCGTCTTCTCCAGACCTGCCGCCAGGAGCAATGCACAGGAAGGGTGAAGGCAGGCACAACGCAGTCAGAACGAGAGGTGGTATTGCGCCTAATGGGAGCATGCATAGTACGGTCCGCTAACACATAGGAACTCTGAAATAAAGGCGCAGGGATCAACTAGCAAACAAAAGACAAACAAAAACCAACAAAATCGGATACCACAGGCTTAGGGGCCGTCCAAAGTTGTCAATATTTTCATAGCCGTACAAAGCATACAAAAGGGGGCTGTCAGTAAAGTATGACTTTTATCGGTTAATACAATGTTGATATACATTTTTGGGGGTTAAATTATCAATTTTAAAGTTATTGGTTTGACTCGATCACAGTTCGAACCCATGGGTGTTTGACCTACCAAAATGGGATGTGGGCGCTTAACTCATTTGGCCACAACTTCTGGGTCTGTAGTAAAATGTTGATGTGTATTACTTTAGGGGCAGGGAGTACTCTTTGTACTACCTTGGAATGTTGCCAAATTTGGAGAGGAGAGGAGTGGGAGAGGAAGCGCTACCGAACGAACCGCTCTTTACCTAGCTAATCTTGTTAATTTATTTTGTTAATTTTCAAGTCTCTGGTTTGACTCGATCAGAGTTTGAACCCACAATCTCCTGAATGGGACTCCAGTCGGTGCCCTACCAATTCAGCCATCATGTCCAGTGCTCAACTTAACACTTCTGGGAACTCATTGGTTTCCTACTCTTTGGGTACGGGAGGGTGGGCCCTATAACACCTATACCAATAACAAGCCGAGGCCTAGGACTCGGTAAATTATGTGTCAACTACACCCAGGTAAGTCTCACATAATTATTCTATTTCACCTCATCCTCGAGCCTCCTGGCTAATTATAGTTCAGGGAGATGTTTACATACTTATAATTTCCATTTCACCTTCCATTTCTAAATTCCTTATCATATTAGAATTTAGAACCTAATCATTTCTCTTTAACACAGTAAACTGATAGCCAAGGAATATTTTCTTCAGCCTTTTGTTGTAATGTCTTTGTGAACATTAAAACATTTATCCCCACTGGTATAGAGTAAATTAATTTTTATTGAGACCCCAGTCCCCTGAAATAGGGCTGGAGAGATATCTATGTAATATCTTTTATTCTATGAATCTATAACCTCCAATTAAATAGTACTGCAAGCTTTTGCCTTGCCAAGTTACCACATATAGAGATAATTTTTATGTCCTCTGACAACTCCATAGTGTAGTTTACTACAAATTAGCAAAACATTGGGATGCGTTGGTAGGGGGTCAATTCCGTGACCTCCCAAACAGGTATGTTAAATGATATCAATACATCCTATCTTAACTAGTATCATAAAGAAACATATATGGTTTTAGCAAGTGCTTTCACTAAAGGGAAGCTGAAGTGCAATATTACAAAATTGTACGCTATCATAAATATCCTTCCATACCTTCCAATGTTCTTCAAGTCACTAACAGTGGACCTGTAGAGTGTAAGGTATGTAGACAGTGCGCATAGCAGCTGCGTGGTCACTGACCCATGTTGACCCATTATTGGAGGGGGGTTTAGCTCTGCTCAAATTGTTGTAAATCTGCTGCTATTTTGAAGGGCACTAAATTGCACAGGTTTCAGTTTTTACTTGATCAAAATCCCTAAAGAATTGACAGAACTACAGTGCTTTTAAATTTGTGTGTGCATCGGCGGAATTGCCGCGGCGGTAGCTGCTTGCGCCGATTTCCCGCCATTTTCACCTCGCACAAAAATGCAGATGCCTATATTCAGAGGTGCTCTTTAAAACCCATTCACAAATCCTATGCAAATGACTTGCCATAGAGAATGACATCAGAATTGACCAATCACAACCTTGTTTACATCTGGGACAGTTTCTAGTGCATTAGGGGATACCTCTCATGGTTTTACATGCTGTTGAAGTCAACCACTGTTGAAAAAGTCATAGGACAGATAAGTAACATTCAAAAATTATTCTAGTAGTCTGACAATCCTCAATATTTAGTTATTTATCTTTCATTTGATACCTATATTGTGTATGTGTCCATTTGGTTAGACACTACAGTGGTTGTATTATGGTTGCCATAGAAACCTACATGTTTCTGTGATCTATTTTTTGGGATCAGTTTTGATAAGCTGGGGTGATTTGCCATACGAAGAAGAACCTTGGTGTGAAGTTTGATCAGGATCTGACCATTAATAAAGAAACTACAAAGACACAAATGGTCACAACTTAATAGCTATAACCAATACTCAATAGGACAAAATGTTGATTTCTAGGAAAACTAAATTGTAGATAACTTTGGAACGACTAATCATATTTACTCAAATTAAAAAAACCTATAAATTGTATAATCTATTCTGCGAGCTGTCTGTCTACTGATTTGCAGTACTGTGCAACAATTTTCATGTGATGTACCTAACTTTGACAGCATTTTGATTTTGTGGTACTGATGAGTGATGTCACAGTATTGTTGGTACACAACTTCTGAGAACGACCCATATATAATATATACATATAAATAAAGCAAACCTTAAAAAAAAAGATAAAAAAAGTGAAAACAGTTAGGGAAAGCAATCACCCACACTTTCTATCACATTGGCATTTGCAAAACAGTAACCCAGGCTTGCTACCAACTTAAAATTAAAGTTGCATAGTCCGATGAAACATCAAATTTTCAAAACAAAAAAACTCACCTAGATTTAATTCTACATATCTAACTTAGATAATGAGGCACTTATTAAGCATTTATCGCGACGCAGAAGGGAATACTGGGGCAATTTAATAGAACCCATTACTGCAGAAGGCTATTCTCGATGTCGGCATGACGTCACAACCCCGGAAACTAGCCCACGAAGGGTAAAATACGCCGTGATGTGTGCTGCGGCAATGCTATGTCTATGGGGAGCATTTAATTTTGTAAAATAAATTTTAAAACTTTCATCGAATCGATTAAAAATATCTCAATGCGCGATTGAAGAGGAAGATCTGAGGTATTTAATTTAACCTAAGAGCAATTTTCTCTGAAAGTATTAAAAACAGAGATAATAGTGAAAGTTGGGATATTCTGAGTGTCAGTGCCAGTGTTAACCTTACCAGATCATGGCCTCAAAAACTATATTTGCCAAATATATTCAAGAACTTCCAATTGTCTGATAAAAAAAAAGCTGAACATGAAATTATAGAGAAAGATCTGAACTATTTAATAGAAACAAGAGAAATTTGCTTTCAAAGCACCAAAAAGCAGAAATCACTGTGATAGATAGGGTAGTTCTAATGTTGTTTCTATGGGAGTAGCATTTGTTTTACCCTTCGCGGGCCGTGAACCCCAAAAGTGCCCGGATGTCCGACATCGAGAATAGTTACAATGGTATCAGACTTTTGGCATGCTTGCCAACATTAATTTTGCATGGTTGCACTTCAAATATCTCAAAGGTTAGCCACTTAAAATAAAAGTTACTTCAAGTTAAAGTAAGGTGGATTATAATGATCAACCTACTGTAGTTATCTCAGAAAATGTCAGAAACTCAAAACCATCAGACTATGCAACTTTAACCAACTCAGGCAACTGCAACTAGTATCATTACTTATTTACTATGTTACAAAATTACCTCTATTATCGCTTGGTCTTCTGAAAACTAATAACACATTGTCAATGGCAATGCATTAGAATAATGTTCCATATCTCCACTTACATGTTCAAATGAGGTCACATGTTTCTACATTGGTAGAGAGTACGTCTTACTACAATCTGTCATGATGGTAACACATTTTATGCCACCTATCCTACTACGTAAGTCTACGAATGTAAAGTCCACATTGGTCTCGTCCACGCTTGTCCCAACTCTTCTCCCTGTGTTGTCGAGTTGCAGAAAAGAGAGAATGCATTGTTTTCACGTCAGATAGCCTGGTTCGCTTGTATTTTCTGAAGATGGCGCCACTGGGTTCGTGGACGAACGGAGGCGCCACTAACGTCTACTGGGAGTACTAGAAGTTAGTGCTCCTGAATGGGCCATATGCCTGTAGTGTTTACACGGCCAATTGTAATGTAAAGCGAATTAGACAAAGCGATTTATATGAAGCGAAGTAGTGGCGCGTTTACACACGGAGCGGTTTAAGGCAGAAATTGATATCTGCGCATGAGCAAGTCCATCCTAACCAGCACCAGTTTCGGTTAGTGAACGTCGCCACGAGAGAGTGTGGGTTCGACCTAGATATGTATGGACTGAATCATAAGCCGTGTTTACACGGGGAATTGTGAAACGATGTAGACAAAGCGATTCATATGAAGCGTTTTGGAAGCGTGTTTACACGGCGGAGTTTGAAAGTGTGTCGGCGCCGGGAACCAGCAGGCGCCTGTAGTCGGCAATCACTGCTATTTGTTTAGTTTAAACACGTCGATTCGACCTGCTACGTTAATATCGCTTGGAATTTAAGGTTAATTTAATTAAATTTAATTATTTGAGTCTGTAATTCTGTTAAATATGATCGCATTCACTAGATTTCGGCGTAATCGGGCACTAACACTGCCGGACACCAGCGATTAGTTACTGCTCCATCTGTTGCCGGCACGCACTACTATTTTATACTATCGCCGCCCGGGAACCAGCTGAATCGCTTCAAATAAACCACCTCCCGAGGTGGTATAGATGAGGCGTTTCATATGAAGCGATTCAGCCCTAAAACGGCACAGAACCACGTCTACACGGCAAATGTGAGTCGATCTAGGCAAGTGGGTTCATATGAATCGTTTTAAATCGCCCGTGTAAACGGGGCTATATTGTTTTGGAACGATCAAAACTTTTGCTGGGTAGTGAAAACCTAAAAATAAATGATGAAAAAAATATCTGCGCGCAGCTAGCGGTTTCATAGAACAAATTTACTGGAAAGTCAACAAACTCAGGTCTCGACTGTGATGTCCTTAATCCGCCGTATCTAAACCGCTACCGTTTGTAGTGTTCTTGTAATGACTGATCCGCACACGTTGGAGTCTGGTTCATACTGATTTATTTCTGGTCCACCCTCGGTGGCCTCATTACCCCTGACCACGCCCCCTTCCGCATATACATATATTACATCCCCCTTTTCAAGAGGTTGTGATAGGGGGTGGCATGGGTCATGTCACCGGGTCAAGCAATTAACAGATGAATAGACTCCACAGAGCTTTGAATCAAAATGGGACAGCATGTTGTCCGACCGACACAAATAACGTCTTAACATTATCCTGTACAGTGGAATACAAATTACATAGTAATACATATGGTTGCATTTATAGGTTTTTTGTTTGTTTTAATTATATATATATATACCCACATATATACAACGTACACAGTCTACCTGCTACCTGTGTCTACGGTTCCTATGGACTACCTATACGGCTCACTATAGGGATCACTATACGGCACCAATCTACCTGAATCTACACCTAGACGGCCGATCTACAAACTGTGAGCTAAAACTAACTTCTGTATCGGTTCGGTTATGTTGACTCAAAAAACTCCGAAAATCGTTAATGTCGATACGGCCGGCCGTACGGCGACCTGTCGATACGGTAATCACTGCGGTATCCGTCGATGAACGACTACGGCACAACTACGGCGCTACTGACCTACGGCAGGGACCCCTGTTGCGACTTCTACTGTTTTTCCTGAATAATTAAAAAAACTTTGGCGGGAAAGTCGTAACGGCTGCTCTTACGGTTTTGTGTTCGAATCGACAGTAAACGATGAACGACTACGGCACAACTACGGCGCTACTGACCTACGGCAGGGACCCCTGTTGTGACTTCTACTGTTTTTTCTTGGAATAATCGACATATTTTTCGATTAATGACGAAAATCGTTACTGTCGATACGGCCGGCCGTGCGGCGACCTGTCGATACGGTAATACATATATATTACGAAAGTGTACCTGACTACGACTACGGCGACCACGGCACAACTACGGCACTACTGGCCTACAGCAGGGACACCTCCTACTGGTTTTCCTTTGAATAATCGACACATTTCGATTAATGTTGAGAATTGTCACTGTCGATACGGCGACCTGTCGATACCGTAATCTCTGCCGTTTCCGTACAGACAATGCCAAAGGAGTACTGCACGTTTTGTAGTATCGTCCATCAAGAGCCAGTTAACGACGGCTGCAGGCGTCGTGATTCGATGAAACGGACGACCCAATAACCATTATTTTTGAATAATTGACATATTTCGATTAATGTCGAGAATCGTCACTGTCGATACGGCCGGCCGTACGGCGACCTGTCGATACGGTAATCTCTGCCGTTTCCACACGTACAATGCCAAAGGAGTACTGCGCGTTCTGTAGTATCGTCCACCAGGAGCCAGTAAACGACGGCTGCAGGCATCGTGTTCCGACGAAACGGACGACCCGTTCGACGTCGAAAGCCGACAAGATGGCCGAGGGAGGAAAATTGTTATCGTCCAAGCCCGAAGTCGTGATCGACCAGGTCGTCCGGCCCGAAGATGACGACAGCGAAGACGACGAACGAGAGATCGTAGCCCGAATCGCTAAGCTGCGAAAGCGGAAGCGTCTAGCCGAACTCGAAAGGGAGGAACAACACCTACTCGACGACGTCGCTCGGCTCTCTGCACGAACTTCGAAACAATCCGAAGAAATCCGACGGGACGAGACGACGGGACCATCCAGCGGCCACCACGACAGCTCGCATTCGCGAGGCCGCAGCGTGACAATCTTCGTCCTCGCATCGTAGGAGATGTCATCATCGACATCGTGCTTCGAGTTCTTCCTCATCAGATGACCGCTCTGCCAGCAGAGAGAGGAAGGCCAGAAGCAAGTGGTCGCTGCGTAGGCACGCGGAGGATGGGAGGGACGTTAAGAAGTTGTCGCCCTTCGAGCTGATAGAGGCAACCGTAAATTGGGTGGTAGCCTCTAAGGTGACTGACGGTGGTAAGCTCTTGCACATCCTCCAACACCTTGGATACATCGCAGGCAAGGCCAAGTCTGGGACCTTCCAGGAAAACACGCACGTGAACTATGACCGTGCCATCCGCAAGCTCGCCGTCTCTGAGGGTTACGCGGCCTTCTCCGCGGGCAATCCCGAACTTGCCCTGAAATACTATGCCTTCGAGCATATGAAAAAGCAGGGTGGGGGGGGAGTTGGTCACTCGAGCAGTGGTAACCGGGGTAGGCCGAGGCAGCTGTATGTCAGGGACGGGAAGAAGCCTTGCTTCTCATTCAATAAGGATGAGGGCTGCAGCAGGGACGACCGCACTTGTAGTTACGGCCACTGGTGCTCCAGGTGCGGTAGTAAAGCGCACATAAGGAGCAAGTGCTCGAAGGACTAGGGGTTTGTCGGCGGTCCGGTGCGGCGCGTCCTGAAATTGTGTTCAGGGGATCGTCATACCATTGTTGGGTTAGATCCTAGTGTTCTGGCAGATTGTGCTGCCTCCCCGACGCCGGTTACCATTTCCGACAACCTGCCATTAATTTCTCCCGTGTGTGTGACCTCGGGCCCTGTGTTTGAACATGTTCCCCCATATGAACCTGTTCCTCGTGATGTAGTTCACGACCATTTACTTAAATCTGTTGGCCCCCTCGATTTGGCCGCCCATTGTAATGTGAACATTGACGTGCCCTCTATTGGCGGTATGCCGCACTGCCCTCTAATTGACTGCAGTTGGCTAACATTGTCCTGGGTGGAGGGTAGTATCTACGTAACTGCCTTTGATAAACTTGGCTCTTCTAGTGAACCCACTGTGTTAACTGTTTCCCTTGCTTGTAAGAATGCCACCTGTACATGTGTGCATTACATAGGCCCCAGCAGGGCTCAATTTAAACCATGTCGCGTCATATGCGAATGCTTCTTTCGCGGTTCAGTCATTGATGACTGGGAGTTCATACTGCACGGCTCCCTCTTTGGGTTCAAAGTCATCAACCCCAATTGCACCGCCAGCTACTCGGCCCCCTCTCGGCCTACCCGGGATGGTGCCCACAAAATTTTTATCACTAGTAAGCTCAACTCTGAGCTCAGCTGTGGTTATATTAGTCGGGCCGACTCAGCCCCTATCTGCACCCACAATGTCTTTGCTGTCCCCAAGTCAGGCGGTGATGGAATGCGCACCATTGTCGACTGCAGTAAGCCCAGCGACCGCTCGGTGAACAGTTTTGTCGACGAGGTGTCGCATTCCTTTTGCTACCAGGGCGTTGGCGACTTAGTTGACCAGCTCCTTTGCAGAGACTTCATAGCCACTATAGACATTAAGGATGCCTATAGAGCCATCAACATCCATCCCATGGACCGTCCTTTCCAGGCTATCAGGTGGGACTTCGGCACTGGGGGTGGGCCAGAAATTTTCTTTGACAACCGACTATGTATGGGGCTCTCCTCTAGTCCCTACATTTTCAACCGCATATCGGATTTCGTTGCTCGCTGTGGCAGGCGCGACGGAGTCACCAGATGTGTGAACTACCTGGACGACTTCGCCGTTCTAGGCTCCTCGTTCGAGGATTGCGCAATTAATCAGCAAAAAATTGCTGCCGTCCTTCGCAGGATGGGGTTCTACTTAAGCTACCCCAAACTCCACGCGCCTGCCCAGTGTGCAAGATTTCTCGGTATCGAAGTTGACAGTGCCCTTCTCCAGCTCCGCCTTCCCCGAGATAAGATCATTAAACTTAAATGTGTACTATCAGGGTTCCTCGGCAAGCGAAAGGCCTCATGTAAAGACCTAGAGAGGTTAGGTGGCCGCTTAGCCCATTGCGCTACTGTCGTCCGGGGGGGTCGCTCCTTCTCTACCAGGGTCTACGACGCGATTCGTCAGCTGCGTAAACCATACTACATGTTCCGCCTTAATGAGGAATTCAGGTCAGAGCTCAAGTGGTGGCTTGATTACGTTGATACTTTCAACGGCTACGCAAAAATTCTTGGCTCCCACGCAGCTGTCGTTTCGGTCTACAGTGACGCTTCTGATTGGGGCTTCGGAGCGACCCACTCGGACGACTGGTTGGTCGGCTGTTTTCATGCAAACGAGCGCGACCTGGCCTCTGAGGTCGGCCACCATCATGCCGATGCAACTGGGGTTGGGCCCGAAACCCACATTAACCAGAAAGAGATGTGGGCTGTCATCGCCGCTGCCCGCCGCTGGGGCCATCTTTGGCAGGACAAAAGTGTTGTGTTCGTGACTGACAACATTACGGTTCGTGCTGCACTTGCCACCGGCCGCTGCATTAATAAAACCATCATGGGCTGGGTTAAGGAGCTCTTCTGGACTTCAGTTACCTTTAACTTCGATTATGTTACCCTCCAGGCAACCATAAAAATATTCTCGGAAGAGGCCGGACTAGACGCCTCCTCATTCTCCTGCCACTCGCTCTGCTGGGGTGGGTGTACCTTCCTCGCTCTACAAGGGGCGCCATTGATGAGATCGAGGTTCGCGGTGACTGGTCCTCGGTCTGCGTCTAGAGATACATTGCTCCTCCTCTGGCTGACCGGATCGTTGCGGACATCAAGGTCGCCACAGCTCCTTCCGTCTTGGTTTAATTTCTTTATTTTTCTCCTGTCTGGTGTGTCTCTGACTTTGGCATTTGAGGCCCAGCCAGGTGCATTACTGTTCTCTACTATTCTCACTTCCTGTAAATAAATAATGTACCCACCAATACTGTGTTGCCGTGCAATTCTTACACCCACGTATATACAACGTATATGCGAATGTAACCGAATTGCACAGTGCTGCCACCCAGGGGGCTCCTGGGGGGCTCACAGGATAGTGCTATGCACAACCAACAGCTGGGGCAGCAGCCTCCCTACACCTGTTGTTTATGTTGGCTCAGTCTGTCCCTGGCAGCCAGAGCCTCCACACTTGCTTTCAAAACTTTTTTCTTATCCATTTAGGTAGGGCATTTGAGGCCCAGCCAGGTGCATTACTGTTCTCTACTACTCTCACTTCCTGTAAATAAATAATGTACCCACCAATACTGTGTTGCCGTGCAATTCTTACATATATGTATATATAAATATATCCATATATATATATATATTTATATATATTTTTTTTTTTTTTTTTTTTTTTTCCGTTATTGACAATGTGTAGATATCAAATGTTTATAGCATTACCACTGAACAAACACATATAATGCATAGCAATGATCCAAGTTTTGCTTCATTTCTTTGCTTAAAGTTTACTGCATTTAGTTCCATGAGGACATCCTACATGCATTCATATTTTCCTATAACTATAACACAAAGACGATGAGGTCCCTGCTCTTTCATGTACTCTATTTATTTACCTGGTAACATCCTGCATGTTAGTGTAATCTACTAATACGTCACATACCATTTTGTGTATAAATTTACAAATTGAGTTTTATGACCGGTTTAATTACCCGACCGTGTCGTGAAGTGAGGGCAGATGGAATGGCCAGCAGTGGGCTATCTGTTATTCTCACATTGGGTTGGGTGTGTGTGCTGGGTTGTTGTGGTAGTGGTGTTGTGTTGAACGACTGATCCTTCTCTGCTTTAAACAGGTGTATTCTGTTGCGGTTGAGTTTCTGATTGTTATTGTTTATGATTTTGTATTCTCGGTATGTTGGGCCCTTTCTTTTGATGACCTTCCCTTTTATCCACTGTCCTTTGTGGTTCATATACATCACACGATCACCTGGTTGTAATGGTTTATGCATACTTCCAGCATATTTATCATAGTTCGTCTTTTGATTTTCTTGTGCTTTGTGTATTTGTGTTATTTTCGTGTGTTGTACTTGTGGTTTGAGATTCTTCCTTGTTGTTGGTAGCCGGGAGCGTAGTCGCCTGCTCATAAGGAGTTGTGCGGGTGATGCATTGACTGTGGTGAGAGGTGTATTGCGGTAGTTTAGCAGTGCCAACTGTATGTCTTTGTTTTCCTGTTTGCATTTTTTTAGCATTTGTTTTATTGTCTGTACAAACCTTTCGGCTTGTCCATTACTCTGCGGATAATGGGGGCTTGAGTAAACGGGTGTGAACTCATAGTGTTTTGTGAATTGTTCATATTCCCTGCTGTGAAACTGAGGCCCATTGTCAGAGACGACATATCTTGGAATGCCATGGCGGCCGAAGATTTCTTTTAGTGCATCTATCACTGATTTACTAGTGGTGTCTTTTAAGTTTATAATCTCGGGAAATTTCGTAAAATAGTCTACGACAATTAGATAGTGGTGATTCTCATATTCAAACAAATCAGTCCCTACTTTATAGTATGGAATAGGTTTTATATTGTGACTAATTAGAGGTTCTTTGTGCTGATAGTTACGATTGATTTGGCAGGTGGTACATCGTGATATTTTGTCAGTTATTTGTTTGTTGAGCCCTGGCCAAAACATTGTGTCGCGGGCTAGTTGCTTAGACTTTGATATCCCGAGGTGTGTTTCATGGATGTATTCCAGCATTTGTCTTTGTAAATTTTTTGGAATGACGATTTTTCCATCTTTTAGGATTAGACCATTTTCTATTGTCAGGCTATCTTTATGTGTGTAGAATGGCTGAATTGTTTGGGGTATTTGTGCGGTCTGTGTTGGCCATCCCTGTAATATAACATTTCTTAAGTCTAACATTGCAGCATCAGTACAGTTTTCAGCCCTAATTTGTTCAATGATGTCGTTTGATAGATCTACACTGGCCACGCTGATTTCCGTGTCGAACAACTTGTTTGGGTTTATCTGCTGGCTGTGGGCTCGCGATAGCGCATCTGCAAAGAACATATCAACACCTTTGATATGCTTGATGATTATATTGTAATTTTGCAAGCGCATGCGCATGCGCTGCATACGTGCAGAGAGCCTATGGATTGGTTTGTTCATTATTGCCACAAGTGGTTTATGGTCGGTTTGGATCAACACTTGTTTGCCGAATATGTAATTATGAAACTTATGGTAGCCAAAACAGATCGCAAGGAGCTCTTTTTCAATCACAGCGTAATTTTCCTGTGTAGTGTCTAAAGCCTTAGAGGCCATTGCAACTGGACGCTCTTCTTGAAAAAGAGTAGCTCCCAAGCCTGATTTACTGGCATCGACTTGTATTACTCTAGGTTTGTTTACATCATAGAACTGTAGTACTGGGGCAGTTTGTAGTAATTGTTTTAATGTTTTAAATGCATTAATCTGTTCTGTCTGCCAGTGCCAGGCAATTTCTTTGTTGAGCAGTTGCCGCAGGGGCTTAGCGATTTCTGACATGTTGGGTATGAACTTGTGGACATACCCAACCATGCCGAGAAATCGCTGCACTCCCGCCTTGTCAACAGGGGCTGACATATCAACGATCGCTTGCACTCGGTCTGGATCTGGTTTAACCCCATTCTCTGTGATTAGGTGGCCAACATATCTGACTTCTGATTTACACAATACAGATTTCTCTGGATTAAATTTAAGGTCTACTTTTCTAGCTCGATCAAGTACAGATTTCAGTCTAGTGTTGTGTTCCTCAATAGTTGACCCAAAAATTAGAATATCATCTGCAACAATGTCTACTCCTGGTAAATCCCCTAGGATTTGGTTCATTTGATACATAAAAATATCCCCTGCTGTCTTTATCCTGAATGGTAGCCTGGTGTAACGATACCGCCCCCATGGGGTATTGAATGTGCACAAGCATGAGCTTTCGTCATCTAACTGTATTTGCCAGTAGCCCGACTTGCCATCCAGTACGGAAAAGAATTTTGCACCTGAAGTGTTTGCTATGACCTCTTCTACAGTTTTTGTTGGGTAGGGGCCTCTTAATATTGCTTGGTTTAACTTGGTCGGATCTAAACAAATTCTTATTTTATTTGGTTTTTTAACGATTGTGATCGAATTGACCCATGCGGTCGGTTCGATTTGTTCTGTGATTACACCAAGGTCTACCATTCGTTTCAATTCTGCCTGTACACAGTCTGTTATTGCATATGGTATACGCCTGGGGGGGTCTACTGTCGGGGTTACATCTAGATCAACATATATTTGAGCTTTTGATTTGATACAACCAAGCCCTCTGAATACGTCATTATAATCACTTACCAACTTAGTTGTGCTTGAGTCGCCTACTAGGCCTACAGCTACTCCATTATTGTTTTTATTGTCAATGTTCATTGCATCGACCCTGTTGGTCAGGTGTAGGTTTACACAGGCTTCTTTGCCGAGTATTGGGCTTCCATCACACACAACTTGAAATCGCAGTGATTGTCCATTTATGTCAATGTCTGCCTCTCCATCGGGTTGAATTCTATGTCCGGAGTATGTTATTAAATTACAACTGGGCTTGGTGAGTGGTCCATGGGGAATTTGGTTGAAAATGTCATGTGGGATGACGTTGGCCTGTGAGCCCGTATCCAACTTGAAATGCACGTTCACTTTCCCAATGTTGACATCGGTGTACCAAAGCCCACTCGCATCATCACTTCCACTGGCGCATGATAGAGTACCTATGTATAGATCTCCATCTGGCATGTCTAGTTGTCTTGTTATGGTTGCTTCCTGCTGCCTGTCCCACCCTGTGTACTCAATCCCAAGCTCATTCACGGGTGTATATGTATTTGGGCGACTTTTGCACAATTTCGCAAAATGACCCATCTTTTGGCACATGCTACAGATCTTTCCTCGTGCTGGGCATTGCCGTTGGTCACGTCGATGCGTATAGCCGCATCTGCCGCAAGGCGTCACATCTTGGCTCTGTGTGGTCTGCTGGTAGGGACGTTTCCAATATGGCTGCTGCTGACGTGGTGCGACGCGCGTCCTGTCACTCTTTTGTAGAGTGTCTATTTCTTGACCCACGACAGCTTCCCCACCTTCACTGAGTTGTTTTGCATTAACACCTAAGAAACCAACAACATCGCCAAGCAGCGGTTATATGACCAGGTTCGGAAGGGCAATCAAACCGGTGAACCGTCTAGGGTACTAGGTAATTTACACATACAATTGGATTTACGATACTAGTACAGCGGAGAGCCGCAAAATATGCTGGTGGCAAACTATTAAATATAAGTGTAATAATTCTAACCAAAAATAAATTTAAAATAAACATTGTACAGTTGAATAACAACGCTATTCACATATGTCTATCTAAAATTAAGAATATGTAAAATAATAGCGATTGCCTAAAAGTAAACCAGAAATGATTACCCAAAATCTTTTTAAAATGTGTGAAGTCATGATGGAAGTCACTGTGTGCTTGGCGATCAGTCACAGAACAGTCACAATGGTGTTATGGTCACCGAACAGTCAATGTTTGCCCACTAAGTGCGCCAATAGTCGCCAACCAGTTCACAATGAAAATGGTTGGTGCCCTCAAGATGACCTTTTGGTCGCAAGGAGGATTTTGGGGCATCAGCTACAACCACCTTGTGACCAAAATGGTCGCAAGAAGGTTGGTGACCACAGAAGGCCACTTTGAAACCATCCGCTAACTGCTTACACCCCCTTTTGACATCTTTGTGACTAACCTTTTGACATGGTTGCAAAGTGGTCGTAACCCACCGCAAGTGTAGTGTGACTGGAATATTACTAACTGTATTATTTCATTCACCATGACAATATAATTTCACATACAATTTTCTAGGTAACAACTATTTTCTAGATATTATCCAACATATCCTACTTATATACTGGTGTACTTACTAAACATGTGTTGCTACATGGAATGACACACTAAGTCAATGTACAAGTACTGTTACTGCTGAAGCCTTTGATTAAAGAATTTTGACATGCTTGCCAAAATTATCTGTGCATGTTTTCACTGCAAATATAGCCCAAGTCAACCATTTATTATCTAAGTCACTTCAAAATAAAGTGAAGTCAATTATAAAACTCAAACTAATATTTTTATCTTAAAAAATGGTAGAGACTGAAAACCATCGGTATGTGCAATTTTAATATATGATATGCAATCTAAATTAGCGACTTGCAAAGAATAGCCAATTTTAAATACTGATGTAATATGACACTGGATGTCATACACAGATGAATAGTACTGTAGTAGTCTGCACTGACCTCTCAGGCAAGTAACCACATAGACAGGTAGGCGTGGGTAGTGTGGTGATATCAGGGAGCCTAGGTGGTGTAATGGTTAGCACACTGGCCCAGAATGCAAAGAGATGTGGGTTCGAGTCCCGCTCTAGGCGCAATATTTCCCATTTTCATCACCCCATGACACTGGTTGCCGTGACCATGATCCTATACAAGCTATGCGCTGTATGGTTGTTGAACCTACCCTGTGTATGCATGTGTTAGTGCATTGCCTGTATGCATGTAATTGTAACCATTAAAAGACTTACAATTCCAGGGGGACGAGTGTAGTAGTCTGCACTGACCTCTCAGGCAAGTAACCATATAGACAGGTAGGTGTGGGTTGTGTGCTGATATCAGGGAGCCTAGGTGGTGTAATGGTTAGCACACTGGCCCGGAACGCAAAGAGATGTGGGTTCGAGTCCCGCTCTAGGCGCAATATTTCCCATTTTCATCACCCCATGACAGTACTTAGTAGTTAATATGGAATTTACAGTTCTTTAATGGAGATATTTACTGGATTATTCCTTGAATAAAATAGATTTGTCACACCCAATGTACATTACAGGAAATAGATTAAAATGCACCCCTGTGTGGTGCAATGAGGATTGACAGTTCAGCAACATACTATCTCCTGAAGACCCACACAGAAATCTGATTTGAATAAGCCTAGTATGATCTTGGATGAATGCCAATTCAGTAACAAATTATCACACAATGTGAGGTCATAGAGTTCTGTGACATACATTGGTTATAATGCTTTGCATTGCATTCGATTCATCGCAGTGGGGGGAGCTTCTGTCTCACATCTGCCTCACACAACTTGGGCTTTCACGACACTCATCGACCAATGCTCTGTGGACCATCCCTTCCTGAAGTATATAAGGTTGGCTGTCCACCACCATCTTCATTATACCTGCTGCTCCCTGGACCTCTCTTCTCAGCAACTATCCACCATCATGATATCACTTGTTCCACTAAAGCTGTTGCTGTTTATTGCACTCTTTTCTGGTAAGTCTGCCAAGCTATGCAATGGTCTTGTGATGTTCATTATTACACCATGTATGCCCTGTTTCAATATTCCTTTAACCTTGGCAATTGATAGTATACCTTAGCACATTCTTTTGTAGACTTTTCCTTCCTCTAAATTGGTATTTTCTTCAGCACTGGGACATTACTAGTCTTCCAGCTGTAGACTACATCAGGAAGAATTACACAAAAATTAATGTACAAATTAACTTAACTTACAGATCATCTTCTGGCTGATCTAGGCCCTACAGGGCCTCTAATGCCAGCTTGCTAGGCCCTATGGTAAAAAAGAACTATTTTATTTGCTCACATATGGAGGTGGATTGAACCATGAAGTTATACTGTGGGTGTCCTCTCTAATGTCTATCCAGCCTTCTTTCAAATGCTTCTATCACTTGGTCTGGAAGATTGTTCCATGGATCTGTCACTCAAAAGAAAAATCAGTGTTTCCTGACCTCAAGTCTGGGCCTCTCCTTGAAGATCTTATTCCGCTGGTGTCTGGTGTTGCTGTCTATTCTCAGGTTGAACAAACCCGTTGTGACCTCACTGTCATAGACTCCAGTAATAATCTGTAATAACTGACTAGCCTGGTTCCCTGGTCTTTGAACAGAGGTCACCACTGTGACTGGCGCACTGTGCCCTGGGCTGATCCACTGTGCCCTCGTTGGGTGAGCATGCAGTAGTGGGGCACAGTGGGGCACTTGGAAAATAATTGTTGAACACCCCCAGCCAAAAATATTTGCATTTGATAGGATAAGAGTGTCCAGATTTTATGGCCAACATCAGTCTCTATTATTACCATTTTGGATATTAACCATGCTGCTATTAACCTGGGAGAAAATCTCTAAATGAATATTTGTGATCCACTGTGCCCCGTCTCCCTCTATTTGAACAGTTCTACCGCAAAAAATGAAAAATCCATTTTGAGCTATTTTATGTCAAATGCAAATTATTTTTGTGGTTTTCAGTTAAAGTCCATCAATTTCATATTCGGTAGTGCATTGCATAGAGTATGTGTCAATTTCTGCAAACAAACTGCCGCACCCTCAGCTCAAACCTCTTAATTATGGAAGCATTCAGCCCAAATGTCATTTTTCAGTGTTTATGCCTGAACTCTTCACTTGGAGTGAAATGCTGATCCTGCGTTTCCAGAGCCTTAAACTCAGTGTGTAATGAAATTGATAGTGGCAAAGCATTTTTAAAAGGCATATTTGATTCTCAATGAAATGCCAATTGCATTTATATCGTTAGGAATAAATGGGAAGAATTTGGGGATCATTGTTGAAGATAAGTGTATTTTTCTTCTTGTTTGTTTTGTTTACTATCTGACATACATTTCACATTGCTGTCTTTATGTTGGTGTGGATCTTGATATTCCAGAGATCACTTGATATCCAACTACTGCCCTTTCCAAAGAGATTTAGGCATTAGGCCAAATAAATATAAATTGGTGATTGTCCTTTTGATTACACAAATCAGGGTCGGTTTTTATTTTAATTTTATATTTTTCTGGCATATGACGTAGATGCAATACTTAACCAGATGCGATGGCTGAATGAGATGAGCATCTACCTCCTGTTCTGGTAGGTCATGGGATTCAAACTCCTGGGTTCGAACACTGACCGAATCAAACCAATGACTTAACAATTGATGCAAAAGTTGAATTGCTGCTACCCTGATGCATTTTTCACAGAACCTTTTTTAAATTACCTTAAAAAAAAATCAAGGTTGGGCTATTTTTCATGCATGGGCAGGGACGATCACCAATTTTTATTTTGTATTTGGCCTTACATATAGGTCAAACCAACATTAAATGTACTCTTTGTATATTCACAGCCACAGTCATTGCTAGACCCCCTCTACGCCCATGTGTGAAATCATGTGCAGGCCATGAAATGGATTTATACACTGCATGTTATCCTCCGAACAACATACTTTACTGCTTGAGAGGAAAAGAAGTCAGGCGTAGCTTTTGTTGTGAATTTTACTCTGATGCATTGGGGTGTTACATAATGTATCGATGGTGTCCATGAGTGGAAAGCGTGGTCCTCAAGAATAACAATGACAATGCTGCTTCTACATTGACTGTTATGAAGTAATGCAGATCTGGCCTGGCTTTTGATGTATTCAAGAGTATGTGAGAGTGCTTCGATACCTTCAACTAAAACAATAGATAATAAGAGATTTGTGTACTCAGGCATATACATATTCTGTCTTCATCTAAAAACAACACATTGAGTGCATTGATTCAACAAATTTCAAAGCAAGCAGCACTTGAACACCGCATTAAATTATTGCAAACACCCAACTGAAGCTGAGTTGTGAATTAGGATACTCAAGCACTAATAATTGGTTACAGTTAACCAGAGTGATACATCCACAGCCATATCCCAGTCCACCTTCTATCCACACACCACCCACTTCCCACCCCCAACCCAGCTCCAGACCACCTACTTCCCACCCACCTACCAGTCCCACACCACCGACTTCCAACCCACCTTCTACCAAACACCACCCACACACCACCCACCACCCACTGTAAGCTTGTTAACCATATAAGGTATGCGGGGCGCTGGCTGGCCAGTCACATGATCAGTCATGTTCCCCCTGCGCATGACAAGTGTTAATAAAGAAGTCATACATCAGAACTCAAAGTCTCCACATGTCTTTACTAAATGGTGTCAGATCTAAAAATAGAATCCAAAGAAACAGAAGACAAAGAAACAGAAAAGAAATTTTTAGGATTGAAACCACCAGTACCACTGGTTTTAGAAAACAATATGGCAATTGAACTGGAGAACATGGCTGAGTTCTTATCAAATATTCGCAGGGGTAGTGGGAGTTACAACAAAAACAGAAAAGATGCAATGTTGTATCTTTTTATATGTTGCCGGCCCCGAGACGCAAAAGGTGTACCGGACAGACATGAGATTAAGCCTCTAATAGATGCCTGCTGTCTCTACTGTGAAGGGAAATCTAATATCACAATCATACAACCAGGGTATGGACTCATATATGGGTTCTTCTTTGCTGCTGGTCCTAATTGGTTGGTCCTCACATTGTAACTGTTTTTGTCTAAATTAATTCTCCTTTTCATACCAAATGAAGAAAATTCCTTTTATTATACCCCAAAGAAGCAATGACAGCAATCCAGTGAGAAAAAAATGTTTGGTTTATTTTTTATTGCAAAAATAGATTCATTTGTCACGCAAATATGACAGCTAAAAATGGGAATGGTGAAACAGTACTACTTGTGTTGGAAACTACTTCATTGTAGACCAAAATATTCAAACATAGCTAGTTTATTTGCAAAGTTGTAACATGCAAAAATGTCAGAAAACTAATTTTAGGACTATTGAGTGTCTGTGTGTAAAACAACGATGCTTGAAAGTGAGCATAACGCGTGTTACATGAGGTGTCACGTCATGAAACACGCGTTCACCTTCAATTTTCACAATATCCAACCATGCAAGCCAGGAAAAACCCTGCTGCTTTAAATAGGATAGCATCATAGATGCCTAGTTCTGAACACAAAAGTTATAATATTATTTCCTAAAATGCATTAAAAGTGAAATAAAAACTTTGTGTCACGGGTGAAACACGCGTAACGGCGAAAATTTATTTTGCGATACAAAATCCAACAATGGATCAAATCTCTTCTCGCCATGATTTTCAAATATATCGTGGGCATCTACACACCTACTGATGATGTGGTGTCAAGTCATAAACAGGATGTTGCGCTATGATGCTATTAGTGTGGCGTGTCACACTTCGATGAAGATGAAACACGCGTAACGGCGAAAATTATTTCGCGATACAAAATCCAATAATGGATCAAATCTCTTCTCACCATGATTTTCAAATATACCGTGGGCATCTACACACCTACTGATGATGTGGTGTCAAGTTATAAACAGGATGTTGCGCTATGATGCTATCACGCGTTCACCTGTTGTCATCTTCATCCTCTAAGTCATCACAATATCTTTTTCTACATAAGAAAACTTATAACACTCAAAAGAAATATTTGCATACATGTAATGTGTACAAATAATGCCCTGAACAAATACATTTTTTGCATGCTATTAGCAGTGTCTAACCTAAGTCATTATTGAGTGTCACATGAAACATGCGTTACATGTTACATGTGTTACAATTCCAAGAACATCAGAAGTTAGGGAAGTGTTCCAAGATTACTTTGAAATATGTCCACAGCATCAACAACTAATAAGCATAAATATTTTCACCATCTGTGGTGCTTGTTTCATCATGAAGGAACAACTTTTCCTTTCCATGTAACGCATGTTTCAGTGTCACAATTTTATATCTTCTCTGTTCTACTCTCAAGTGGACGAACACTCATAAAATT
This sequence comes from Branchipolynoe longqiensis, assembly GCA_030323885.1. Lineage (NCBI taxonomy): Eukaryota > Metazoa > Annelida > Polychaeta > Phyllodocida > Polynoidae > Branchipolynoe > Branchipolynoe longqiensis. Next base: position 17,330,031 of record CM059193.1, on the reverse strand, counting down.
GCACTTAGTTACTCCTAGTGACTGCTGTTCAAAACCTAACTAGGAAATAATAAGGGTCTTGTTCTAATTATTATATAATGAAGGTTTTTGTGTCGGCCGAAACACGCGTAACATTCTCCACTTGGTCATGTTCAAAGCCACCCTACCCTGACTTGCAGTCTGGGTCCAAATTGTTTTTGTTTAAATTGTGTCTTAAAATTGGATGTATGTGGAACATAACAAGCCTAATTGGGATAGGCTGTAACATATTTCAGTTTTGACCTCCGATTCCCCCTTTTTAGGACCAAAACTGAAGAAGAACCCATTATAAGCAACTTGTAACACTCAAAAGACATACTTGCATACATGTAATGTGTAGAAATAATACCCTTAACAAAAACTTTTTTTGTGTGCATACTGTTAGCAATTTCTGAGCCAAGTTATTATTGAGTGTCACATGAAACATGCGTTACATGTCACATGAAACATGCGTTACAACTCCAATAACATCAAAAGTTATGGAAGTATTACAAAATTACTTTGAAATATGTCCACAGCGTCAAAAACTAATAAGCATAAATACCTTGTCATGCTCTGTGGTGTTTGTTTGATCTTGAAGAAAAAACTTTTCCTTTCCATGTCACACATGTTTCAGTGTCACAATTTTATAAGTCCCCTGTTCTACTCTCAAGTGGATGGACCCTCATAAAATTGCACTTAGTTACTCCTAGTGAGTGCAGTTCAAAACCGTACTAGGAAAAAATAAGGGTTTAGTTCTAAATCATACACTAGGCGGCTTTTTGTGTCACACCGAAACACGCGTAACGTTCTCCACTTAGTCAAGTTCAAAGCCACCCTGATGTGCAATCAGGGTCCAAACTGCTTTTCTTTTAATTGTGCCTTAAAATAGGATATATGTGGAACACAACAAGCCTAACTAGGATAAGCTGTGACGTGTTTAAGTTTTTACCCCCCGATTCCCCCTTTTTAGGACCAGCAGCAAAGAAGAACCCATATATGAGAGCTACAAAGCAAGATAGCATTCTATGAGTACAGAACACTTGAAAACTTGCTATTGTGTGACCACTTAGTGTGTGAAATTAAGAATAACGTACTCAGAGACAGACTTTTACAGTCACCAAACTTAGAGTTGGCTTGGTGCATTGAAATGTGCCGCCTTAGTGAGCACTGGGCGACATTATTAACCGACAATATAGATGAATGAGAACACCAGGTGAACCTGATATCCAAATATGGATGACAACAAGCCCCGCCACTGGCGGTGCGCATCAGACCGTCTGGGTCAATGTTGTGATGAAGTCAATCCAACAACTGAAGGGACATGACGTGTTTTGAGTGTACGAGATGTGGTTACGCACATAGTAATGGGAAATGCCCGGCGAAAGGAAAGGAATGTACCGGGTGTCACAAAGGCAGTCATTTAATCAAAATGTGCAGAAGTAGACAAGCAACTGCACCAATGAATTAACTATACATCGACAAAAATAACAGACTGGAGGAGTGGAGAGACACGGTTGATGAAGAGGAGACGGATCAGTTCATGGGCGACATTAGTGACAGTGACAGCGGGAATGCTGGATTGTGGTACATAGACGTTCATGTAGGAAACATGGAGGTATGCTTTAAATTAGACACCTATTCTGACGCAAATATAGTACCAAGGACAATATTTGACAACTTGCCCAAGATAGTGTTGAAGCCATCAAGATGCTGGTGAGTGATGTATACAGGAGATCTACCTAGAATGCAAGGCATACATAGAGATAAACAACCAAAAGCTACACTTACAGATAACCACAACTGGTAGCCCGATCCTCGGAAAGAGTGTGTGTGTCCAGCTAAACCTCATCGCCTGAGTCAACACCGTGGTCAAACAAGTGGCCGACGATGCAAATAAACTGGTAAATAGTTACAGTCATGTTTTCCAGGGCTTAGGGACCATTAAGTTTAACACTAAGATACATATCGATCCAAATGTTCCAACTATCACAGATCCTCCATGAAGAATACCACATGCCATAGAAAATGATGTAACAAAATAACTTGATTGCATGTTAAAGTTTGGTGTTATTGTTAAACTGGATGAATGTTAAAATGGGAGAACGTTTCTACATAAAGTCAGTTACACTACATAGCTCATGGTGTTCACACGTCTATTACATGGTGTCAGATGTAACAGGCAAACCATACGTTATGGCGCTGTCAGGATTAAAAACCCCGGGTCCGTTGAATTTCGATGGAAAGGTGGCCATTAATTGGGGGTCATGGCTCCATTCTTTTGAAATATATGCCACAGCAGCGGTGGTATCGGCGAAGTTGGAAAAAGTTCAGTGTTGTGTTTTTCTGCATGTGGCTGGAAGTGAAGCACAGAAAATACACAGGATATTTGAGTTTGAAGCTTCAGACAAAGAAAAGATTGGACCGCTAATTGCAGCCTTCACTCGATATTGTGAGGGCAAGACAAACATCACGGTTGTAAGATATGAATTTAATTCTTACAATCAAACGAGTGAAAACATTGACACATACATCCGTGAGTTAAAACATCGCGTACAGCACTCTGAATGGTATGCAGGTATTGCAGGTATAGCAATACCTCAGGGAGTTTGACGCCCCTGCCCTGCAGAGTTGTAATCCACTGCCTTGTGGTACAAGTTCTTGACAGAACCGAAGGCTAAGGGAGCAAACCCTAAACAGAAAACCATGTCGCCGTGGCAGCATTAAGGGTGGTTGATGTATGGAACTCCCAACATCTCCCAACCAGCCACTGATGCTGAAATACAGAGGAGGATGGCCAAGACTAGCGCATCTTTCGGCCGACTACGCCAGAGACTCTGGAACAACCACCATGTCTCCATTCAGGTCAAAGGCAAGATCTACCGTGCAATCATGCCATCCACCCTACTATACGGAGCCGAGGCCTGGATAGTGTACAGACGACAGGTGAAATTGCTGCATGCCTTCATGATGCGACATCTGAGTTCAATCATGAGGCTAACCTGGAAGGACAAAGTGACAAATACTCGAACGGACGGGGCTGCCCTCAATGGAAGATCTTCTGATCAAAAAGAATCTCCGGTGGACCAGCCACCTCATGAGGATGTCATCAGACAGACTACCAAAGCAGATCCTCTATTCTCAACTGTCTTTTGGTTACAGAAAGAGAGGGCGCCCTCGTCTCCGGTTCAAGGATACCATCAAGAGAAACCTGAAGCTGAGAGACATTAAGACCGACTCATGGACGCAACTCTCACAGCAGAGAGCTAAATGGAGAGCGGCAGTCAAGTAATGAAAGCAGTCTTTGTCGCATCGTGACCAACAGCATGATGATGATGATGATGACACCATCCACCTTCTACTACTAGAAGTTCTACCCACTTGCCACCCACCTTCTACCCACTTCCCACCCACCTTCTACCCACCTTCTTGTGGTGAGGGTGTAGGTGTGTGTGGTGGTGGGTGTGTGTGGTGAGGGTGTAGGTGTGTGGTGGGGGTGTAAGTGTGTGGTGGGGGTTTAGGTGTGTGGTGGGGTTGTAAGGGGTACTGGGGGCATAGGTGTGTGTGTCGTGCGGTGTAGGGGTATAGGTGTGTGTCATGGGGGTGTTATGGGGGTTTAGGGCTGGTGTAGGTGTGTGGAGGGGGTTTAGGGATGCTATAGATTGTGAGGTGCCGCTTGTGAGGTGCCGCTCTGCAAGACACCCCTACACCTCTGCCACAAACCACCTACACCTCCGCCACAAACCACCTACACCCCCACCACACACCGTCAACACCCACCACACACACATACACCCCCACCACATCCCTATGCCCCCACCACATTCCCACACCCCTATGCCCCCACCACACCCAGCCCCACAACCCCAACCCCACCATACCCACTCACCACACACCCCTACACCCTCACCACACACCCATCAATCCCCATACACCCCAACCACACACACCAAAATCCTCAACACACCCCTATACCTCCACAACACACCGACCACACAAACATACACCCCCACCACACACCCACCGTACACACCTACACCTCAACCACACCATACACACTCACCACACCCCTACACCCCCACCACACCCCCCTAAATCCACACACACCAAAATCCTCACCACACCCCTACACCTCCATCACACAAACATGCACCCCCCCACGCACCCATCATACACACCTACTCCCAAACCACCCCCACCCCACCATACACACCCCTAGACCCCCACCACACACCCATACCCCCACCCCACACCAAAATCCTCACCACACCCCTACACCTCCACCACACACCCCTACACACCCACCACACAAACATACACCCCCACCATACACCCACCATACACACCTCAACCCAACTACACCACCTCAATCCCCACTGCATCCCCTCTTATTTACACACACTTGATAGTAGAAGGAACTGCTTCTAATAGACCGGCATGGTGCGCCATCTGATGAGAGACTCATGCAAACTGACAGGTCCCCATTGAGTTGCCCTTACTGAAGCAAACCAGTCAAAGGGCTGGTTGTCGTCTGGTGGCGCTGCCAAGCGGTCCGACCACAACAGACACCCCCCCCCCCTCCCAGCGCCCCCACCCCCCACCCTTCCGCCCCCTCTTCCATCCACGAACCACACCAGGTGCACACATGCACTCACGCACACACCAGACTGGCTCGGTTTGTTTGTTGTTGTTCTGCATCCTAGCAACATCTAAGATCATATCAGGATGGGTACCGACTTGTGACAGTACGCACTCATGGTGACTTTATAGTGCTGCCCCACTGGGGTCAGGACACCAGCACCATGACCTGATATCCCACTCAGTCACATTATCCTGACACTGAGCCAACCAGTCCCTGCCCTATCCTAATAATGCAGAGCGCCTGGCTAGGAAGCAACAAATTTCGATTTTTAAGTCTTTTTCGAGCGTTTTTATATAGGGTTGGTATTCACCCGTGTACTGCGAGTACCAGGTGAATCCTTTATCTAATTGCCTCCTAACCATGAACCAACATTCGATACATTCGGTTATTGAGTTCTCTGTAAGACGGAAGATGAGGGCAGAAAACAGGTCGACTCCCCCCACCCCCACCCCACCCCTCCCTCTCCTCTCCTTGGGACACCGGTGTGGTGGTTTCAGCGGGTTCCCGTGCTCAGAGGTGTCCCTCGCTTCTGCGCATGCGTCAGAATCTAATAAGGATGGCCGTAATCGATTAACACTACCCGGGCGACTCGGGTCATCCGAGTCGTCAGAAATTCAAATAGAACACGGCGAGTGGAGTCGACAAATACACGTGCCATGTGCAAAAAAAGAATAACTTAGATTAATTAAATGGAAATATAGGTAAACTGGGCCATCATAAAATACTTTAAATCCTATTTTGCTGTATTTTTATCGGTTATTAAAAAAAAAAAAAAAGATTGTCCACCCGAGCGCGGAGAAGCGTATTCGATTATTCGACCCGAGTTTGTAGGATGTGCGCATGCGCCAATAAGTGGCTCAGGTGACCCGAGTTGATGCAAAATCCGCGCATGCGCAGAAGCAGCGCAGAAGCGAGGGACACCTCTGAGCACGGGAACCCGCTGAAACCACCACACCGGTACGGCGTCTGCGTTGACGTCACGTGGTTAGTAAGGAATTGGGATTAGGCGGCGTGAGTGAGAGGAGCGGATTTTTGGGGACACTGTGGGCGGGGGCGGTGGAGGAGGGGGGCAAGGAGCACGGGGAGCGGTGGAGGAGGGGGGCAGGGGTCACGGGGAGTGGGGTAGGAGGATTGAATGACCCCCAACCAGTGCAGGGAGTGGCGGTGTGGTGGTTTCAGCGGGTTCCTGTGCTCAGAGGTGTCCCTCGCTTCTGCGCTGCTTCTGCGCATGCGCGGATTTCGCATCAACTCGGGTCACCTGAGCCACTTATTGGCGCATGCGCACATCCTACAAACTCGGGTCGAATAATCGAATACGCTTCTCCGCGCTCGGGTGGACAATCTTTTTTTTTTTTTTTTAATAACCGATAAAAATACAGCAAAATAGGATTTAAAGTATTTTATGATGGCCCAGTTTACCTATATTTCCATTTAATTAATCTAAGTTATTCTTTTTATGCACATGGCACGTGTATTTGTCGACTCCACTCGCCGTGTTCTATTTTAATTTCTGACGACTCGGATGACCCGAGTCGCCCGGGTCGTGTTAATCGATTACGGCCCGTTGATGCGAAATCCGCGCATGCGCAGAAGCAGCGCAGAAGCGAGGGACACCTCTGAGCACGGGAACCCGCTGAAACCACCACAGGCCCAGACTGACGGATGTGACGTCTTCACGTACAGCGTTCGGTATAGACCTATTTTATATGACGTCGGCATAGGTATTTAGGTCAGTGCGCGCGCTGTTTTGCTGCAGGATGACACACCGTCACACTGCAAACTTAATGGCTATGAGCAATCTTCATTCAGAAAAATGAAATATCTCTGATGTTTTGCACTGCGCGTATTGGCAAACTCAGTGCATTGTCAATGGCGGTGAGCAATCTTCATACAGAAAAAGTGAAATATCTCTAAAACCACACCACCTAGACACAAACCGCTTGGAACAAATATAGAAAACATATTCACCGAATAGATTATATTAAATTTATAAGGTTAGGGTTCTGCATTTCAATCAATTGCTCACGGCCATTGACAATGCATTGAGCTTGACGGTACGCGCAGTGCAAAACGTCTATTTTATTCAAAACTAAGAGAAATGCAGAACCCTAACTTTATCAATTTAATATAATCTATTCATTGAATATGTTTTCTATATATGTTCCAAACGGGTTGCTTCTAGGTGGTGTGATTTTAGAGATATTTCACTTTTTCTTGGTGAAGATTGCTCATAGCGATTGAGTTTGCAGTGTGACAGTGTGTTGTCCTGCAGCCAAAAGGCACATGCACTGACCTAGATACCTATCCTGACGTCATATGAAATAGGTCTATGGAATACAAATGGTAAATCAGTGCTAAACTACACAGAACGTGCACAAATTCTTGACCTAAGCACAAAGATCACCAGGATAACAAAGGAGGAATTTAACCAAAAAGAGTACTATGAACCGCAGCAAACGGAGCTAACCATTAAAAACGGCGACAAACAAGACGAATAACAACAACACACAGGATACTGAGTGTTGAAATACTTGACCTAAGCATAAGGACCACCCGGATAGGTGCATTGTTAGGATAACAAAGGAGGAATCCATAGAGTACTATGAACCGCAGCAAACCATTACAAATGGTGGAAAACACTCAGGAAAACAACAATTAACACACAGGAAACTAAGTGTGGAAATACTAATATAAAGGCTGAGCACAAGGAGCACCAGGATAGGTGCAAATTATGCATTGTTAGGTTAACAAAGGAGGAATCTCACCAAAGTAGAATACAAAAGACAACAAAAGGTGACCAGAGCCGAATGTTAAAATGGCGGAAAAAATGGTTACAAACGTAAACAAGGAGATGACAAACACCAAATTTACCAAGGAAGCCATGACAACGTTCAGCAAAGTGGATGAACTGGAATTAAAAGTGATCAGTGCAATCCTAGGGGAGAACGTCTCCACAAATATCAAGGACTGGATTAAAAAAGATATTGAACAAACATCCAAGGAATATGAAACTGAACGTACAACAACCGAGACCAAACATACAAGTGTCAAGGAAACTAAACTGGGCACAGAACATCCACACAAAAATTCCCTGAACCTCGAACTGGAACTGCAAAAATTACAAACTGCCTACAATGGCCTGAAAATTGAATATGCATGGTACAAGGCACAATAGCACACTATGAAACTCAAGACCAGGAAGCCACAAACAAAAATGGCAGACCAAAGACCAAAGACACTAGGCCAACAGAGAAAAATGAGACCACCACAACCCAACTAAACACAGAAAACAAGAAACTGAACGTGATAGTACATGGTATACCGGAAAAGGAAGGAGAAACCATGGAAGACACTGTATCGGATCTACTAAAACAAGCACAGTGTACGTTTGGGTGGACAGTGGTCACAAAGGCATACAGACTCGGAAAAAAATTAAAGAAGAAACCAACAGGAAAAAAACCAACGGACAAGAAAGGGAGGGAACAAATGGGGAAAAGGCTGCAAATAACGATGACACAACAGATGATAGCAAAGACTCCCGCAGGCCCAAAGGGATACAAATAAAACTAGAAACAGAAAGTCAGAAGAGAGAGCTTTTCAATAACAAGAAAAGATTAACAAACGAACACAAATTCAAGAATGTCACGCTTAGGCCAGACAAGACAAAGGCAGAAATCCTGGATGAGAAAATGGTACAACAAATGTACACCCTAGTAAGAGAAAAAAATGAAAGCATGACAGCAAGAATGAGAGGAAGGAACTTTGAGATAGAGGGCAAGCTGTACAAGCCTGATGAGTTCCAAAAAATACCAGTAAAAGAAATCAACCCAGAAGCGGTGGCAACGAGAGCACACAACTGGGGGATTTCCTTCCAGGGGCACAGTACCCCCTCATCATCATCATGCTGTCGGTCGCGATGCGACAAAGACTGCTTCCATTACTTGACTGCCGCTCTCCATTTAGCTCTCTGCTGTGAGAGTTGCGTCCATGAGTCGGTCTTAATATCTCTCAGCTTCAGGTTTCTCTTGATGGTATCCTTGAACCGGAGACGGGGGCGCCCTCTCTTTCTGTAGCCAGAAGACAGTTGAGAATAGAGGATCTGCTTTGGTAGCCTGTCTGATGACATCCTCATGAGGTGTCCAGTCCACCGGAGATTCTTTTTGATCAGAAGATCTTCCATAGAGGGCAGCCCCATCCGTTCGAGTATTTCCTTATTCGTCACTTTGTCCTTCCAGGTTGAACGCAGATGTCGCATCATGAAGGCATGCAGCTTTTTCATCTGCTGTCTGTACACTGTCCAGGCCTCGGCTCCGTATAGTAGGGTGGATAGCACGATTGCGCGGTAGATCTTACCTTTGACCCGAATGGACACATGGTGGTTGTTCCCGAGTGTCTGGCGTAGTCGGCCGAAAGATGCGCTAGCCTTGGCCATCCTCCTCTGTATCTCAGCATCAATGCGTCCATCACTTGATATAGTGCTTCCGAGATAGGTGAATTCCGGAACAGAGTTCAGCTTGTTTCCGTCAACCATGATCTCCTCCTCTCGGGATCTTGTAGAGTTGGGTTGGTACAGCACCTCCGTCTTCTTGATGTTAATTTTCAGGCCAAACTTCTTTGATGCATCAGAGAAAGCGTCCACTATTTTCTGGGTCTCTTCAGCAGAGTGGGCAACCAGTGCACTGTCATCTGCGAATAGTAGCTCTCTCACCAGTATCTGAGTAGTCTTGGTCTTCGCTCTGAAGTGTGCGACATTGAATAGGTCAGCGCTCTGTCTGGACTGTATATAGATGCCATCCCCCATGTCTCAGAAAGCCTCGTCTAGCATTGCTGATAGGAAGATGGAGAAGAGCGTGGGGGCCAGTACACAACGTTGCTTGACCCCATTGGTAACCCCAAATGATTCCGAGACTTCCCCTCCAGCACTAACGTTCGCCATCATTCCTGTATGTAGAGCCTCGATCATAGTTGTGAACTTCTCTGGGCATCCGTACTTCCTCAGTAGCTGCCATAGCCCGGTCCTCCCGACTGTATCAAATGCCTTAGTGAAATCGACAAATACCATGTACAGTGGTCGGTCCTGCTCAATGCACTTTTCTTGTAGCTGTCGGAGACAAAATATCATATCCACAGTGCTCCGGTTACCTCTGAAGCCACACTGTGACTCCGGAACTACACCAGGTGTTATGTGACTAGATAGTCTGTTGAGTAGGATCCTGGCGAATATCTTCCCTGCTATGGAAAGAAGAGAGATTCCTCTATAGTTCCCACAGTCTGTTCGATCACCTTTCTTGTAGATGGTTACAATGCTGGCATCCTTCCATGCTTGGGGTACAGAACCCTCCTCCCAGGCATTGGTGATTAGTTGGCGCAGTCTGTTGAGCAGATTGTCTCCTCCATGCTTCCATACCTCGGCAGGAATTCCATCACCCCCAGGTGCTTTGCCATCTTTCAGGCTGGCGATTGCTCTAGCCATCTCATCCATGGTTGGAATCTCATCAAGGCATGTTTTGACAGTACCCCCTACTGTAACTTATACCACTGTGAAATTAAGGGCAAAGATAGTAAAACATACAACTTGGCTGAACAGTATTACTGCTCGGTCATGGTGAAATATCATAACAAGATGGATACCATGAGGCTCATCAAAGCAACAAATAACCCCTACACCATCAAGGCAATGGGGAAAAAAATATGGCGTTCACCTGAATGGGTAAAAACAAAGAAAAATGTGATGGAAAACATCATAATGGCGAAGTTCACGCAGAACGAAGACCTCAAGACTAAGCTACTAAATGCACCAGGAAAAGCATTCAGGGAATGCACAAGAAGCCCATACTGGCGCACAGGACTGTCCCTGCAGAAGTATGAAGCAGGAGAAGTAGTCAAACAGGGCTACAAAAACAATATAGGTGAAATACTCCAAAAAGTAAGAGACAACATCTGTGAAAATGTAGGAAAGTAACAAAAACAAGGGTTAAATAGGGAAAAATCCTGAACAGGACAAAATCAAATAAATTAACAAATCAAAACAATAGGAGATGGATTAACAAATACAAAACTTGAGGTAAGCACTAACAAATAATCATGCGAACCCCATCAAATCCATAGCATAAGTGTGAGTAGGATAGTAGATGTTCACAGATGCCTGATATAAGGCAGACATCAGACATAAACATAAACAAAGTTAACGAACAACTTCTGGCACAATGCAAATTAATGTTCACAAACTAAGGAAGGGGAAGCGCATGGTATGCTATGCATACGGCCTATGCGATGGAGTAAGCTACACGCAGCATTCGCCAACAAAGTAGCAGCTGAAGTGTTGGAGTGCATCATCGTCAACAGATGCAATGCTGATGATCACACAAACCGATTAGTATCCTCTAAAATAGACAAATGACACAAATGCGTTTAATTGTTTTCGTTTCAGATGTGTGTGCACTACCATAACAAAATACAAATACAATACATGCCTTAAAACACCATCACCCACTGTATTATCCTGGTATTTGTCCCCACAGATGACGGAGCTCTCATGGGAAAATCACTGAGCAAATCTGACTAAAAACGGACAACTAACACCAATTAACATAATATAGATGGTCGATCTTAAATATGAATACTTAACAACATGAATTAATGTAAAGAACATTCTTACTTCCCCGTCTGTCATAATAATCTGGATAACAATAATCATAGAGCCGTTCCGCCTTTTTATATCAATCAATCAATAGTTCCATCCTCTAGTCGAGGGTTGGATGCAATGGTTCTCCACTTGTCCCGATGTTGTGCTGTTCTGATAGACTGTGAATAATTCAAGCCTGTCCACTGTGAAATATTTGTAAACCATGATGTTCTTGGTCTCCCTCTCCCTCTGCTGCCATTCACCTTCCCTTCCAACAATGTACGGTATATTGAACTCTGACGAATGATGTGGCCAAAATAAATAAGTTTCTTTGTCTGTATAGTGGCAAACAAGCTTTTCTTATTTTTAATTTTTCTGAGAACTTCTTTGTTGGTGATCTTTGTCCATGATATTTTCATCATCCTTCGATAAGTCCACATCTCAAATGCTGCTAAACGTTTGTACATTTTCTTAGAGATTGTCCATGTCTCTGCCCCATACATTAGAGTAGACCACACATAACACTGAAGAATACGCTTCCTTGTTTGTATTAATATCTTACTTGATGTTAACACTCTATACATTTTGGAGAATGTTGTTCGGGCTATTGTTATCCTTCTTTTAATTTCTTCCTCACATCTCCCATCATTTGTAATCTTTTGTCCGAGATATATGAATTCGGATACTTGTTCTATGTTTGTGCCATCTATGGTTATATTGACATTTGGTTTATCTGTCTTTTTACTTATAACCATTGTTTTGGTCTTCCTGGCATTCATCTTCATGTTGTTTATATAATGATAATAAATTATCCTGTCTATAAAAAAGGTGAAAATGATATATACTTACATAAAAACACTTAGCCATAATGGGGAGAGTAATGTGGACAACCGAAAAACAAAACTGATCCCGAAAAAATGCAAGAGTATCAACTCATGGTATAAATAAAAGCTGAAAATGTCCTACTTGGTCCAGCGTCCGCAAGCACTGGCAGCACCAGCGACTAGAGAGTAGTGAAAGACAGCAGAGCACAACAAAACAAAACATATCCCACACTAGTAAATACCTCCAACTCTCACGGTAACAACCAAACTACCAAACAGTGGTGGAGGAAATAGACTGCAGACTAGGCAGTGGCACTCATATTCCGCACTTAGACTGCCAAAGTGCCTACAATAAAATTGACAGCATCAAATTACACCTAAATATCTGCAAATTTGACATACTGACACTATCGGAAACCTGGTTTCACAAATTGCACAGTGATCAGTCAGTAGAGAATGAAGGGTATAGACTTGTGAGAGAGGACAGAAAGGTGCTGAACAACCTACAAACAATAAAAAAAGGAGATGGGGATGCAATCTATACAAAAAAATCCTTTAACACTGATAACAATCTGGTACAAGAAGCAAACAGATCAAACAATAACCTAGAATTAATATTGACAGTAATAAAAAATGAAAAACAAGCTGACATCGCAGTAGGGAGCCTATACAGACCCCCAGATGGAAACGTGGAGAAATTCATTACGAAACTGGAGGCCATCCTAGACAATATACCAAAACTCACCACTCCAGAGACATTCCTACTTGGCGACTTCAATATAAACTATAAAACAAATAACAAAAATTAAAATCCTTAGAAATTCTGATTAAAGGTAAAGGTCTGGTGGTATGCCTCCAGGTCCACAAAAGATTCCCAAGGATGGAACTCCACATTAAATGCAACACAAAACTACTAACAAATAAAAGAGAATTACACCTCAAGCTACAACAAAGTCTTGCAGTGACTGCTGATAGAAACACCAGACATACAGGCACACCAGTGCTAAACACATGTTGCTTATATAAGCCGAGATCTGCTGGAGAGCACTTGTCGGAGAACAGAATATACTCTGCCTTGGGGCATGCACAGAGAATGGCCTAATCGGTAGAGCTCGGGCCTCGCATGCGGAAGGTCGGTTCCCGGTCGAGTCAAACCAATGACTTTAAAATTGATACTTGTCACTTGCTAGCCAGGCGCTTGACATTAATAGGATAGGTCAAGGACTGGTTGGCTCAGGGTCAGGACAATGTGACTGAGTGGGATATTGGGTCATGGTGACAGCAGCCTGATTTCCCAGTGGGGCAGCACTATAAAGTCACCAAGAGGGCACACTGTCACAGGCTGGTACCCGTCCTTATATGACCTTAAATGTTGCCAGGATGTAAAACTCGAACAACCAACCATTAGATCTTGTCATTATCATCAGCGGTCGGTTTGTGGTGGAAATCCTCTATACAACCTTTTCCACATAACATGCTGCACTTGATCTGCTACGCAACACTAATTATTATCATTGTCATCAGTGGGTGGGTTGGTGGTGGAAATCCTCTATAAAACCTTTTCCACCAAGCATTTTGCACCCTGAGCTGGCTACCCACTACGTTACTATAGTTTGTGTCCGTGTCATCAGTGGGTGAGTTGGTGGTGGAAATCCTCTATAAAACATTTTCCATAAAACATGATGCACACTGAACTGCTACCTACAACCTTAGGTCTTTCCATTCTCATCAGCAGGTGGGTTTGTAGTGGAAATCCTCTATAGCACCTTTTCCACAGAACCTGATGCATAGTGAGCAACATTCCTTCTTGCATTCTCTGTCAGGTGGGTGGTTTAGTGGTGGAAATCCTCTATTGCTTGGTGTCTTTCACACGAAAGTATTCCCACATAAGCACTTTCTCACAGACGTTACGCATCGTAGCATATATATATACATATATATATCTATAAATATATATGAAATTTCCTTCTTTCCTTATTTCCTTATTACATTTCCTTATTTGTCACTTTGTCCTTCCAGGACAAAGTGACAAATAAGGAAATACTTGAACGGACAGGGCTGCCCTCTATGGAAGATCTTCTGATCAAAAAGAATCTCGGGTGGACTGGACACCTCATGAGGATGTCATCAGACAGGCTACCAAAGCAGATCCTCTACCTCAAGTGTCTTCTGGTTACAGAAAGAGAGGGCGCCCTCGTCTCCAGTTCAAGGATACCATCAAGAGAAACCTGAAGCTGAGAGACATTAAGACCGACTCATGGACATCACTCTCACAGCAGAGAGCTAAATGGAGAGTGACTGTCAAGTAATGATAGCAGTCTTTGTCGCATCGCTACCTGTGAAAGTACAACGTCTGAACACTTTGACTTCTGGATACTGAATGGTTTATTCACGGCCTAGGGCTCACTGAACCCACCGGCTAAACTTTCCATGACGTCATCTCATTTGCATAATCCTTTGTCCAAACCGCTGCATCTCATTAACATATATTAGCCACATGCCTATATGTCTATTACGCATATATCACATTCCCCCCTCAAAGTATTTCTGAAACATGGAATGTTTCAAAATAACCATCAAAATATAACCACATAACAGTCAAACGAATGCACAACAACATATATGGGTACTTAACTGAAACACAAGTCCTTGCAAATGTCCGAGCGCCCTATGGCATTGAAGTCCTTCAACTGTCCGGCCGTAATGCCTCACGTTATAAATTGTCCATTACACATTAAATATCAAAACACAGCTGAAAATATAACTTAATCCTACATGCACATGCTATACATGTACACACCTAATCTACACTGAGCTACTACAGGTCTAACCTGCTCGCCGGCCTAATCAGCCGACCTGACCTACTTAGATTAGCCGCACTGTTTACATTCGGCAATGACGCTGACCTACTTTGCGTTTGTCCGACCGGTTCGGGCCGCCCCCCCAAAGGTGCCCTGATAATCTGCACTCGGTTTCTATATAACATATTACCTGACTCGTTCAAAATTAGATATATTCTCTCCCAGAAATACCAGTCCGACCCAAAATAACCCCCTTTTTCCATTCCCCAGCATGATTTTTGTATTTTATTTTATCTCCGACTTTCATAGGTTTGTGCGGCTTTCCACACTTCTTGTCATGAAACGCTTTCCGACTTTGCTGCCGTTTTGCCGTCTGGACTTTCTTTGGATTTTGCGTTTCGGGTTCCAAAATTTCTTCCGCCATCGGCAACCTACCCCTCAGCCTCCTGCTGATGAGCAGCTGAGCCGGAGATGCATTCAAGACGGGCAATGGAGTGTTACGATAATTCAGCAAAGCTAACTGAAAATCCGAACCAGTCTTCTCGCACTTCTTTAACATGTCCTTGACCATTTGCACAAACCGTTCCACCTGCCCATTACTGCGAGGGTACTGTGGACTGGAATACCCGGCCTTAAACCCATAGTGCTGTGCAAACTCCCTATCCGCATGGCTCTTAAACTGCGGACCATTGTCCGAAATAACCTGACTAGGAATTATCCTTCAACCCTTCAATGACTGTGACAGACAACGTATCGCCCACCAGCGTCACCTCTGGATATTTCGTGTAATAATCTACAGTTATCAGGTAATTATTATGGTTTAACTCAAACAAGTCTGCACCGACTTTTTCATACGGTTGACAGGCGATCGGGTGATTTATCAACGGCTCGTTATGCAAACTTTACCGGTTGTTTTGGCAAGTGTCACATCGACTAACCTTATCCTCAATTTGCTTGTTCATATTCGGCCAAAACATACAGTCCCGTGCCAGCTGCTCGGACTTCGTCACCCCCAAGTGTGTCTCATGTAACGCCTCAATCATTTCACCGCAGAGACCCGGAGGAACCACCACCCGATTGCCTTTCATGACCAGATTATTTTC
Source organism: Branchipolynoe longqiensis (assembly GCA_030323885.1). Taxonomy (NCBI): domain Eukaryota; kingdom Metazoa; phylum Annelida; class Polychaeta; order Phyllodocida; family Polynoidae; genus Branchipolynoe; species Branchipolynoe longqiensis. The sequence continues at coordinate 17,314,039 of CM059193.1, read as the reverse complement.
TATCGTTAACTCTTGTTTGTGTGGGATGTACTGTCTCAGACACGGTGGTGTCTGTATGCATGAAGTGTCCCACCCATCTTCAATGTGTGAGATCAGCATGGACATGGATACATCCTTTTCATACTCTCTGACAATCTTACTCAACAAACTTGACGATTGAATGTCCACTGCGGCAACGCAGAACGTGTCATCGAACAGGTTACCATGACTTACTTTGGCACTATGCACCCTGGACAACGTGTCTGCAAAAAAACATCAAAGAACCCTTCACATGACATAGCTGAATATCGTAATTTTGCAACCGCATTCGCATTCTCTGCATCTTAGCCAAAAGTTTATGAATTGGTTTCTGCATTATCGCCACTAACGGCTTGTGGTCTGTTTGAATCTGAACTTCTTTGCCAAAGATATAGCCATGAAACCTCTGGCATCCGAAACGTATGGCGAGCCTTTCTTTTTCAATAGTGGCATAGGCACACTGCGCTGAGTTAAGCGCACGAGATGCGAGTGCGATTGGCTTGTCATCTTGCATCAACACGGCACCTAAACCTGACTGACAAGCATCTACTTGGATAACAATGGGTTTCTTGACATTGTAATACGACAACACAGGAGCAGTTCTTAACTTTTCCTTCAACTTATCAAACGCGCCCTGCTGTTCAGTCTGCCAGTGCCACGCAACATCCTTAGCCAGGAGCGTGCGTAGTGGTTTGGCTATCTCGGACATGTTGGGTCTGAACTTGTGTACATATCCAACCATGCCCAGGAACCTTTGGATGCCTTGTTTGTCACGCGGCTCTGGCATGTCAACTATTGCTTGTATTCTGTCTGGATCAGGCTTCACACCTTGCTGGGTAACTTGATGACCTACATACTTCACTGTAGTCTTACATAGCAAAGATTTTGCTTTGTTCAATTTAAGGTTAACCGACCTAGCTCGGTCCAACACGGCTCAGAGCCGCTTGTTGTGTTCCTCAACCGTTGACCCATATACCAAAATGTCGTCCGTGACTATCCCGATACCGGGTATATCGCCCATGACATGTTGCATTTCCTGAATAAAAATGTCACCGGCTGTTTTGATGCCAAAAGGCAAGCGGGTGTACCTGTACCGGCCCCACGGAGTATTAAACGTGCACAGACGTGAACTTTCTTCGTCTAACTCCATTTGCCAATACCCCGTCATTGCATCCAAAACTGAAAAATATTTCGCATCTGCCGTTTTGGCAATAATTTCGTCAATCGTTTTGGTAGGGAAAGGCCTTCTCTTTATCGCTTTGTTCAACTTAGTCGGATCCAGACAAATCCTTATCTTTTTTTGTTTTTTTACGATAGTTATGGAGTTAACCCACTCGGTAGGTTCATCTTGTTCAACTATGACACCTAACTCTACCATGCGATCAAGCTCACTACGTACCTTACCCTGAATGGCAAACGGAATCCGTCTAGGCGGATCAACAACAGGTTGTACAGATTTATCCACATGAATGACAGCATTTGCTTTGATCAACCCCAAACCCCGAAACACAGTCCACGTATTCATGAAGAAGTATTTATCTGCTCCCGTGTTAACGGCCGGGTTTGGGTTAGCTAACTCCGGTGTTCCAGATGTGTCACGGGGTATTCATGAGCACACAGCGCGGTGGAGTTAGTTAACCTTATGCCTATTTTTAGATATGGGGCAATCCCTCTCGGCTGGTTCCCGGCGAGAACCCGATGTACGGGTATTGCCATAGGTGAAAGCGGCCGGGTACTTTCGCTTTTGCTCGCTTTTGCTCGTATCTGCTCACGTGCGCCCAGTCCTCCACAACACCGACAACAACGACTCACCGAATCAGCCCTATTCCAACTGTTTTCACGCCGTATTGACGCTCTATTCACGCTACAACTTTTCCCGACTACATTTCCTGCAAAACTACACAAGATCCGTGCCTGCCAACGACGTTCAACGCGCAAAACACACAAACTGCAGGTACAGTTTTCATTTTGTCAATCATGGGTTCGCTTTCTGGCAGCAGAATGCACGCCTCGGCGCAAATTTGGCACTATAGTGACAGGAGACATGAGCATTCTTCATACATTGATTATATTATGTGCGCTAGATTATACTTTTATTTCCTGACTTCTCCATGCTGAAAGAGACCGTATGATCCTTCCGCAACTTTCTTTGTATGCGTAATTTAGCCCAATTAATCCTATGTTAAAAAACTAGTGCGCTCTTCAAACATTACATACATTTGTATATAAATCTTATAACGCATCAGTGCTATTGTTGAAAACCGACAGGACGCTAATGATACTTAAAGGCGACCAACTTTTATTAAAGCTCACTTCTCATCATTTACATTCACTTATTACAGTTAATCAATCAATCTATTCTTTTATTGTAATTCTCTGCAAGCTATGTTTACAATAAACTGAGGTGATACAATAATTACATACACATTCCTTACAGACCGTAAGGTAAAAGGGGTATTAAATGAGTTAGCCGTTGTAATTATAGAATTATTTAAGTTATCAATATGTTCATCCCCGTTGACGTTCTCATCTAGAATTATACCTAGGTATTTCACAGAAGGGACTCTCTTTATTGTGTTATTCTTTATCTTTATGTTGCTTAGGTTATCATGAATGCTTGTACTTCAGCTTTTATAATATTGTGTAGCATGTTTTCTTCAGGTTTACTGTTAATTTGTTATCATTGCTCCATGTACATAATCTGAAAGGAATATTTAAATAATTTTTTTTAGTTGTTTGGGTGAATTTGAGGTTATGAAGCCATTGGTATCATCTGCAAATAACCTTGTTTTCACATCTTGTTTTCTAAGTGTTAGGCACTTGCCTACTGTCAGTCCGTCGGTACCTTAACCATTAAGGCAGTATTCACTACACTTTACTCCTCTATCTACTCTTACCAACAGAAACACCGTGTGCCACACCACAAACGCTCATTCGCTATGTCATCGGAGCAAACTCCTTCGCCGTCTGCCAGCAAGAGGCAGCGAAAAGCAAATTATGCGGATAACGAGATCCGTGTTCTTCTGGAAGAGGTAATGCTGGCCCGGACCGTCCTGTTCTCCGCGTTTAGCAATAAAATCACTCTGCAGGAAAAAAACAAGGCGTGGGATCGGGTGTCGGGGGCTGTCACCGCCTGTGGGGTCGCCCGGCAATCGAGAGTGGAGGTCAAAGAGAAATGGAAGGCCATGAAGGCTGATGTCCTCGGGCGGCAAAGGCGTTCCGGCCAAACGGGGGGCGGTCCTCCAGATACACCACTTCCCTTCGAGGAGACCATACTCCAGATAATGGGGGCGGACTACAACTTATTCCAAGGTGTCACAAGTAAGTTTCTACTAAACGCTCTCATATAGCTGCATTAAAGTATAATGCACATGTCAGACGGGAAACCAGCAGTTGCCGTCATCTCCCTCCATGACAGTTGTGGGGACTAGGCTGACTGCAAGGATATAATATTTTTAAGTAGTAAGACACATCCTGCACAGGTATGTCAGAATTGCTGGCACACCACTATTCGCGCGCGCCAAAGAGCCAGCGCGGCCAAATCCACGGCAATGTAATGACTCTTTCCGGTCCAGAAATCTGCGACCAGTTCCACCATATCAAACATAGAAAATTATATGCACACGCATATTGTACTTTTCCCTATTCTTATTTAAAACAAACATGCTTCTATGCTATCTAAAGCCTGCTTGAGACTGAACGGTTTTCTTCTCGGTCTTGTGTTCAAGGACCATTGTGACCTTTGTTATTAGGCTTAGTCACTCCTAAGACCTTCACGTTATCATGTATTCATGCCTCCTCTCTTCCAGCTTCCTATGCCATTAGCTACCTCGGGCCAGTGGCATCCACAAGCAGCGCGTCAGCGGTGCCGGCGGTGCTGGGGACGGCGGAGGCGGGTATGGCAGAGGCCATCCCAGACATAGACCTTCGGTAGTCCGACACCGTGGCCCTGTCTGGACAGGAACAAATCTATGGTTTCCCGGAAGCGTCCACCTCCTTCTCGTCGGGCGCCGTAAGCCGGCCTCTGCTAACATCAACGCCAATGGGGGCGTCGGCGAGGGAGGCGTCAGCTGTGCCGTTCACCATGTCAGGGGACGCCAGTCTAACCATCCTCACAGGCTCTCCGGCGGACGCGGTGACGCTGACGACTTAACCAGAGGAGGCGGCACGCCCTCCATCCGCCGGAAGCAGCACCCGGTCACGGGCTGGCAGAGGAAGGTCGAGGAGTCGCCACCAGAGAGACTTGCCCGGCCAGGTGGCGGAACGGCAGGCCTTCCTGGCGTGCCTCGACAGCACGACAAAGAAAAATGTGTCGCAAACCAGCGTGCTTAATGCACGCGTCGAACACGACACAGCCGAACGTGAGCATGCAGAGGCGAAGGGCGTGCTCGAGAGAGATGTTCTTGTGCTTAAATACCGACGGGAGCTCCTTACAATAGAGCGACTGGAGCGTGAGGGGGACGAGGAGAGGGTCAGGGTTGATAGGGAACTGGTGAAAATGCGGTTGAGGAGGGAGACGCTGGAAGTGGAAAAACTGGAGAGGGAGATGGGGGGAAGGGTGTAGGGTGCACAGATTGTTTGTAATAAACAAGGTTTAACATCTTTAACATACATCTGTGTTGTCGTTACATTTTCCATAACATTGTGTGCCATTAAAAATTATTTACACAGTTACCAAACGTATACATTTATAAACGTCACTAACCTATTTAAAAAATAATTGTTCACAATTCTCTGCCTAGCTGCCTTGCCCACTTGTGAACGCACGCACTCTGACCGTTGATAGTTGTCGGGACGGTTCGCCTCTGGTTCATTGTACTGGCCTTCATTTTCATTGTCCGATTCTCCCTCGGACTCAGAATCGGACGGGTCGTCCAGGTTGAGCATCCGCGCCCTGTTGTGCAGAATCATACAGACCGTGATAACGTTGCACGCCTTGGCCGGCTGCAGTCGTAGCCGACGCAGGCAGTGCCAACGTCTCTTCAGGACACCGATCGATCTCTCGACAATCGATCTAGCCGCTTTATGATGGAGATTGTATGCTTCCTGTTGTTGTGAGCTTGGATTGAGGAACGGTGTGAAAAGCCAATCACGTTGCATGTATCCACTATCCCCAAGTAGGATACCATTTACTGGTTTCTGTTCGCTCTCAAACGCCTCAAACAGAGGTGATTCCCGAAGTATGCGCGCATCGTGCACGCTGCCCGGCCATTTTACGATGCAATCGATGAACCGCAGGTCGCCATCACATATCACCTGAAATATACAAGCGGAAATTCACAGTAAGGACGTGCAATAAGTCTATATGTAGCACAAATTCACACAATCTGGAAGCGCACTTTGCAGACTAACCTATGCAGTAGGAAATAAAATGTATGATACTTTGTAACAGGGGCGAATATAAATAACGGAAGGCAGCGCATCAATAAGTAGCACCGTCCTGAATTGCGGACATGAGGCTTTCCTCGTGGAAATTGGTTAGGGTGACCAAAAATGAGGCATGATAGCTGTTAAAAGGATCGATAAAAGTAGTGCACAGATTTGGTGATATGTGCAAGGCATTAAGTGCGCAGAAAACTAAGCGGACATATGTGACGACACCTATGTTAAAGTAAGTTAAAGTCATTTTACCTGGACATTGAGCGAGTGAAAGTGCTTCCTGTTCACAAACTCGTGTTCGTACGCGGCAGGTGCCTCTATTCGAATTTGCGTCCCGTCTATGCATCCAAACACATTGGGGAAGCCGTAAGTGTTGAATATTTTCGCTTTTGTCCGCTCCGCTGCCTCCTGTGTGGGCAGCTTTATAGAGTGGGGCAGCTGTTGCACCAATGCTGCGGTGACTCGGGGAATAGTCCGCGAAACGGTCAGCTGGGAAACACCCACTAATTCCCCGCACGCATCCTGAAAACTACCACTAGCGTAGAAGCGTAGGGTGATCACTACCTGCAGAAAACAATTTTAAGCACACTTAATTAAGTAGCACAGTCAGTTCGGATATGTACCGGTATGAAGTGTCACGTTCATGCAGGAAACCAATCAAAATGTTGTGGGGAAAACCAAACAAACCTTACTGAATACTAAACAGCTGGGCCACAAAATGCAACATGACATGAAAATAATTGGCGAAGAAAAGTAGTTTTTTTTAAACGAAAAAAAATAGTCACCGCATTAATATAAACTAAGAGCAATATGGTGTGTAAGGATTTAAAAGCAGAGATAATGGTAAAGGTTGGAGTGTCCATGACAGCGGTCACAAATTAAGAGCTATACTCAATAGGACAAAATATTGGTTTCTAGGAAAAGTAAAGCGTAGACACCTTTGGAACGAGTAATCATATTTACGCGAATTACAAAAAACCTTAAAAATATTCTGTGAGGTCTGTCTGTCTGTCTACCGGTTTGCTGTACTCTGTAACAATTTTAACATTTTCATTTGAGGTACCTAGCATAAGGAATAAACATAATAGAATCGAAGCCATGTTATCAACGCCATATCGTCGTAGGTTAAGTAGGTCACAGGCCAAACAGTACAACAATAGATGTAGTAATTTTATCCAGGAACCACAGTTTGTATATTTTGTTCCACAGTAAGGCTTTGTGTGGTCTTATTTACAGTACGCTGTCGTTCACCCATGTATTATCAAAATGGGGTCAATCTTTTATCTAAATCCAAACTGGCAAAGCATAGACTGCATTGACTTGGGTGAAAGGCGACATGACCTAGTTTAGCATGAAAACAATCTTACCAGCGAGCCGCTATGCAGCGTACAAGGTTTCGCATTTTATAAAGTGATTACAGGCAGTATAAGTCGATGAAAGAGAGAAATAAATAAGTGGATGTTAGGAAATTGCGGCTGTACTTTAATGGGGGAGAACTGAACAATGGAGACAAACCAAAACAGCGGTCTAAGTAGAATGTAAACAAGTACCTGCAGCAAAGGTGGTAGCGACCCCCGTCGACTCGGAAGTTCGATTTGCTCTGCTATGGTGTCAGTGATGGCCAGAATGTTGTTTCTTCGAAAACGGAACTTCTTGAAGAGATCCACGTCATCGTACTTTTCAAATGGATGTGTCCTGTCGCGGAATATCTGATTCCATGCCAAATTACGTCTCTCCAGAAAGCGCCGATAAATGATCATCTCCATCTTGAAACGGTAACTCCGGCCTTAAACTTCCTCCGGAGCGGTGTTAGCCGAATGCGTCTTAAACTCGCCGAGTTACCGTAACACTGACACATGAATACCCACTTTCCGCCGCTAAACCAGAAATCCCTGCCAAAACCAGTTTAGCCTCGCTAACATCGCATCATGAATACGGCCGACCACCAAGGCGTTCCAATTCCTTCCGTGTAGCCTTCTTCCTAGGCTAAAAAATTCGAAGATGCTCCTTTAGCTTCAAAACCTTGTCAGCAGGAAGCCTTACTTTCAAAGCAATTGTATCTATTTCTATACCTAAATATCTAACATTGGTGGCAGGATTTACCAGCTTAGGGAAACTGACAAAAAAATCCCAACCTACGTAATATAGCAATTAAGCGAAGCTGTTGCCTAACACAGTCCTCATAGTTTGTTCCGAGCACAGCAAAATCATCCAGATAGTTCACTAACCTATCAACCCCTTCTCTAACTGAACAACGATAAACAAAATCAGATACCTTACTAAATATGTACGGGCTTGATGAAAGTCCCATCGAAAGGCGATTATCTAGGAAATATACACCTTTATTCCCTATTGTCCATACTAATCCCTGTTTCTCTCTATCAGATGGATGTATAGTCAGAGCCCTGTAAGCATCCTTTATATCTACCACTGATATATAATCTCCTTGAACCAACATTGCAATCAAAGTATCGACACTCTTATATTTAAATTTACAACATGTATCTGAAACATAATTATTAACAGAACGCATGTAAGGTCTACTAGAGTCTATTATAACTCTATATCCTTCACTACTTGGCTTCGGAACACAAAACAAATTATGAGAGCACATTGGCAATTTATCAGTGCATGAAATGTAACCCTTCTCCAACTCTGACTCCAATTTACGCGTAATGAAAGCGTAATGGTCAACATCAACTTTACCAGAATAAGTATTATTATAACTAGTAGAAAAATTTTAATTTATTATTTTGAAACCAAATATGGCCCCATGCAATATGTACTCCCAATCGGGATCAATGTCCCCACGGAAAAATGATTCGACAAAAACTCGACAAGGTTTGAATTGCACCGGCACATCAGCAACACAATGTATACAGTCACAAATACCCTTGAAACACGCCTCAGCTACAACCACAATGCACTCGACCCTAACACTTGAGTGTCTATCAATAGCCGTTAATGTATAGGCACTTGGACCATTAGCCACATGTAACCAATTTGAGACCACAGGGATACAATTAGGCATTTGGAAAACTGAACCAATTGCAGTCTCATTACGCATCAAAGGAATTTGACCATTGCCAGAAACAATCTCTAGTAGAGTGCTGGAAGCACACCCTTCCACATTCATAACTAGCGGATTATCACCAAGTTTCATTTCTAAATGCGTAGTATTAATATTATTATTCACAACAATTATATTATTTAATTCAGAATGGAGTTAATTTAATTGACAGTTCAGAACCTTCTTTCTGCATCTTCAGTCTCTCCGACAATTGTTCCTTTTATGGCTACGACTGCCACAACGGGAACACCAGTGCCCAAAGTCACAGGTTTTTTCATCTCGCACACAACCCGAGTCACCGTTGTGGGCAAAGCACGGCTTCTTCCCGTCACGCGTAAATAATTTAAATGACGCGTTGGATGACCTTGAAGAATCCCCTGAAGATTTTTTAACGTCCTTGATGTTTTCAAAAGCGTAGTGCCACAGAGCCAAGTCACTATTACCGGAAGTGAATGCAGCAAAACCTTGTATTTGTGCTAGTTTACGGACCCCCGTGTCGTACGCTACATGTGCCGTATTGTTAAAGTTGTTAAATTTGGCCTTCGTGCAGAGGTAGCTTATATGATTCAACATTGCGTGACACAACTCAATGTCGTCATAGCTGCTAACGTCAGAAAACCAAGCACAATTCGACTCTATCAACTCAAGCATTTAACTTTTTAATTTGTTTTCTGTCCACTGTATAGTGTTTGAGTGTCCACGCTGACGACGCCTTTCAGTACTCGGTGTGCGGCTGCCTGAACTTGAAGAGGAAGACCTGTGCCGTCGCGTGCACCGGCGTGCGTGCCCCGACCGGCACCGCCCCCTTTCCTTCGCCGAAACGTTCATCTTCCGCAATTCTTCCTCCAATTCGTCCTGATGCTGCAAGAGCTCCACTTTCTCTCTCAACCCCCGCTCGTCCTCCGACTCCCTGTCGCCTACCACACCCATAGCATGCACCTCTTCCTTAACTTGCATTTCAGCCATATCAGCCTCTTGCTGAGGGTGCCCACGAGTTGCCCGTCTTGTAGCTGCCTTGCCTACCGGACATAATTCATTCACCGGCAATTTATGTTTTTGCCCACAAGGCCCGCAGTAGTCTGTCACCGGCATAGGCATAGCCATAGCCATAGACATAGAGTGCAGCAAAACGCACAGTAGTTGTTCGGGTGGAGTCGGACTGATCGCCAGTCACTGTGTGCTTGGCGATCAGTCACAGAACAGTCACAATGGTGTTATGGTCACCGAGCAGTCAACGTTTGCCCACTAAGTGCGCCAATAGTCGCCAACCAGTTCACAATAAAAATGGTTGGTGCCCTCAAGCTGACCTTTTGGTCGCAAGGAGGTTTTTGGGGCATCAGCTACAACCACCTTGTGACCAAAATGGTCGCAAGAAGATTGGTGACCACAGAAGGCCACTTTGAAACCAGCCGCTAACTGCTTACAACCCCTTTTGACACCTTTGTGACTAACCTTTTGACATGGTTGCAAAGTGGTCGTAAGCCATCGCAAGTGTAGTGTGACTGGGATATTACTAACTGCATTATTTCATTCACCATGACAATATAATTTCGCATACAATTTTCTAGGCAACAACTATTTTCTAGATGTTATCCAACATATCCTACTTATATACTGGTGTACTTGCTAAACATGTGTTGCTACATGGAATGACACACTAAGTCAATGTACTAGTACTGTTACTGCTGAAGCCTTTGATTAAAACTTGTTGACATGCTTGCCAAAATTATCTGTGCATGTTTTCACTGCAAATATCGCCCAAGTCAACCATTTATTATCTAAGTCACTTCAAAATGAAGTGAAGTCAATTATAAAACTCAAACTAATATTTTTATCTTAAAAAATGGTAGAGACTCAAAACCATCGGTATGTGCAATTTTAATATATGATATGCAATATAAATTAGCGACTTGCAAAGAATAGCCAATTTTAAATACTGATGTAATATGACACTGGATGTCATGCACAGATGAATAGTACTGTAGTAGTCTGCACTGACCTCTCAGGCAAGTAACCACATAGACAGGTAGGAGTGGGTAGTGTGGTGATATCAGGGAGCCTAGGTGGTGTAATGGTTAGCACACTGGCCCGGAATGCAAAGAGATGTGGGTTTGAGTCCCACTCTAGGTGCAATATTTCCCACTTTCATCACCCCATGACACTGGTTGCCGTGATACAAGCTACGCGCTGTATGGTTGTTGAACCTACCCTGTGTATGTATGTATGTGTTAGTTCATTGCCTGTATGTATGTAATTGTAACCATTAAAAGACTTACAATTCCAGGGGGACGAGTGTAGTAGTCTGCACTGACCTCTCAGGCAAGTAACCATATAGACAGGTAGGTGTGGGTTGTGTGCTCTAGGCGCAATATTTCCCATTTTCATCACCCCATGACAGTACTTAGTAGTTAATATGGAATCTACAGTTCTTTAATGGAGATATTTACTGGATTGTTCCTTGAATAAAATAGATTTGTCACACCCAATGTACATTACAGGAAATAGATTAAAATGCACCCCTGTGTGGTGCAATGAGGATTGACAATTCAGCAACATACTATCTCCTAAAGACCCACACAGAAATCTGATTTGAATAAGTCTAGTATGATCTTGGATGAATGCCAATTCAGTAACAAATTATCACACAATGTGAGGTTATAGAGTTCTGTGACATACATTGGTTATAATGCTTTGCATTGCATTCGATTCACCGCAGTGGGGGGAGCTTCTGTCTGACATCTGCCTCACACAACTTGGGCTTTCACGACACTCATCGACCAATGCTCTGTGGACCGTCCCTTCCTGAAGTATATAAGGTTGGCTGTCCACCACCATCTTCATTATACCTGCTGCTCCCTGGACCTCTCTTCTCAGCAACTATCCACCATCATGATATCACTTGTTCCACTAAAGCTGTTGCTGTTTATTGCACTCTTTTCTGGTAAGTCTGCCAAGCTATGCAATGGTTTTATGATGTTCATTATTTCACCATGTATGCCTGTTCCAATGTTCCTTTAACCTTGGCAATTGATAGTATACCTTAGCACATTCTTTTGTAGACTTTTCCTTATTCTAAATTGGTATTTTCTTCAGCACTGGGACATTACTAGTCTTCCAGCTGTAGACTACATCAGGAAGAATTACACAAAAATGAATGTACAAATTAACTTAACTTACAGATCATCTTCTGGCTGATCTAGGCCCTACAGGGCCTCTAATGCCAGCTTGCTAGGCCCTATGGTAAAAAAGAACTATTTTATTTGCTCACATATGGAGGTGGATTGAACCATGAAGTTATACTGTGGGTGTCCTCTCTAATGTCTATCCAGCCTTCTTTCAAATGCTTCTATCACTTGGTCTGGAAGATTGTTCCATGGATCTGTCACTCAAAAGAAAAATCAGTGTTTCCTGACCTCAAGTCTGGGCCTCTCCTTGAAGATCTTATTCCGCTGGTGTCTGGTGTTGCTGTCTATTCTCAGGTTGAACAAACCCGTTGTGACCTCACTGTCATAGACTGCAGTAATAATCTGTAATAACTGACTAGCCTGGTTCCCTGGTCTTTGAACAGAGGTCACCACTGTGGCTGGCACATTGTGCCCTGGGCTGATCCACTGTGCCCTCGTTGGGCGAGCATGCAGTAGTGGGGCACAGTGGGGCACTTGGAAAATAATTGTTGAACACCCCCAGCCAAAAATATTTGCATTTGATAGGATAAGAGTGTCCAGATTTTATGGCCAACATCAGTCTCTATTATTACCATTTTGGATATTAACCAACAAGTCGGTTGCTAACCTGGGAGAAAATCTCTAAATGAATATTTGTGATCCACTGTGCCCCGTCTCCCTCTATTTGAACAGTTCTACCGCAAAAAATGAAAAATCCATTTTGAGCTATTTTATGTCAAATGCAAATTATTGTTGTGGTTTTCAGTTAAAGTCCATCAATTTCATATTCGGTAGTGCATTGCATAGAGTATGTGTCAATTTCTGCAAACAAACTGCCGCACCCTTAGCTCAAACCTCTTAATTATGGAAGCATTCAGCCCAAATGTCATTTTTCAGTGTTTATGCCTGAACTCTTCACTTGGAGTGAAATGCTGATCCAGCATTTCCAGAGCCTTAAACTCAGTGTGTAATGAAATTGATAATGGCAAAGCATTTTTAAAAGGCATATTTGATTCTCAATGAAATGCCAATTGCATTTATATCATTAGGAATAAATGGGAAGAATTTGGGGATCATTGATGAAGATAAGTGTATTTTTCTTCTTGTTTGTTTTGTTTACTATCTGACATACATTTCACATTGCTGTCTTTATGTTGGTGTGGATCTTGATATTCCAGAGATCACTTGATATCCAACTACTGCCCTTTCCAAAGAGATTTAGGCATTAGGCCAAATAAATATAAATTGGTGATTGTCCTTTTGATTACACAAATCAGGGTCGGTTTTTATTTTAATTTTATATTTTTCTGGCATATGACGTAGATGCAATACTTAACCAGATGAGATGGCTGAATGAGATGAGCATCTACCTCCTGTTCTGGTAGGTCATGGGATTCAAACTCCTGGGTTCGAACACTGACCGAATCAAACCAATGACTTAAAAATTGATGCAAAAGTTGAATTGCTGCTACCCTGATGCATTTTTCACAGGACCTTTTTTTAATTACTTTAAAAAAAAATCAAGGTTGGGCGATTTTTCATGCATGGGCAGGGATGATTACCAATTTTTATTTTGTATTTGGCCTTACATATAGGTCAAACCAACATTAAATGTACTTTTTGTATATTTACAGCCACAGTCATTGCTAGACCCCCTGTACGTGATTGTGCGAGATCATGTGCAGGCCATGAAATGGATATATACACTGCATGTCATTCTCCAAACAACATACTTTACTGCTTTAAAGGAAAAGAAGTCGAGCGTAGCTTTTGTTGTGAATTTTACACTGATGCATTGGGGTGTTACACAATCTATCCATGGTGTCCATGAGTGGAAAACGTGGTCCTCAAGAATAACAATGACAATGCTCCTTCTACATTGACTGTTATGAAGTAATGCAGATCTGGCCTGGCTTTTGATGTATTCAAGAGTATGTGAGAGTGCTTCGATACCTTCAACTTAAACAATAGATAATAAGAGATTTGTGTACTCAGGCATATACATATTCTGTCTTCATCTAAAAACAACACATTGAGTGCATTGATTCAACAAATTTCAAAGCAATCAGCACTTGAACACCGCATTAAATTATTGCAAACACCCAACTGAAGCTGAGTTGTGAATTAGGATACTCAAGCACTAATAATTGGTTACAGTTAACCAGAGTGATGCATCCACAGCCACATCCCAGTCCACCTTCTACCCACACACCACCCACTTCCCACCCACCTACCAGCCCCACACCACCCACTTCCCACCCACCTACCAGGCCCACACCACCCACTTCCAACCCACCTTCTACCAAACACCACGCACACACCACCCACTGTAAAGACGTATCGACACCAAGGATTCTGTACTGTAACTAACTTTATTGGTTCGACAGTCATGACGTCACGCCGTGTTGGTGGGGGGGGGGGGCGTTCGTATACTTACATACCTTACATCTCCCCCTCTTAATAACAAGTAATGATTAATCAGGTAATTGTTCATTGTACTTATATGATATACTCTTGGTGTGAAACGTTGCCATGACTTTACATTTATCGGTTAACATGTCTTATATTTATCGGTTAACATTTGCTTATATGTATCTGTATTTAACAACTGACTTATTCAATGAATACATACATATCAACACATACAATTATTGTGGCCGATGTTTTGCGTTTTACTATACGTTCGTTCCGATGAACGTACATGTACGAGCGCCATTGGTAAACGTCCATTCTTACTTGAACCATATTGCTCACCTTCTTTATTTGACCTATTAGACGAAGCGTCATGTCATATTATTCTTGTACGCGTACATGTCACTTCTTACAGTTTTATTGGCGTGACAAATCATTGTTTGACCTAGTGTACTCTTTATCTCGTGGGCTTTGTCTCAAAACGTTTTGGAGGCATGCTGATCCTACCATATCGCGTAGTGTAAGGTGAGTGTAATGTGGGTGTTATTTGTCCTTTTGTTTTTGTTTGTTCTATCACTTGTGCCTGCGGACATTTGAAAAGAAATCGTCTATTTCTTCTCAATATGTTCCCCTTGTTATTCCGTATCTTATAATCCCTTTTCCGCATTTCATCTGTTTCTACGACATGGCCTACTTCCCACTCGTGATTGTTCTCGACCTGCAGGTTTGTCAAAATACATCTTTTGGGTGATTTGTCTACGTGTTATTTGTTTGGATTTAGATGGTTCTATCATCACTTTAAGACTGTTATCTAATACTGGGATACGAGACCTTAAACGTCTCGACATTAGCATTTGAGCTGGGGACGCTCCTACCCCTTCTAATGTTGTGTTTCGATAGTTAAGCATCGCTATGTTAATATCTGTTCCGTCCTTGTTACATTTTTTTATCATGTGTTTGAACGTTTGGACGGCGCGTTCACTCTGTCCATTGCTTTGTGCGTTCATTGGACTAGTAAATAGTGATTTAAATCCATAATGTACAGCAAATTCACGAAATTCCCTGCTCGCAAATTGGGGCCCGTTGTCTGACACTACATGCTTTGGAATGCCGTATCTACTAAATGTTTGTTTTAGGGCCAAAATAACAGCTCTACTGGTCGTTTCTGTTAATTCAAGTACTTCTGGGAATTTAGAGTAATAGTCCACAATTATCATACAATCCTTATCTCCAACATGAAACAAATCAACTCCGATTTTATTATATGGTATATCGGTTATAACATGGCTAATTAATGGTTCTTTTGCTGGCATTTTTCGACACTCTTGACAAACAGCACACCGTGATACTTTGTCTTCTAATGCCCCCATTAATCCCGGCCAGAATACCGTATCCCTCGCCAATTGTTTGCTTTTTACGATACCTAAGTGAGCCTCATGTAACTTTGTTAACATATCCGATCGCATGGATTTAGGGAAAATTATTTGTGAGCCTTTCAATAGAATTCTGTCGAACACAGTTATGTCATCCTTAAATCTAAAAAACATCTGAACATCTGAGTCGATGGCCTTTCCCTCCATAGGCCATCCATGTAGAGCTAATTCAACAACTCTTTTTAATGTTGAATCCAACATTGTTTCACGCTTAACGGCTTGGATCACGTCCGGATCAATCCCAATTGAGGCTATGGATAAATCCCGATCGTAAAGGTTGTCAGGGTTTATACTCGACATGTGGGCTCTCGACAGGGTATCTGCAAAGAATAATTCAGTACCCTTCAAGTATTGTACCTCAATATTGTAGTTCTGCAGTCTCATACGCATTTGTTGCATCCTTGCCGACAGGGAATGCACAGGTTTCATCATTATCGCTACTAAGGGTTTATGATCTGTTATTACTGTGATTTCGTTACCATAAATATAATCATGAAACTTGTGACAACCGAAACAAATGGCTAATAATTCCTTCTCTATTACTGCATAACTAATTTGGGTGTTGTCTAGTGCTTTTGATGCCATTGCCACTGGTAACTTATTCTGGAACAAGGTAGCACCTAATCCAAACTTAGATGCATCGACTTGCAGAACAATATGTTCCCTACCATTGAAATACCTTAATACCGGTGCATTAGTTAATAAATATTTCAATTTCTCGAAAGCTAGTGCTTGGTCTGCTTCCCAATGCCAAGCCACATCTTTTTTTAAGACTTGTCTTAATGGACTTGTAATATGTGCCATGTTGGGGATAAATTTGTGTACATAACCCATCATCCCTAAGAACCGTTGTAACGCAGGTTTGTCTGAAGGGCTTGGCATGTCGACAATTGCCTGTATTCTATCTATATTAGGTTTTATGCCGTCCGATGTTATAACATGTCCTACATAGTTAACAACTGTCTTACATATTTTCGACTTCTGCGGGTTCAGTTTCAGGTTCACTTGATTAGCTCGCTTCAGAACAGCCTCTAGTCGTAAGTTATGTTCATGAATTGTTGCTCCGTGCACCAAAATATCATCTGTGACCCCCAGGGAGATCCATCAGAATGCCATTCATCTCCTGGATGAAGATGTCCCCGGCTGTTTTGATTCCAAAAGGGAGTCGAGTGAACCTGAACCTGCCCCATGGGGTGTTGAATGTGCATAACTTAGAACTACTTTCGTCCAGTTCGATTTGCCAATAACCGCTGTTTGCGTCAAGCACTGAAAAATATTTGGCACCATGTAACGTTGCTACTACCTCTTCTACAGTTCTTACTGGGTATGGGCCTCTTAGTATAGCTTTATTTAACTTAGTATGGTCTAGGCATATTCTTAGCTTTCCAGGTTTACGTACTATAGTGACAGAGTTAACCCAAGGGGTAGGCTTGTCCTGTTGTATTATGACTCCTAAGTCTAACATTCTTTTTAATTCCACTTTCACGTCATTCACAATGGCTAAAGGCACTCGACGTGGAGGGTCGATTACAGGGCATACATTATTATCAATGTGAATCTTAGCGTTAACTTTGATTAGCCCTAAACCCTGAAACACATGCGAATATCGTCTTACCAATTCGTTTGCGACAGTATGATCGTCGATCGCGTCGATGATATCCAAGCGTGCCAACAAGCGTAATTGGACACACGACTGCTTCCCCAGTATTGCGCACCCGGCATCCGTTACCTGAAATTTAATTATGTGACCCTCGACATTAAGGGATACCTCCCCGTGGGGGCGTATCCTATGTCCACCATATGTCACTAAGTGACACACCGATGGAATTAAACATGCTGTATTTATTTTAGTGTACATCTTTAAGGGTAAAATATTCGCCTCTGATCCTGTATCCAATTTAAAACGGATATTCAGGCCATCGACACAAAAACTAGTGTACCACAAATCTTTGTCTTTACTGTCACTAGCACCTAGTGTGCCCACAAATAGGTCCCCATTCACATTATATTCGTAACTGTTCTCCTCCTGATTATCGATGGCGTCATCCTTCACGTCAATTTCGTAGATAGCCGCATTCCTTCCTGGAGATTGTTGCATCCGGCACATCCTTACGAAATGTCCAATCTTTCGACATCCCAGACATTCCTTTCCTCGAGCCGGACATGTCCCTGTCACGTGCGTATAGCCACATTGACTACACTTGTTCCCCGCGCCTCAACTTGCTTGTTGCATCTTACCTCGACCGCTGGGCCTCCGTAACCAGGGAGACGTTCCACCCGACGACCGTTGTCCCCGATTGTATCCCGTATTTACAGCGTCGACCTGATGCGATTCCCTCTGCTTGACTTGTGTCGATTTGATCTCACTTAGTCGACATAGTTGTATGCATTCCTCCAACTTGAGATCAGGCATCTGTAACAATCTGTTTCTTAAGGTATCATCTGTCACACCGCATACGATTCTATCGCACAGTAAAGAAGCTTCCAATTGTTCATAACAACAGTATTGTACTCTGTGCTTGAGCTCCCTAATAAAAGAATCCATGTTCTGGTCACCTTGATTAAAAGAATTGAATTTGTATCGAACGACCGTTATATTTGTCTTCCCTTCACAGTACCTGGTAAACGCGTCGATCAAGGGAGCAATTTTGTCTTTGTCTGGTCCGTCGAGTGCAAATGTCCTATGCACCTTCTGCGCCTCCACCCCTAGCGCAACTTTCAGCCGACTACGCCAGAGACTCTGGAACAACCACCATGTGTCCATTCAGGTCAAAGGCAAGATCTACCGTGCAATCATGCTATCCACCCTACTATACGGAGCCGAGGCCTGGATAGTGTACAGACGACAGGTGAAAAAGCTGCAAGCCTTCATAATGCGACATCTGCGTTCAATCATGAGGCTAACCTGGAAGGACCAAGTGACAAATAAGGAAATACTCGAACGGATGGGGCTGCCCTCTATGGAAGATCTTCTGATCAAAAAGAATCTCCGGTGAACTGGACACCTCATGAGGATGTCATCAGACAGGCTACCAAAGCAGAACCTCTATTCTCAACTGTCTTCTGGTTACAGAAAGAGAGGGCCCCCTCATCTCTGGTTCAAGGATACCATCAAGAGAAACCTGAAGCTGAGAGACATTAAGACCGACTCATGGACGCAACTCTCACAGCAGAGAGCTAAATGGAGAGCGGCAGTCAAGTAATGAAAGCAGTCGTTGTCGCATCGTGACCAACAGCATGATGATGATGATGATGACACCATCCACCTTCTACTACTAGAAGTTCTACCCACTTGCCACCCACCTTCTATCCACTTCCCACCCACCTTCTACCCACCTTCTTGTGGTGAGGGTGTAGGTGTGTGTGGTGGTGTGTGTGTCGTGTGTGTGGTGAGGGTGTAGGTGTGTGGTGGGGGTGTAAGTGTGTGGTGGGGGTTTAGGTGTGTGGTTGGGTTGTAAGGGGTACTGGGGGCATAGGTGTGTGTTGTGCGGTGTAGGGGTATAGGTGTGTGTCATGGGGGGTGTTATGGGGGTTTAGGGCTGTGGTGGGGGTGTAGGTGTGTGGTGGGGGTTTAGGGATGCTATTGATTGTGAGGTGCCGCTTGTGAGGTGACGCTCTGCAAGACACCCCTACACCTCTGCCACAAACCACCTACACCACCGCCACAAACCACCTACACCCCCACCACACACCGTCAACACCCACCACACACACATACACCCCCACCACATCCCTATACCCCCACCACATTCCCACATCCCTAAGCCCCCACCACACCCAGCCCCACAACCCCAACCCCACCATACCCACTCACCACACACCCCTACACCCTCACCACACACCCATAAATCCCCATACACCCCCACCACACACACCAAAATCCTCAACACACCCCCATACCTACCCCAACACAGTCCGACCACACAAACATACACCCCCACCACACCCCCCACCGACACACACCTATCCACCCCAACCACACCATACACAACTCCACCACACACACCTACACCCCCACCTCACACCCCAAATCCACACACACAATCAAAAATCCTCACAACCCCTACACCACCATCACACAAACATGCACTCCCCCCACGCACCCCATCCATACACACCTACTCCCAAACCACCCCCACCCATCACCATCCTCACCCCGAGCCCCCCCCCCCCCCCCCCCCCACACACACACACCCCCCCCCACCCCACACCAAAATCCTCACCACACCCCTACACCTCCACCACATACCCCTACACACCCACCACACAAACATACACCCCCACCATACACCCACCATACACACCTCAACCCAACTACACCACCTCAATCCCCACTGCATCCCCTCTTATTTACACACACTTGATAGTAGAAGGAACTGCTTCTAATAGACCGGCATGGTGCGCCATCTGACGAGAGACTCATGCAAACTGACAGATCCCCATTGAGTTGCCCTTACTGAAGCAAACCAGTCAAAGGGCTGGTTGTCGTCTGGTGGCGCTGCCAAGCGGTCCGACCACAACAGACGCCCCCCACACCCCCCCTGCCCCCTCTTCCATCCACGAACCACACCAGGCACAGACATGCACTCACGCACACACCACACTGGCTCGGTTTGTTTGTTGTTGTTCTGCATCCTAGCAACATCTAAGATAATATCAGGATGGGTACCGACTTGTGACAGTGCGCACTAATGGCGACTTTATAGTGCTGCCCCACTGGGGTCAGGGCACCAGCACCATGACCTGATATCCCACTCAGTCACATTATCCTGACACTGAGCCAACCAGTCCCTGCCCTATCCTAATAATGCAGAGTGCCTGGCTAGGAAGCAACAAATTTCTATTTTTAAGTCTTTTTCGACCGTTTTTATAGAGGGTTGGTATTCACCCGTGTACTGCGAGTACCGGGTGAATGCTTTATCTAATTGCCTCCTAACCATGAACCAACATTCGATACATTCGGTTATTGAGTTCTCTGTAAAACGGAAGATGAGGGCAGAAAACAGGTCGAAGATGAGGGCAGAAAACAGTATGACGTCAGCATAGGTATTTAGGTCAGTGCGTGCGCTGTTTGGCTGCAGGATGACACACCGTCACACTGCAAACTTAATGGCTATGAGCAATCTTCATACAGAAAAAGTGAAATATCTCTGATGTTTTGCACTGCGCGTATCGGCAAACTCAGTGCATTGTCAATTGCTGTGAGCAATTTTCATACAGAAAAAGTGAAATATCTCTAAAACCACACCACCTAGACACAAACCGCTTGGAACACATCTAGAAAACATATTCAACGAATAGATTATATTAAATTTATACGGTTAGGGTTCTGAATTTCTATTAATTTTGAATAAAACTGACGTTTTGCACTGCGCGTATCGGCAAACTCAGTGCATTGTCAATGGCGGTGAGCAATCTTCATACAGAAAAAGTGAAATATCTTTAAAACCACATTACCTAGACACAAACCGCTTGGAACACATATAGAAAACATTTCTATTAATTGCTCACGGCCATTGACAATGCATTGAGCTTGACGGTACGCGCAGTGCAAAACGTATATTTTATTCAAAACTAATAGAAATGCAGAACCCTAACTTTATCAATTTAATATAATCTATTCACTCAATATGTTTTCTATATATGTTCCAAACCGGTTGCTTCTAGGTGGTGTGATTTTAGAGATATTTCACTTTTTCTTGGTGAAGATTGCTCATGGCGATTGAGTTTGCAGTGTGACAGTGTGTTGTCCTGCAGCCAAAAGGCGCATGCACTGACCTAGATACCTATCCTGATGTCATATGAAATAGGTCTATGGAATACAAATGAAGGCTGCAAATAATGATGACACAACAGATGATAGCAAAGACTCCCGCACGCCCAGAGGGATACAAATAAAACTAGAAACAGAAAGTCAGAAGAGAGAGCTTTTCAATAACAAGAAAAGATTAAGAAACGAACACAAATTCAAGAATGTCACGCTTAGGCCAGACAAGACAAAGGCAGAAATCCTGGATGAGAAAACGGTACAACAAATGTACACCCTAGTAAGAGAAAAAAATGAAAGCATGACAGCAAGAATGAGAGGAAGGAACTTTGAGATAGAGGGCAAGCTGTACAAGCCTGATGAGTTCCAAAAAATACCAGTAAAAGAAATCAACCCAGAAGCGGTGGCAACGAGAGCACCCAACTGGGGGATTTCCTTCCAGGGGCACAGTACCCCCTACTGTAACTTACACCACTGTGAAATTAAGGGCAAAGATGGTAAAACATACAACTTGGCTGAACAGTATTAATGCTTGGTCATGGTGAAATATCATAACAAGATGGATACCATGAGGCTCATCAAAGCAACAAATAACCCCTACACCATCAAGGCAATGGGGAAAAAAATATGGCGTTCACCTGAATGGGTAAAAACAAAGAAAAACGAGATGGAAAACATCATAATGGTGAAGTTCACGCAGAACGAAGACCTCAAGACTAAGCTACTAAATGCACCAGGAAAAGCATTCAGGGAATGCACAAGAAGCCCATACTGGCGCACAGGACTGTCCCTGCAGAAGTATGAAGCAGGAGAAGTAGTCAAACAGGGCTACAAAAACAATATGGGTGAAATACTCCAAAAAGTAAGAGACAACATCTGTAAAAATGTAGGAAAGTAACAAAAACAAGGGTTAAATAGGGAAAAATCCTGAACAGGACAAAATCAAATAAATTAACAAATCAAAACAATAGGAGATGGATTAACAAATACAAAACTTGAGGTAAGCACTAACAAATAATCATGCGAACCCCATCAAATCCATAGCATAAGTGTGAGTAGGATAGTAGATGTTCACAGATGCCTGATATGATGCAGACATCAGACATAAACATAAACAAAGTTAATAAACAACTTCTGGCACAACGCAAATTAATGTTCACAAACTAAGGAAGGGGAAGCGCATGGCATGCTATGCATACGGCCTATGCGATGGAGTAAGCTACACGCAGCATTCGCCAACAAAGAAGCAGCTGAAGTGTTGGAGTGCATCATCGTCAACAGATGCAATGCTGATGATCACACAAACCGATTAGTATCCTCTAAAATAGACAAACGACACAAATGCGTTTAATTGTTTTCGTTTCAGATGTGTGTGCACTAGCATAACAAAATACAAATACAATACATGCCTTAAAACACCATCACCCACTGTATTATCCTGGTATTTGTCCCCACAGATGACGGAGCTCTCATGGGAAAATCACTGAGCAAATCTGACTAAAAACGGACAACTAACACCAATTAACATAATATAGATGGTCGATCTTAAATATGAATACTTAGCAACATGAATTAATGTAAAGAACATTCTTACTTCCCCGTCTGTCATAATAATCTGAATAACAATAATCATAGAGCCGTTCCGCCTTTTTATATAATGATAATAAATTATCCTGTCTATAAAAAAGGTGAAAATGATATATACTTACCTAAAAACACTTAGCCATAATGGGGAGAGTAATGTGGACAACCGAAACACAAAACTGATCCCGAAAAAATGCAAGAGTATTAACTCATGGTATAAATAAAAGCTGAAAATGTCCTACTTGGTCCAGCGTCCGCAAGCACTGGCAGCACCAGCGACTAAAGAGTAGTGAAAGACAGCAGAGCACAACAAAACAAAACATATCCCACACTAGTAAATACCTCCAACTCTCATGGTAACAACCAAACTACCAAACAGTGGTGCAGGAAATAGACTGCAGACTAGGCAGTGGCACTCATATTCCGCACTTAGACTGCCAAAGTGCCTACAATAAAATTGACAGCATCAAATTACACCTAAATATCTGCAAATTTGACATACTGACACTATCGGAAACCTGGTTTCACAAATTGCACAGTGATCAGTCAGTAGAGAATGAAGGGTATAGACTTGTGAGAGAGGACAGAAAGGTGCTGAACAACCTACAAACAATAAAAAAAGGAGATGGGGACGCAATCTATACAAAAAAATCCCTTAACACTGATAACAATCTGGTACAAGAAGCAAACAGATCAAACAATAACCTAGAATTAATATGGACAGTAATAAAAAATGAAAAACAAGCTGACATCGCAGTAGGGAGCCTATACAGACCCCCAGATGGAAACGTGGAGAAATTCATTACGAAACTGGAGGCCATCCTAGACAATATACCAAAACTCACCACTGCAGAGGTATTCCTACTTGGCGACTTCAATATAAACTATAAAACAAATAACAAAAATATAAATACCCTAGAAATTCTGATTAAAGGTAAAGGTCTGGTGGTATGCCTCCAGGTCCACAAAAGATTCCCAAGGATGGAACTCCACATTAAATGCAACACAAAACTACTAACAAATAAAAGAGAACTACACCTCAAGCTACAACAAAGTCTCGCACTGACTGCTGGTAGAAACACCAGACATACAGGCGCACCAGTGCTAAACATATGTTGCTTATATAAGCTGAGATCTGCTGGAGAGCACTTGTCAGAGAACAGAATATACTCTGCCTTGGGGCATGCACAGAGAATGGCCTAATCGGTAGAGCTCGGGCCTCGCATGCGGAAGGTCGGTTCCCGGTCGAGTCAAACCAATGACTTTAAAATTGATACTTGTCACTTGCTAGCCAGGCGCTTGACATTAATAGGATAGGTCAAGGACTGGTTGGCTCAGGGTCAGGACAATGTGACTGAGTAGGATATTGGGTCATGGTGACAGCGGCCTGATTTCCCAGTGGGGCAACACTATAAAGTCACCAAGAGTGTGCACTGTCACAGGCTGGTACCCATCCTTATATGACCTTAAATGTTGCCAGGACATAAAACTCGAACAACCAACCATTAGATCTTGTCATTATCATCAGCGGTCGGTTTTAGCTTTTCCACATAACATGCTGCACATTGATCTGCTACGCAACACCAATTATCATTGTCATCAGTGGGTGGGTTGGTGGTGGAAATCCTCTATAAAACCTTTTCCACCGAGCATTTTGCACCCTGAGCTTGCTACCCACTACGTTACTATAGTTCGTGTCCGTGTCATCAGTGGGTGAGTTGGTGGTGGAAATCCTCTATAAAACATTTTCCATAAAACATGATGCACACTGAACTGCTACCTACAACCTTAGGTCTTCCCATCAGCTGGTGGGTTTGTAGTGGAAATCCTCTATATCACCTTTTCCACAGAACATGATGCATAGTGAGCAAAATTCCTTCTTGCATTCTGTCAGGTGGGTGGTTTAGTGGTGGAAATCCTCTATTCCTCAGCGTCTTTCACACGAAAGTATTCCCACATAGGCACGTTCTCACAGACGTTACGCATCGTAGCATATATATATATATATATATATATATATACACATATATATATATATGTATATAAAGTTAGGCTATGTAATAGAGGAAGGAAGAGACGAGTGTTGGGTCGGACACTTTATTGAGCGTCTAGGGCATGCACAATAAAAAGGCATACCGGTAAAAGTTTGAAATCCGGAGGCAGAGTCACTGCCCGGGGCAGAGATCGCCCGGTGGTGGCGCTCGCACCCGGCTTGCCGGGGCAAATCCCGGGCAGGTCAACGATTGGACAATAATATAACTAACAAAGTATTCGAAATAATAAATAATAATGAAACTCCGCCTGTTTTTATATCTGCATAATTCATTATACATCCTATATATATATATATATATGTATATATAAATTACACACACAAACGGACAGCTATTATTTTAAATAGCATGTGTCGGTGCTGTTGGAAAGGAGGTCTGTGGGATTGCCTTCCCTGTCCCCCAATAGAATCTCAGTTGCCACGAAATCATATCTTTAAAAAAAAAAAAAGGAAATTAAATCAAGTTCCCAGAGGAGCATGCCCCCTGGACTCTACTAGACAAGACACCAATAGACGCCATGCCATCAATCAATACGCCGCATCATTCCTTGATTACTAGTGTGTCCTGGTGTGACCTTACACTTAGGTTGCTAGGAGGTAAAACCCCAAAACAAACAATGCTAATCATAAATCATCTGAAAACAATAGTGCAACCACACGGTTTCGGTCAGCGTTTGGGCCTAAACAATGGTAATAATATATAATATAACAATAAACAATGGTAATAATATGCATATGTACTAGATGGTAATAAATAATATGGCTATGTGCTGGACACATAATATGGTCATATGTGAAAAAGTTCATCCCAAAGTGGAACCTAGATTCCTGACAAACTAAAGGGGCTGTCACATTACGGCGTATGGCGGGAGCGTATTGAAAACCTACGTACGCCATCGGGTGCCACTTTCGGGTGTGTTTGAGCGTATGAGGAGCGTATGAAGAGCGTATGCGTAGCGTATGCGTAGCGTATGTGTAGCGTATGGGAGCGTATGGGAGCGTGCTGTGACATTTTTTGACAGTATGGGCCATACGCCCTCATAGGTCGCGTTTTTTTGAGCATGCACAAAAAAATTTGGACGGACGGATTTATGAAAGCGTATGGCGGCGTATGCATCATAGGCTTCACATACGCCGGCGTGTTGCGGCACTGGCGGCGTATGCGTAGCGTATGCGTAGCGTATGCGTAGCATATGCGTAGCGTATGCGTAGCGTATGCGGCGTATGGCGACGTATATGACGTAAGCCGCTACGCCGCCATACGCTCCCGCCATACGCCGTAATGTGACAGCGCCTTTAGTTCGACCTGACTCATTAATATAATTATTACCAGTTCACTGTCCACATGTTGTCCCCACTGACAGGGTGCTGGTTACAATGACTCAGCACTTTCTATTGGCACGGCCAATGCATAACATATATATTACACATACACACACATATCTATTTTTAAAAGAGTGGTACAGGCAAGAGGCTGAATCGTGACAGCTGAATAGGCCAGGTGGCAGCACCAGGCAAGGCAGGGAGCCTGTCCACACCACCTGAGTTGTTAAGTGTCAGTAGTTGTGAAGTGTCCAGACATGGTGGAACCCAAGGCACCATTTAGAGGGTAATTCGTTTATGGATAATTATACTCATATAATGCTTATACAGCACATATATATGGGTTGTTCTCAGAAAAGATGGTCCATGATGGGTTACTCAGTTTGAAAGCTCATAATATTCTTGTTTTTCAAGAAATCGACCATTTGGATTTGTGTCATCATGTTGGTATGATAAGAAGGTGGTATAAAGAAAATCATAGACTTCTGTGGTTTTGTTTCTTTGTATACTGAAAAATTTGGCAAAAATGAAGTGCCAAAAGCATGGCCGATTTGTGACATGCTTGTAAAGTCGACGGCTGGCAGCTCTAGTTGTGTAGGTAGGCTAAATATGAAATCACTATAGGCAAGAGAAAGGTAGAGTATAAGTGCACAGAAAGACAGAGAGCTTGCACCCTCAGGTTTATTATTATATAGGTTCATGAATCCAAGATGCCTGCCACGCCTGACCAGCTCCTCCAATCAACAGTAGGCATTCTCCAATCTACCAATGAACATTCAGCATGCTTGTATCCATGCCTTGGTTGTTTATGGCTACAGTGCCCTGTTGTGTCTGGGTGTGCAGTGATCTGTAAATAACAGTTAGGGGGGGGGGAGGTGTTATGTGAGCAGAGCTGCTAAGGCTCTATCACACTAAGAGTAGTGCCCCTCTCACACTATCTATAAACTACACCAATGTCTATCTAAACCTCAGTAAAGGATCACCAGCACCACATAATACCTTAATGCCTCTGGCCCTATATATCATTTACCTTTCATATAACACTTGTAATCCACTATAGACCAGTTCACACCATCCGCCAATGTCTAATTATCGGGAGATTTTACAATGCTGAATAGTGTGGCGAGCACAATGCAATTACATATCAAGAAATGCTATGATTTGGAATAAGTGCACTATTAAACTCTTTGTAAGACTTGTTTCTCCTATTTAGGATACAAATTATGCTTTCTCCCCTGATATTTATAAAATTATTGACACATTAAATTTGTTGTAATGGTCGTTTCACTTTGTGTCCACTTTGGATAGAAACTTTCAAACTCACTTTGCACTGGTGGTAGCAAATTTTCTGGGAACTATTTTTAAACACTCCTGTCAGGAGTGACTCCTGCAAAGCACATATATACATTTTTCTATTAACTTTGCTAATATAATCATATGTTAAAAGATTGATAAGTGCTTAGTTTGAGTGTGGTGTCCATTTTCCTTTGAAACGACCGTGCATCAGAAATGCTGAAATCAAGGTATTGGCTCCTATTTTTTAGATGAACAGATGAACCTCGATCCAACGGACACCGATGCAACGGATTCCGGATCCAATGGACACAATCCGCTAGAGTGAGCTAGGCTCCCACACATGTGTAATGCATACTCACACATATGCATACTCATTCACACATACAAACATACCCACATAGTGCCGTCCTAGCAATATCTAAGGTCATATTAGGATGGGTACCGACTTGTGACGTGTTGTTTACGTGTTTGCTCCCCTGTTTTCCACATTATCACTATGGCACCTATAGATAAAGCAATTTCATCGCTGCAACGGACAAACGGCTTTAACGGACAACTGTCCCCCCTATTAGTTTGTTGGATCGAGGTTCATCTGTATTAATATGAGCAAGTCGGGGACTTGGAAAAAATAGCAAAGTTCACATTAGTACAAAATTTACGCCAACAATCATGATTTAGCAATTAATGTTGCTCTTTTGCATCTATTGTTTGGTGTCCATCTAACAACCATAATATCATGCTAGCTTCTACTTCCATGACACACTGTAAACAATGAGTGGGTCAACTATCTTTTTTTCCTCATCGTTGTTTACATAACAGCTAGCCCGCCCCAGTGTTAGTGCAAACACATCGAATGTAAGCTAATACCGCGCCATGCATACGGGCCGACGTCAAATGAAAAGAAGCCATGAGCCAGACATCTAAATCAAAGATATTCTGGTCGTGCTGGCTGAGTAAATAGATCGTCTGCTTTCCACGCGGCACGCCTTGGGAGCTATCCCAAATAAAATAACTTCTAAATTTAATAATCGTGACTGAATGGGATATTGTGCTATGGTTCCGATGGTATCATGGTGGTGAGGCAGCACTATAAAGCTACCATGAGTGCGCGCTGCCGCAAGTCGGTACTCGTCTTGGTATAGCATCAGATATTGCTAAATCAAACTAAAATTACAATCAATCAGTCACAATCAAGTGGGAGAGCGCTGGATTCCCGTGCCGAAGGTCGGGAGTTCAAATCACAGCCGATTCAAACCAATGACATATATATTATTACCGTCGAGGGGGTGATGGAAATGGGAAATATTGTGCATAACGCAGGATTCGATCATACACCTCTTGCTATTCCGTGCCTAGCATGCTAACCACTACACCACATAGGCTGCCTGATGCCATCACCCCATCCAAATAATCTATTACTATTTTAGTATTACGCGTCTGTCATTCGTTGCTTTTGGCGTCCGTAGACCTGGAGCTGAATGTGACCTAGTTGAATGTGACCTAGTTTTACACATCCTAAGTAGGGCGTTCGTGTGTAGCCATCTTAAAGCTGCATAGTCCGATGAAGACATAAAATTCTCAAAACCAAAACAAGTATCTAGATTTGATCCTACATATCCTAAGCCCCAATCACACATCACCGGATTGAGCAATGGACAGAATTGTCTAGTCCGGACGTGATAAGTATCAAAATGTATTAACAAGTGTCAAAATGTTGCGATATCGGGTCAAAGGCCGCTGGACGAATGGACATGAAACGGACATGACACAGACATAAAAATGACATGAAACGGACATGAACGGATAGCCAACGGACGAAACAAACTCAAAACAGACAAAAACTGTAGACGTCATTCCGGCGGCATCCGTTCCTAGTTTTGTGCATGTTCAAAACATGTATGGCAACAAATCAGTCTATAGTTGTATTCACACGGGCGAGTTAAAACGCCTCAAGCAAAACCACTTGCGTAGTTCGACTCAGATTTGCCGTGTGAATGCACGGCTGAGGCGTTTTAGGACTGAATCGATTCATATAAATCGTTTAATGTAAAACGCTTACCAAGGTGGTCTACAGGAACCGATCTACGCTGAATCGTTTTATCTTGTCCGTGTGAACACATATGAAGCGATTTATGATGTCACGCGCATGCGCAGTCGAGACCTTGGTTTGTTGACTTTCCGGTCGATCAAAAGCGCATATTATATAATTTAGTGTTAGAAACTGCTAGCTATGCACAAATATTTTTTTCATCATTTATTTTTAGGGTTTTACTGCCCAGCAGAAGTTTTGACCGTTCCAAACCAATACGATTCAGTCCATACATATATAGGTCGAACCCACACTCTCTCGGCCGACGTCAACGAACCCAAACTGGCGCTGGTTAGTCTGGACTTGCTCATGCGCAGATATCCACTTCCGCCTTAAACCTCCCTAAGTACTGCCTGTGTGAATGCGACACACTTTGAAACTCAGCCCGTGTGAATGCGTGCCTAGATCGCTTCATATAAATCGCCTTCTGTAGATCGCCTTAGATTTTGCCCGTGTGAATACAGCTTTTGTTTAGGTTCTGTCCGTTTCCCCCAATCCGGTGATGTGTGCTGGGGCTTAACTTAGATATCGGTGCACTTTTTAAACATTTGTCACCAAGTAGAAGGGAATGCTGAGGCAATTTAATAGAACCTGTTCATACAGAAGGCTATATATATGGTGTCAGAGTTTTGGCATGCTTGCCAAAATTATTGTTGCATGGTTGCACATTAAATATTTCAAAAGCTAGCCATTTAAAATAAAAGTTACTTCAAACTAAAGTAAGGTATATTATAATGATCAACCTAATATACTTATCTCAGAAAATGACAGAAACTCAAAACTATCGGACTATTCTATCATTGACCGGCGACCCAGGAACCAGCGGTTGGAAATCACCGCGCCAAGATATGGCACACTTCTCCATGTAGCTCAAAGCTGAATAGTCCGATGAAATATCAAATTTTCAAAACCAAACCAATTATCTAGATTTGATGTTACATATCTAACTTAGATACTGGTGCACTTATTAAGCATTTTTTATTAGGCAATACTGAGTCAATTTAACAGAACCTGTTACTGCAGAAGTCTATGGTGTCAGAGTTTTGGCAAGCTTGCCAAAACTAATTTTCCATATTTGCACTCAAAATATCTCAAAAGTTTACCATTTAAAATAAAATAAACTTTGAACTAGTGTAAAGTAGATACTAATATATTTATCTAAGAAAAAATGCAGAAATTCAAAACCATCGGACTATGCAACTTTAAGGAGTCTTCCTAATTGCAGAGCTTCACGTTTTTTGTTTGTTTGGTAAATATTTTATTCTTCCGAATAATACCTTTGTCAGTGCCGGGACAATGGTTTTCCGGCCATAAATGATGGCAGTTATTTAAATAGATCAGGTTTGTTGGTTGTTGGAGTCTTATGTCCTGGCAACATCTAAGGTCATATCACGACGGGTACCAACTTGTGACAGTGCACACTCATGGCGACTTTATAGTACTGCCCCACTGGGAGACCAGGTCACCAGCACCATGACCTGATATCCCACGGAGTTACATTATCCTGACAGTGAGCCAACCAGTCCTTGCCCTATCCTGATAATGATGAGTGTCTGGCTAGGAAGCGACAAGTATACATTTTTAAGGCATTGGTTTGACTCCAGCCGGGTTCAAACCCATGGGTTCGAATCCCCCGATCTAAATAGATCATTTTAATGATAAAAATAGATGATAATTAGTATAATTTTGAAAATGTGATGCTTCATCCGACTATGCAGCTTTAATGATTAATATAGTGGATATAGGCCTACACCACAACTGTTAAAGCCGGAAGAGCAGCGCCTCGGTGCTGAATAAAAGTGTTTTTTGTTGTTGTTGTACATCAGGGCCCGTATGCATGAAGCGGTGTTAGCATCATGTGGTGTTAACCGCTAACACCGGGTAGCTATCACCGGCGTCGCAAATTATGTCACGCCGTATGCATGGGCGCCTAAGCCATTCGCGTGAGCTAAACATGCAGTTATTTATAGATTTGGGAAATCCCTCTGAGCCTGTTGCCAGCGATCACCACTATTTCCCAATATCGCAGCCGATTCGGAATCGGCAGCGTCGGCGATTTAGTTACATTCGTCGATTCGACAATATTAATATCGGCAGCGTTAGTATCGCTTCGATTTTGTGGTTAATTTGATCAAATTTCACTTTTTGACCATGTAATTCTGTTAAATATAATAGCTTTGAATAGATTTGGCCATAATATATCGCCGCTGATGCGGCAGCGATTTGTTTTGTTTACATTCGTCGATTCGACAATATTAATATCGCCACCAATTTAGCGGCGCCATTAATATCGCTTCGATTTTAGGGTTAATTTGATGAAATTTCACTTATTGAGTATGTAATTCTGTTAAATATGATAGCATTGAATAGATTTGACTCTAATATATCACCGCTGATGCGACGGCGGTGGCGGGCGGTAGCGATTTGTTTTGTTTATATTTGACAGTATGGATATCGCCGCCGATGTAGCTGCGGCATTAATATCGCTTCGATTTTAGGGTTAAATTGATGAAATTTCATTTTTAAGCATGTAATTCTGTTAGTTATGACAGCTTTGAATAGATTTGGGCCTAATTGGTACCTCACAGCGCCCGTACACCTGCTATGGGGTGGTGTTAGAATATCCGACCTTAAACTCGCTGTGTTTCCCTAACACTGCTCCATACATACCGACTTTTCTCCGCTAAACTGGAAATCCGGCCCAAAACACGTTTTGGCTCGCTAACACCGCATTATGCATGCGGCCCCATGATTTAGGCAGGGGAAATTTCAATCTCAGACGATTAGTCTTGCTCATTCCACTGCTCCTTGGTAATGCTCATCGCCTGGCTAGGAAGCAACAAATATAAATGTTTAAATCATTGGTTTGACTCAATCAGGGTTCACCAGACGGCATGGCCGAATGAGTTGAGTGCCCGTCTCCCATTCTGGTAGATCGTGGGTTCCAACCCTTGTCGAGTCAAACCGATGACTTAAAAATTGATACTAGCCTGGCGCTCGGCATTACTAGGATAGGGCAAGGAGCAGTGGAATAAGGAAGACCAATCGTCTATGATTGAAATTTCCCCTGCTTAATCAACTAATCTATAACAAAAAAAAAAAAAAACTGTGTGTGTGTGAGGGGGGGGGGGGACGGGGGGGGGGGGGGGGGGGAGGAGGGGGGGGGGGGCCCACCAGAGCGTCAGGCGTCCAGCATTAGTGCCACTATAGCTACCATCTAATTTGGCGGGAGATCTCCCTAAAATACAGCCAAATATTCCTAATCTCACGATTTCCCGCTTTTAATTAGTAATGCCCCCCTCCCAAATTATTTCACTTGTTTAAAAAAATAAAATAATTGCTATGTATATTTTGGGGCGTAAAAATGCACCATTTTGTATCACCGTTTCCAAATCTGCCAGTGGGCCCCCCCCCCCCCCCTTCTACAGGGGTGTGGTCTGGAAACCCCCATTCCAGAACCCTCCTTTTTTCGGCCACGCTATTTCACCCTATTTACAATTGGTGTATTAGGGAGATCTCCGTTCTCACTCTTATCTACTTGGCACCTGTGAAATCTACTTGGCACCTGTGAAATCTACTTGGCACCTGTGAAATCTACTTGGCACCTGTGATATCTACTTGGCACCTGTGAAATCTACTTGGCACCTGTGATATCTTCTTTGCACCTGTGATATCTACATGGCACATGTGATATCTACTTGGCACCCGTGATATCTACTTGGCACCTGTGATATCTACTTGGCGGCTGTGATATCTACTTGCAGCTTACCAGGCGTGGTGGCCGAATCGGTAATGCACAGGCTTCGCACGTGAAAGGGCGGGAGTTCACTTCCTATTTGAGTCAAACCAATGACTTATAAAATTGATACTTGTCGCTTGAAAGCCTAGCGCCCAGCATTAATAGGATAAGGCAAGGACTGGTTAGCTCAGTGTCAGGATAATGTGACTAAGTGGGATATCAGGGCATGTTGCTGGTGGCCTGATTTCCCAGTGGGGCAGCACTATAGTCACCATGAGTGCGCACTGTCACAAGTCGGTACCTGTCCTGATATGACCTTAGATGTTGCCAGGATGTGAAACTCCAACAATCAACCAACCAACTAGCCACCTCTGATACAGTGATAGCAGGTCACCGCTGCGAATGCTCTGTGGAAAAGGCCTGTTGGGTGCGCATGTTTGAGGTTAGTTTTGGCGGCCAAGTGCGCAGGCGCATTATTCCAGAACGGTAGGCCTCCGTATTTGCACAGTGCCGACGTGCCTGTGTGTCTTGGCATTGTCTAAGCACACACACCACCCTCTTTTTGCAGACCTAAAGCCCACCAGATCCTTCCGACAGTAGCAAAGAAAAGGAAAGTTGTTTTATTTAAAGTTGCATAGTCCGATGGGTTTTTGAGTTTCTGTCATTTTCTGAGATAAACATATTAGCCTGATCATTATAATCTACTCTACTTTCTTTTGAAGTAACTTTATTTTAAATCACTAACGTTTGAAATATTTGAGCATGCCAAAACTCTGACACCATAGGTTTCTGCAGTAATAGTTTCTATTAAAATGTATTCCCTTCAATTCGGCTCACGAGGCAAAGAAGGCAAGACGGAGATGGACATAACAAAATTTATTGTACAAAATTAATCAGGACTCAAGGAGCGTATAGTCTAGTGGCTACAGTGCCGTAACAAACGCGTAGATCAAGGAGTTTCGCGCAGGCCAGGATAACAGTCATGTTATTTGTTGGCATCATGACGATCATGGAAGGTGATCAGTGTGCGCAGTCGACCGAATTGTGGCCCGGGACAAGGACTAGGTAAGATAGAACGGTACATGTTAACAGCGAGTCAAGGAATCATACTAAATCGAACTATGCTTAAATGATCTAACTAGACACAGCACTCAAACCCCAGGGAGGGTGGGTGGGAGAGCGAAGTTGCTTGCTGGGAGGGCAGGTGCGGAATGAGGAAAGGGAGGGGCTATGTTAATGAAGAAAACTCGCACTGCGTTGCCTCGTGGCCAAATTACTCATGTTGCCTCGTCAACATATCCTATGTGGTGACAAATGTTTAATAAGTGCAACAGTATCTAAGTTAGATATGCTGAATCAAATCTAGATAATTGTTTTGGTTTTGAAAATTTGATGTTTTCATCGGACTATGCAACTTTAACGACTCCTCTAGAGCACATTGATTTTCGTATCATCGGCTATTGGATATCAAACACATGGTCATTCTGACATATTTCTTTAGAGGAAACCCGCTACCGCCAAATAGCCTACTCTTTCCGATAAGCAGCAAGGGGTCTTTTATATGCACTTTCCCACAGACAGGACATCACCTATCACAGCCTTTGATGAACCAGTTGTGGAACGCTGGTGCCAGCAGTGGCAAGTATAGGCGGTATATGGAGGGGCTCGTCTGCAGGTACACAAAACATGCAATATTGGCATGGAATCGTACACAAATTATTTATTACCTGTGATGACTCGCAGTTATCACATCATCCCTGTCTCAGTCATTCCCTCCCTCCCCCCTCTGTCGCTCTATATATATATATATATATATATATATATATATATATATATATATATATATATATATATATATATAAAGTTGGGCTACGGAAAAGGAGAGAGACAAGGAGGTGATGGGTAGGACACTTTATTTGCGTCATGACTAAGCATAATACAGGCTTACCGGTAAAAATTTGAAAGCAGGAGACAGACTGACTGCCCAGGATGCGCAATGACCGGAAACGCCCGGAGGAGGCGCTGGCATAGGCAAGGACCGGGGCAAATATGGGCAAGTTAGCGATTGGACAATAATCAGTAGAGAATAATCGTAATAATAATATCGATAATCATGACTAGAGCTCCGCCCCTTTTATATACGCATAATAGATTATACTCTCTATATATAATTCCTCCAGTGTGTGTGGTGCGAGAAGGGTCCTCCCCACCAATTACCCTGACAGCTGGGGGGGGGGACCACCAATGCGCCGAGGAGGAATAGATATATATACAGTGTATGTTCCCCATGCATTTATACTCGTATATTGTGTTATACATCATATATATATATATGTTTATATATACACATACAATATAAATACTATGCACCCGATAGTCACTCTCTGTATACTCTACACTATTTGCATTATATCTGCACTATATTATATTTGCACTATATAATATATATTCAAACCATGTGTGAGTTAAACCGATGACATAAAAATTGATACTTTTTGCTTCCTAGCCTGGCGCTCGGCATTAATAGGATAGGGCAAGGACTGGTTGGCTCAGTGTCAGGATAATATGACTGAGTGCGATATCGGGTCATGGTGATGGTGGCCTGATTTCTCAGTAGGGCAGCACTATAAAGTCACCATGAGTATCTACTGTCGCAAGTCGGTACCCATCCTGATATGACATTAGATGTTGCCACGGCGTAAAACTTCAACAACCAACCAACTTGTTTTTATTTTGGATATGTGCATAAATATGGATGTCTGCATGTATGTATGTATGTATGTATGTATGTATGTATGTATGTATGTATGTACGTACGTACGTGCGTACGTACGTACGTGTATGTATGTATGCATGCATGCATGTATGTATGTATGCATGTATGTGTGTGTATGTATGCATGCATGCATGCATGCATGTATGTATGTATGTATGTATGTATGTATGTATGCCTGTGTGTATGTATGTACATACATGTGATTGTATGGATGCATGTATGTCCTAACAAATATTTAATAAAATAAAATATAACCACATGAAAGTTTGGCAGCCGTCACACATGTTCCCGGCGCTTTGACCCTCCACACACACACTCCTACCATGGTGGGTGTGGGGCAGCTGCAGGCTTGCCGGTGTGGCGTGCTCAGCCGTGACCCGTGCTCAGCCGTGTCGTTAGACTCAAACTCAAGGCATTGTCAATGGTCGTGAGTAATCTTCATACAGAAAATACAGAACAAGTGAAATATCTCTAAAAACACACTGCCTATTAACAAATCGTTTGGTACACATATAGAAAACATCTTCACCAAAAAGATTATATTAAATTGATAAGGTTAGGGTTCTTGATTTCTATTAATTTTGATTAAAACTAATGTTTTGCACTGCGTGTACCGTCAAACTCAAGGCATTGTCAATGGTTGTGAGCAATCTTCATACAGAAAATCCAGGAAAAGTGAAATATCTCTAAAACCACACCACCTAGAAACAAATCGCTGGTACACATATAGAAAACATCTTTACCAAAAACAGTATATTAAATTTATAAGGTTAGTGACTCACGACCATTGACAATGCCTTGAGTTTGAGTCTAACGACACGCCTGAGCACGGGTCACGGCTGAGCACGCCACACCGGCTAAGAAAGCTATGCGCGAAAATACATACAAACACATAAATATCGATGTTTGCATGTATGAATGTATATATGTATGTATGTATGTACGTATGTATGTATGTATGTATGTATGTATGTATGTATGTATGTATGTATGTATACATGTATGCATGCATGCATGTGTATGCATTCATGATTCATGTGCACCCTGCCTCCATCATTCACTAGCAAATTGTCCTCCCAAATATTGTAATTAAATAAAATATCACTTCCTACATGTGCTAACTTCGGTCACCCACACCCTGTCTTAATTAGTAACCATGGTAGCCCCCTCCCACCCTTGTTTGCAAGCAGAGGGGGGGGGGGGACGATGTTGCTCACCAGTGTACTGTGCATGTGTGTGTGTATTTTAAAATATAGTGATATAGTGATTGGTAGACAGGAAGTGTGAACACTTATTTGTCTCTCATTTTTGCTTGAGTGCAAGTAATTAGCAACACAAGGAATAAATTAGTAGCATGTGGTGAATAAGTGGTCAAATTTCCCTGTATCATCAGCCCATTTTGTTGTTGTAAATATGTTTATTCTGGTCTTCCAGCCATTTTTCAATTCAGGGTTATTTACACAAAAGGTATATAGAATAAGGTGTACAATACCTGTTGAATAGACAATTTGCACCATGTAACACAATGAAATTCTGAAACCCAAAAGTTCCATAACAATATGGTACAGTAGTGTCATATAACCAGATCAATATTAGTCAGATCAATGTGAGTATTTACATAGTATTTAGAATGTAAGCAGAAGTTATCTTCTGTATTCAGTTGGTAAATTTGTACTAAGTTTGAATGTTCAGTTGCAGTTAGGCAAGCGGTATATAAATGTTGGTTTGTTAGGAAAATTCTAGTGTAACTCTAATGTAGCTAGTTATGTGAGTTTATGAATTATGTTTTTGGGGTGGGGTTGTTAATAATACACTGGACCATCTGTGACCAGTGAAGCAGTGGGACCAATCCCAGTGCATTTAGGTCTTAAATTTTACATTTTTACCTGGACTGTCTCTGTCATCGTATATGGTTGACTGGAGATAACAGAGGAACAGCAACAAATTTAAAAAGTGGGGGCTGGGGGGGGGGGGGAGAAACCGAGGCTGAGGGTTTGGTGGTCTGCCACTTACGGTATGGTGACGCCATGGAACATACTTTACTGCAACTGCATAAGGGCCTGCCCAATCCGATGTACTCTTAGTGAGTTTTTAAATTCTAGGTAAGAGGACGCTGCCCTGGTTCTGGTTGGTAGGTTGTTCCACATCATGCTGCCTTTGTAAATTGGTGCTTTAATTAGTTTGTTTGTGGAAGGCTTGGGGACTTTGAGTAGAGTGGAATCAGCCCGTCTAGTATTCCTTTTTGTGTTTTCTATATATTGGGTATCTCTGGCTCTTCTGTACATAAGTGATAGGAGATGTGAATCTCTTCTAACCATTAGGTAATCTAGGTTTGCTTTGTCATGCATTTCCTGTACACTTAGTGTTTTGCCCCAATAAATTGTTCTTAACGCCCGGTTTTGGATCCTTTGTAGCTTAGTCAGTTGCTGCTTTGTGAGCAATCCATAAATTATATCATTATAGTCTATTATTGGTAGAACTGTTGATTTATACAGCAGTAGGGCAGTGTTTTCGCTTATGAAGCTCCGCATCTTCCTGATTGTAGTCATTTTTAGTGCCAATGATTGAGTTAGTCTAGCCAGCTGTTGATTCCCATTTAAGGTAGAATCAATCACTGTTCCTAAGTACCTGTATGCACTTGCCTCCTTAATTTGATTTCCGCCAATATGCAGTGTTATGGGTTGTGCCCTTGCCTTCCTTGCTTTGGTGCCATAAATGACATGCTTTTTCTAATCGGTTCTTGAATGAATTTATTGAGCCGGCATCTATAACATTTTGTGGGAGACTATTCCATATATTTATGATCCTGTTTGAGAAACTGTGTTGCCTTAATTTTGAAACGGCTCTGGGTTTTACTAGTTTGAGAGTATGGCCCCGGCTGCCTTCTCTTTTATTCAAGGTGAAAAATTGGTTCATATCTATTTTATCAAAACCTTTCATAATTTTAAATACTTCAATTATGTCACTTCTTTTCCTTCTGTAGGAAAGGGTAGGAAGTTTCAATTTCCTGAGCCTTTGTTCATAGGGTAAGTCCTTTATAACTGCAACTAGTTTCGTTGCACGTCTCTGAACCTTTTCGATCTCCAGAATATCTTTCCGAAAAATTGGGCTCCAAATTTGTGGACAGTATTCCAAAATTGGCCTAACAAGAGACTTAAATAGAATGAGAAAATTGTTCTTGTTGAGGCGATGGAAGGTTCTTTTAATTATTCCTACTCTCTGGTTAGCATTTGAGATGATAGTCCTCATGTGTTTCTGAAAGGAGAGTTGGGAGTCGAAGGTTACACCCAAGTCCTTTTCATAGCTATCTTGTTGCAGGACAGTGTTCTGCATAATATAGGCATAATGAGGATTATTTTTCCCGTAATGAATAATTTTGCACTTCTTTTCATTGAAGGGCAATTGCCATTTCTCAGACCATTGTGAGAGTTTCAGAATATCCTCTTGCAAGAGATTTTTATCTCTTACGTCTTTTATTGCTCGAAAGACCTTTGTGTCATCCGCAAATATTTTTAGGTTTGATGAGACACTGCCTGGCAGGTCATTTATAAATATTATAAATAATATTGGTCCCAGCACACTTCCCTGAGGTATTCCTGAGGTGACATTCTTAAAGGAAGATTTTTTATTACCTACAACTACCCTTTGCTTTCTCTCAGACAGGAAGTCCTGTATCCATTCAGAAATTGATCCGGATATTCCCAGAGCTTTGACTTTGTTTAATAGTCTTTTGTGGGGCACACTATCAAAGGCTTTGGAGAAGTCCAGATAGACGGTGTCCCATGCCAGGCCATGATCCAGCCAGTCAGTCCAAATTTCCATCACTTCTAGTAGTTGTGACAGACAAGATTTTCCTCCAGTGAATCCGTGTTGGTCCGGAGATATCAATCCTAGTTTTTCCAAGTGTTCTACGACACAGTCTCGGATTATTCTTTCTAGCATTTTACAGCATAGGGAGGTTAAACTCACAGGTCTGTAATTTGATGCCAGGCGTTTTGGTCCCTTTTTATGCAGGGGTTTTACCTCAGCATCTTTCCATTGTTTGGGTATTTTCCGTTCAAATAGGCTTTTACGGAATAGAGATGTCAAAATAGGTCCAATTTGCTCAGAACACTCTTTGATGATTTTTGCATGGATCCCATCTGGCCCAGGTGCCTTGGAGACATTTAGTTTTTCAATTAATTTGTCAACTTTATCGTCTGTTATGTCAACGTCACTGATGAATTCTGTGACTCCTGAATCTGGAGAGGGTGGGATATTATTCGTATTTTCATTGGTAAACACACTGACGAAGAACTCATTGAGTAGTTCAGCTTTGCCTTCATCGTCTACGATTAGTTCGTCATCACTATTGGCTAGAGCTGGTATGCCATTGCCATTTTTTGATTTATGTGAAGCATAACTCCAGAAATTTTTCGGGTTATTTTTAATGTCTTGGACAATTTTGTCCTCAAAAGTCTCTTTGTGTCCACTGACAATGTCATTTGCGGCATTCCTAGCGATAGTGTATTTTTCCCAATTTTCCAATGTCTTATTATTGAAGTAGACATTCCATGCTTTGTTTTTCAATTTTCTGGCAGTGGTAATATCCCTGGAGTACCAAGGAGGTTGTTTCCTGGTTGTGAATTTTCTTAGTGGTACGTGCCTTTTGATAGCACCTGATAGTACATTTTGAAACAGGTCCCAGCACTCTTGCACATTTTTCTCCTTAAATTTATTTAGCAAGTCATGGGACATGATATCATTACTCATGGCAATGTAATCCCCTCTATAATATGAGTATCTTAGTGGGATGGTCTCATT
Organism: Branchipolynoe longqiensis; assembly: GCA_030323885.1. Taxonomy (NCBI): domain Eukaryota; kingdom Metazoa; phylum Annelida; class Polychaeta; order Phyllodocida; family Polynoidae; genus Branchipolynoe; species Branchipolynoe longqiensis. The sequence goes on along the minus strand of CM059193.1, from coordinate 17,273,133 downwards.
TTCTGTTTTAACATCGATTTTGAAGGATATGACAGCATGGTCACTCTTTCCAATCTTTAGTTCCTCTTAAATGAAACACCAAATGTAGCCGATAGTCACTTAATTGGTGAAGCAGGTTTATCTCTTTCTAGTGATATCAATATTTATTACCCCTTCAAACAAGTTCACTGGATAGAGGTGATAACACATTTTCCTATAGTAAAGCCTACCAATTAAAATACTAGATTTCATCAACGGAATCGATTGTACCAACAGACTCTCAATTCAGGTGTTTCCCCAGCCTGTTAGATACACCATCTTCTCTCCCTCTCTCTCCCTCTCCCTCCCCCATCTCCCTCTTTCTCTCTCTCTCTGTCTCAACGCCACTCACATTCAATATTTATTTCTATATTTATACCAGTGTTCTCCTATATACTATTTATCCAGTTTTCATGGCGTAGACAATAACGTGGACACTAGAGTGGGTTCCTCAGTATATATTTATTTGTTTATTTATACCATCGTTCTCCTATTTAATACATATATTCACACAGTGTTCATGGCGTGGACACTAGAGACTAGAGTGGCTCGTGCAGCAAGCAGTCAAAGCTAGTCAACCACCAGACCCCCCCCCCCCCCCCCAACCCCGAACGTGACCCCGACTGCCCGACCCTGCACCACAAAGGTCCCACCACATAGTCGACTGACCTAGTTCCAAACGCCGACGCCCGGAGTCTCTGTCTGCCCGTTCTATGGTTACAGCTGCACACACGCGTTTGTCCCACGGAGCGCTGGCCTGCGACCCTTGTTACTGGCTTGTACTTGTCCTAGTTGCAGACCAGCTGTAGGTTGGTTGGTTGTTGGAGTTTTGTGTCCTGGCAACATCTAATGTTTTATCAGGACGGGTACCGACTTGTGACAGTGCACATTCATGGCGATTTTATAGTCCTGATATGACATTAGATGTTGCTAGGACGTAAAACAACAACAAACAAACAATTATAGTGCTATGGCTGCCAGAACCATGACCAAATATCCCACTCAGTCACATTATCCTGACACCAAGCCAACCAGTCCTTTCCCATCCTACACCAACCCTTTTCCCCCTTTTTTTTATTTTTATAAATAATTGCCTCTGCTATTAGTAGATGTTAGAAGGTGCTTTTCATTCTTACTACAGACTTGTGGTCCACAACTGGTTCATCAAATGTGGTATGTGCTGTCCTGTCTGTGGGATAGTGCATATAAAAGACCCCTTGAGGCTTATCACAAAAGGTAGCCTCTATGTGGCAGCAGCAGGTTCCCTTCAAAGAAATATGTCAGAATGACCATATGTTTGCTCGCAATAGCCGATGATAAAAATCAATGTGCACTAGAGGCGTCATTTAATAAAACAATCCTTAGCTGTGAAGGCGAAATTTGAGTAAATATCAGCGGGTATTTTTGTCCCCCTATACATCTCAAGGCCCATATGTAGGCCTGTAATAACTACCATTGTAAATTTAATAAAGCATCCTCATTTGCAGGAGCCATTCGAAGGTGCTATACAATAAAATTACAACTTGGTAAAAAATAAGTGAATGGTAGAGACATGGTGTTAAATCATCAGTAACCAATCAATCAACTGACCGTTTCGAGCCCAATAGGTTCGAATGCTACGATCTGCCACACAGGAATGACTTAAAAATGTATACTTGTCAATTCCTATCCAGCCGCTTGGCATCATTAGGATAGGGCAAGAACTGGTTAGCGCAGTGTCAGGATAATCTGACTGAGTGGAATATTGGGGCATGGTGCTGGCGACCTGATTTCCCAGTGGGGCAGAACTATAAAGTTGCCATGAGTGCAGTCACAAGTCGGTACCTGTCGTGATATGACCTTAGATGTTGCCAGGATATAAAACTCCAACGACCCCATGATCTACCAACATTTCACTAATGACATATGGACTATTCGTGACCAGATGCTTAATTAGGTCATATCAGTATGTATGCCCATGTATAGTCCAATGAATGCCTTCAATTTTCCAAACCAAAATACTCGATACTAGTGCCCTTATTATTATTAAGCATGTGTTGCTGCTTAAAAGGGAATGCTAAATCAATTTAATAGAACCTGTGTGTTTGTTGTTTTACGTCCTAGCAACATCTAAGGTCATATCAGAACCTGTTACTGCTGAGAGCTATGGTGTTAAGAATTTCGATGGGCACCCCAAAATTAATATAGCATGCTTTCACTTTCAACTATCTCCAAATTGAACCATTTGTAATAAGACTTACTTCAAACTAACAGCGCACGGTAGATTAAATGGATCAACCTATTATTATATATATTTTGTGTCTTCTTTTTAAAGGCATAAACTTAAAACCATCTGACTATACAACTTTAATCAGAATTGCTTAGATAAGCTAATTGAACTTTTATAATCCGATGAAAGCATACCATTTTCTAATTTAAACCAAAACAACGCTTAACTAGATCTGATCCTACATATCCAGCTTAGATACCGGTGTCGCAGTTTCCGCCGTCCACCAGTTTCCGCGATACGCATCACTTCTGCGCATGCGTCAAAATCGAACAGCATCGTCACTAACCTTATAAATTTAATATAATGTTTTTGGTAAAAATGTTTTCTATATGTGTACCAAGCGATTTGTTTCTAGGTGGTGTGTTTAGAGATATTTCACATTTTCTGTATGAAGATTGCTCACGACCATTGACAACGCCTTGAGTTTGACGGTACGCGCAGTGCAAAACATTAGTTTGATTAAAAATTAATAGAAATCAAGAACCCTAACCTTATAAATTTAATATAATCTTTTTGGGAAAGATGTTTTCTATATGTGTACCAAGTGATTTGTTTCTAGGTGGTGTGGTTTTAGAGATATTTCACTTTTTCTGTATGAAGATTGCTCATGGCCATTTTAAATGATTAATGTGTGAAATATTTTATGTGTAAACATACAATATTAATTTTGGCATCCATGTCAAAATTCTGACCCCCATATGCTTCAGCAGTAACAGGTTCTATTAAATTGACTTAGTAATATTACACCCGTATATGCAGAATAAACATTTATAGATGCAAGAGTAGGTTCAATTCCAGATAAGTGTATTGTTTTTGAAAAGTTGATACTTTTATCGGACTGGACAACTTTAATAAGCGCATGAGTATCTTAAGCCGGGTTCACATACACAACTTTAGGCCAAACTAGATAAGGCGAACTAGATGAGGCGAACTAGTGTCGTGTCCACACATGGAGCGGTTTAAGGCGGCAATCGATATCTGTGCATGAGCAAGTCCATACTAATCAGTGCCAGTTTCGGTTAGTCGACGTCGCCATGAGAGAGTGTGGGTTCGACCTAGATATGTATGGACTGAATCGTATTGGTTTGGAACGGTCAAAACTTCTGCTGGGAAGTGAAAACCTTAAAATAAATCATGAAAAAAATATCTGTGCACCTCTAGCAGGTTCATAGAGCAAATTTACCGGAAAGTCAACAAACTCAGGTCTCGACTGTGACGTCCTTAATCCGCCTCATCTAAACCGCTACCGTCCACACTGGCAATATGGGCCGACTTAAGTTAGATCGCTTCATATAACCTACCTCGCGACGCGGTTTACATGAAGCGAATTAGTTGAGGGGAATCAGCCCTAATCCGCCTTAGGGTCACATCCACACGGCGAATGTGAGCCGAACTAGACAAGGCGAATTAGTTGAGGCGACTTAACTCCCGTGTGTGAACACGGCTTAAGTTAGATATGTAGAAGCAAATTTAGATAATTGTTTTTGTTTAGAGAATCTGATGCTTTCATTACACCCGCGAACCTGCCCTCCCCCAAATCACCGGATATCCTATCTAGTATTATGTGAAACATTATGGTAACCTTAGATGTGCATGATAACACTGTAATATTAAAGTGACATAGCCTGATGGTTTTGAGTTTCTGCAATTAAAAAAACAGGATAAATATATTAGGTCGATCATTAGGGTAAAGACTGGTTCACTTTGAACCTAGGGTGAAAACACTACCGTAGTGTTTTGAACCTAGGTTGAAAACACTACCATTGTGTTTTGTGGGATAGTGTTTTGAACTTACTACACCGGTACAGGCTGCTGAGACTGGAACCGTGCTCCGACAAATGCTATCCAAGCACACCGTTTTTCTCAGTTTGTGCCACCGAGTATGTGTGGGGAAAGTGCCGAGGTTGGTCACTCCTGTTGTCTTGTAGTTATTAGTCCAGCAGCAATGACAGGGCTTCTAGAGAATAATGTCAGAATTTGCGAGCTAAAGTGGTAAATATATAGTTCAAATGCCCAGCAACCAATGGAGAACGTAACCATTAGATTTGTTTCGGTATGTCAGCATGTTAGTTTTGTTACCCATCAAGAATGGTAGCCTAATTGTGGACCAGGAAACTCCTAGGTAGAGCGTAAAGTTGCATAGTCCGATGGCGTTTGAATATGTTAGTTATATTTGAGATAAATAGCTCAGGTTGACCATTATATACAAATATTCATTAGTCCCGAGTAACTTTGATGAAAAATGGCTAGTTGGGGAGAAATTTGAGCTGAAAGAAGCCAAAATAATTTCGACAAGCTTGCCAAAAGTCCTGTGGTTATGACCCAGATGGTCATCTGGCGATGACCATGTGATGTCAGATGACCTACTTATCTTGGAACCTGACAGGGCTGTAGGTAGGTATTTCTGTTTGGGTTGTCAACATTCTGGGAACGGATTGGTATATATACACATATATGTATATGTATATATATATATATAAATAGCCCGTTCACACATACACCTTATTTTCAAAAAGGGTCCAAACATTAAAATTATAATTTCACTTGGAAGCTCCAATGAATTAGAAGCAATATTCTTTTTGAATTTGAAAAATATTTCAAAATTTGATTGAGATATGTGCATTTGAAAGTTCAGATATTTTATATTAGCTAATGCAGCAGCCGTTCCATGCTAGCCACATCAGCCGGGCCTGAGCATTAATGGTTTGACTGGATCCACCACGAATACACAGGTTTCCGGGTTTAATGCTAAGATGGCAGCAGCTGTTCTGGCCATGCCTATGCGTTATCGTTTGGATGGGATCCGTCGCAAATGTGCTGGGTTCTTGGCTTAACACTGTGAGGGAAGCAGCCGTTACACAGTGTATACGCCAGAGGACGGTCCGGGGAAGTAGAACCATATCAGTTTCTACACTCACCTATGACAAACTGCACATTCTATGATTCAGCCAGGCCTGAGCATTAATGGTTTGACGGGATCCGCCACAATTGTGCAGGTTTCTGGGTTTAATGCTATGATTGTAGCAGTCGTTCTGTTCATGCCTATGTGTTATCGTTTGGACGGGATCCATCACAAATGTGCTGTTCCACAGCGTATGCGTCGGAGGACGGCCTGGGGTTGTAGCGCCAGTTTCTACACTCAACTATGACAAACTGCACGCTCTGCGATCCTGAGCCGTCCGTCGGCGCATATATTGCGGAACAGCTGCTGCCATCATAGTCTTAAGCCCAGAACCCGCTGCATTTGCGATGGATCTCGTCCAAACGATAATGCATGACCAGAACAGTTGCTGCCATCATAGCATTAAACCTCGAAATCTGCATTGCTATCTAATGAATTTGCATTTCTCATGTACTTAATATTGATCTGTTATTATTTACTGTTATGTCATCCATGTCTCATCCTCCCTCATACCATACATAGTCCCGATGGCAGATGCAATTTTAATTGACAAATGCAAAAAAATTTAAATTTAAAATTACCCAAATTGATTAATTATATTTATAGAGTTGACCAAGCAGCATTGAATATCCAACATGGAGGGGACAGGCAACATCTACCTCATTTCCCTTTCCCCCCTATGGCCCTGCACAGTAGGTCTACTTGGTCGGGGAAGCTGATGATGTCATGAGATTGGCCTAATTGGTTAATGGCCTCCCTGCATAATGGGTGCTTCAAAGTGAGTGTCCAAAGGGGTGTGGTTATAAATTCACAGGTTATTCTGTCCCAAATCATTAGCTAATACACAGTATCTAAAGTTGGATATATAAGATCAAATGTAATTAGTGATTTTAATTTTGACAAAATTGTACTTCATCGGACCATGCAACTTTAAATAAAAACGTCCAAATTACTAACAAATTGTACAACTACAAGACAATAAACCATAAAATAATCACTAAAGCTGTTCAGCATTGAAAACAAGTTCTATCATGAACTTATGTTATGGACCGGGGAAACATACCATCAAAATATCTTTAATTTTTTTATTATCATAACCAGCTATTTTTGGTGTGAATAATGATTAAATCGTGTAGATTAATAGACTAATTAATGTTTTTACAGGAGCTAAATAGTTAATGCAGCATTTTAATTAGGTTTTGGTAATTTTATTTTCGCCGAAAGTAGTTGCGAGTTCATCTTAATTATGGTGAAATGAAATTCATTTTGACAATAGCGGGTCAAAAGGTCAACGCAACGCAATAGCGAATCAAAAGATACGATGCATCAGTTGAGTGAGGGCCTGCCAATTTATCCAAGAGTTTTTGTAAGTTAAAAAAACCCAACAAAAACCCAAACGGGAATGGCTGCCCGAGCCTCGTTCTCGTGTAGTCGCGAGTGTTTCCGAGACCAGTCCACACGGTTTGTTTGTTGTTGTTTTATGTCCTAGCAACATCTATAGTATCATGAGGATGGGTACCGACTTGTGACAGTGCACTCATGGCAACTTTATAGTGCTGCCCCACTGGGAAATCAGGCCACCAGCACCATGACCCTATACCCCATTCAGTCACATTATCCTGATACTGAGCTAACCAGTCTTTGCCCTATCCTAGTAATGCAGAGCACCAGGCTAGGAAATGACAATATCAATTTTAAAGTCATTGGTTTGACTCGACCGGGAACTGAACTCCTGACCTTCCTTCCGCACGCGAGGCCCGCGCTCTACCGATTAGGCGACCACGCCCAGTAGACCATACCGTGACAGTGCATATGTCGTCTGGTCGCCGGTTTTTAGGTTAGGGTCTCCGGTTGCCAGACGTGACCACCGAATAATGTTGACACTTTAAAGCTGCCTAGTCCAATGAAGCATGACATTTTCAAAACCAAAACAATTATCTAGATTTGATTCTACATATCTAACTTGGATAGGCCTAATGGTGCATTTATTAAACAATTGTCACCACATAGTGGGGAATACTGAGGCAATTTAATAGAACTTGTTACTGCAGAAGCCTATAGTAACAGAGTTTTGGTGTGCTTGCTAAAATCACTTTTAAAATATAAGTTACTTCAAACTAAAGTAAGATAGATTATAGCGATCAACCTAATATATTTATCGCAGAAAATGACAGAAACTCAAAACACATCACACTATGGAACTTTAAATAAACCGAGATTCCATTAAAGGAAACTATATAAAGTTTGTATGTCAGCCGTCTACATGTAGCCAAAATAAAGAGTATATTTCAGCCGCTTGACACTACTCAGACTTGACAACCGATAGTATCGACACTTAAAATTGCGCCAGACTATATAAAGAGGAAAGGAAAGCTCATACCACAGCCTTTGAACCAGTTGTGGACCACTGGTTGGAACGGAAAATAGCCCAAACTGCAAATGGGTCCACCGAGCTCCACGATATAAAGAATGTACGTCAGCATCTGCATCAGCCGTCTGCATGTAACCAATGTCAACCGGGTGCGGTGGCCTAATCGGTAGAGCGCGAGGTTCGCATGCGGAAGGTCTGAAGTTCGGTTCTCGGTCGAGTCAAACCGATCACTTTCAAATTGATACTGGTTGCTTCCTAGCCTGGCGCATGCCATTAATAGGCTAGGGCAAGGACTGGTTAGCTTAGTGTCAGGATAATGTGACTGAGTGGGATATCAGGTCATGGTATCCCACTCAGTCATGGTGCCGGCAGCCTGATTTCCGAGTGGGGCAGCACTATAAAAAGGTTACCATAAGTGTGCACTGTCACACGTCGGTACCCGTCCTGATATGACCTTAGATGTTGCAAGCACATAAAACTTCAACAATCAATCTGTAACCAATATTGCAGACGCCTGACACAACCCAGATGTGAACACCGAATAGTATGAACACTTAAACCGAGATTCCATTAAAGGAGACTTTATATAATTGGTGGGGTTCTCTGTGGCGGAGTGGATAGAGTGTCTGACTTTTTTCTAGGTCAGACTCCTAATCTGACGGTCGGCGGTTCGATTCCCCGTGCCCCCAGCTCTGCCAATTTGGATTTCCACCGCTGTGTATAACTTACAGCGTCATCAAAGGCCAGTTGCTCTCATACCATGTCTATGTCGTGTGGGAGGTTAAAAATCCCTTGGGTCAGTAAAAGTGTAGGCTCGGGCTTTCTATCGACCAGCAGTGGAATGAGGAAGACCAGTCGTCTATGACTGAAATTTCCCTTGCTTAAACAACTAATGGACACAAAAAAAAAATAAAATATAGAGACCTCTTTACCAATGTAATGCACAAACAAATTTTAGACCTTCTAAGAACAACTGGGCTGCATCGCCTCCTGTAATTTTGGCTATGTTTTGTGAGTTAAATATTGCTTTCAATTAACACAAATTTAACCACTTCAAAATTGCAGAGGTAATTGTTCTTGTCAATTGACACTGATCTGACCTTTTGGAATTTGATGTAAATTTCAATTAGGCATGTGAATGTGATTAACAAGACTAATAGAATAACTACCACTAGCATTTCGCCGTGACTATATATCCCTTGCTGGTGACATCGTATCAAACCATCAGCAATCAATAATGAATAAATCCAGGGTAATTTCTCCTCGTTTTCCAGCCTATATTATAGATTGCTGCATTACCGAGACTCAACAATTTGCTACTGTTTCAAATATGTTGCACTCGTCCCGAGCCAAGACATCGAGACACTATATACTCACTCTACATTAGGGAGCACAGCGCTAACAAATATAACTGACATAGTTAGAAACTGGTAATACTAGTATCACCCTCTTCGCAATCCTTTTAATTTTTGTTTGTTTTTAAAGCAACATTAAGTAACACTAGTTGAAGTTTTGCACCTGGGGATGTTAATTGTAATGTGCCATGAAATGCTAATTGTAGCTAACGTCTTAGCAACATCTAGTCATATCAGGATAGGTATACCTAATGACTCGTGACGAGCCCACTTACGGTACAATGGCTTTATAGTATTGCCCCACTGGGATCCCAGACTACAGGCACCATAGCTCAATATCTTAAAGACACTGTGATCTAACTACACAATGTGCTATCCTAGTAATGCTAAGCGTCAGGCAGGGCAGTGAAAAGTAGCCATTTATTAAGTCTTTGGATTGACTCAGCTGGGGATCAAACCCATGATCAATTGCGCGGGGAGTGAGCACTCTACCCATTTGGCGATTCCTTTCAGATTGCTCTTCAGAGGGTTTGAGCCAGGGTTTAATCCCAAAACATACATGAAAACCGGACATGATGTCCTAATCGACAAGAGCGCTAGCTGGCTTCTCGTATGATAGGGCATGGGTTCGAATCTAGGTCGGGTCAGTCCATCTGTTTGATGTACAGGTGTCACTAAGGGACTGTATCCAATGGCGTAGCTAGACGGGTGGCAGTCGGTCAGTCATCTGTTTGATGTGCAGGTGACACTAAGGGACTATATCCAATGGTGTAGCTATACGGGTGGTAGCGGGTCAGTCCATCTGTTTGATGTGCGGGTGTCACTAAGGGACTGTATCCTATGGTGTAACTAGACGGGTGTCAGTCAGTCAGTCCATCTGTTTGATGTACAGGTGACAGTAAGGCACTATATCCAATGGGGTAGCTAGACAGGTAGTAGTGGGTTAGTCCATCTGTTTGATGTGCGGGTGACACTAACGACTAAGGGAATGTATCCAATGGCGTAGCTAGACAGATGGCAGTCGTTCAGTCATCTGTGTTATGTACGAGTGACACTTAGGGCCCAGTCACACCTTACCGGACTGGGGAACTGTCCGATACTGTACGGTGATGTCCGGTACCCATCCGGCGGTGTCCGGTACAAGTTTTGAACATGCACAAAACTTCTACCGGACACCGCCAGACTAACGTGTCCGGTTGGTGTCTGGTACATGCCCGGTATCCATCCGTACATGTCCGGTACCCATCCGTTGGTGTCCGGTTTGTCCGGTACATGTCCGGTACCCATCCGTTACATGTCCGGTTCTCGTCCGTTACATGTACGGTACTTGTCCGGTCGCCCGGCAGCAATTGACCAAGAGGCCTGGTTCTACCAATTCAGTCTGGTGATTAATCATTACCTCCCACTGAACAAATATGAAATGGAGAAGGAAAATGGCGTGTGAGGTTAAAACCTCCTCGTCCCTCCCAGCACCACCAATATAAATAATATTAAAACCAGGTTGTAATTGATCATTATAGGTGTATTTTAATGAGCAACTTTTTGTTTACGAGATAATATCCACTACATACTGAACACAAATCATCCTTCCCATACAAAAGTGGCAGCACTTGTTGACAAATCTTCCCCATCGCATTTTCCCCCATAAAAATTGTCAAGAAAAAGTAAAAAGCACTCGATATTTTAAGCAGCCAATAAAATAAACCTATTTAGGCCATTGGAACAGGTACACAGTAAACTCCTTAACCAAAAAAATTCGAGATTCAACATGTACATTCTCTATCTGGTTCAGTGAACAACTACAGATCTACATAATCACTCCACTTGACCAATATGGTACACTGATTTCCATTTTCACAATTTAATCCAAAGGAAAAAAAAGTAAAAACCATGTTAAAGCTGCATAATCTGATGAAGCGTCAAATTTTTTAAACCAAAACATCCACCTAGATTTGATTCTACATATCTGACTTAGATACTGATACACTTATTAAGCATTTGTTGCCCCACAGAAGGGTATACTGAATCAGTTACTGCAAAACCTATCGTTTTGGCATGCTTGCCAAAATTAATTTGACATGTTTGCACTTAAAATATCTCAAAAGTTAGCCATTTAAAATAAAAGTTATTTCTAACTAAAGTAAGGTGGATTATAACAATCACTTTAATATATTTATCTCAGAAAAATGACTAAACTCAAAACCATCGGACTATGCAACTTTAAGCTTATGCCACAGATCAAGCCGATGAACATATTTCTTTTGTAAATGATAAAAAGGGAGAAGTATATTTGTTTTACCGTAATGCATGAATAAAATGTCATACATGATTAAAGTTTCTCTACGATAGATTCAGCTGTAAGCAATGATGAGTACTGGTCATACATAGTGACATATGTTGTACTCTGCTGCTGCATGCTAATCACCATTACACCATTTATCACTGCACAGCTTACACTACAGACAACACAGCTTCCAATATTAGCATGGCTTGGAATACCAGGGCCGCGTTCAGGGTCCGTCTCGGAGGCGCCTCCGAGATGGCCGTGACGTCACGCTAGTCTGAATGGCAAAAGCAGTTTGTTGTCTCGAAAATGGCCGCCCTCATAGGTGGCGGCCATTTGCAATGGAAAAGCTGCACTGTGATTGGCTGAAACCACTGAATGCGGCGGCCATTTTCGAGGTGCCTTTCAGCTCCAGTCTGAAAAAGGAGGCGCCTCCGAGACGGACCCTGAATGCGGCCCTGTTAACCGAAATGAAATTGTGTGACCAAAATATCTCAGCGCAGGGCAAACCCCCTGGTGGAGAGAATGGTGCGCGCAATTTCTCTTGTGGCAGAATTGTTTCATAACAGATGCGTAGAATTTCTCTCATGATAGAATTCTGTCCAACGATAACATTTAACAGTCATGCAAATGTCGTGGCTGCGAGGTTTCACACACAGCCTATCTAGCGCTCTTTTTAATTTTCTATACACCTAGAGAGCTATAGCATAAGGCCTATATACAGCATTTTGGGAAGTCAAAGCATATGTTATGTTTATAGTGCTACAAGACTATGAGTATGACATAGAGTTCTAGAATTTGCCATTAGGGCTGGAAGACAAGTGCATCAGCAATGATACTCAGTGATAGTGATAGACATAAGCACAATTTTTCACTTGTCCACCTGACAAGTCTGCTGTGATTTTAACTTGGCCGTCTGAATTTTATTTGTCCCCGACAAGCTCTTATTTCGAACACTGACTGACATGTTATTCACTGGAATAATACCGCTTAGGCAAACAATTTTTTTAAAATGGTTTAGCAATAAAACGTTTAAAAAGGAAGAAAAAATAGAGCGAATATCTATGGCGAGCTGTGAGTGAAAATAGGATTACAACACCGACTGCAAGGATGGGCTTGGGGAGTACAGTAGGAATCCTTCCATCCAGTATTTCCCCCTGGATTCCCCAACACTACAGTGATAAGCCAATATTGTATTTTCGTAGAAATCCACCCATCATTGGGATACCATCATCGGTGCCTGCCAGTCAAACAATGCATCATAATCCAGCGTTCAAAATAAGAGCTCATCCGCTTGTCCAGGACAAGTGAAAAACACACCAGACTTGTCTGGTGGACAAGTGAAAACTTTTGCTTATTTCTATCAATGTTTAGATCAGCGTTTGAAATAAGAACTTGTCCGCTTGTCCAGGACAAGTGAAAATTCAGACTGACAAGTGAAAATCACACCAGACTTGTCCAATGGACAAGCAACATTTTTGGGGGTTATTTCTATCACTGTCATCGCTATATTGTATAAAGAATACATGAAATTATCCACACATTTTAGAATCACTAAAAATCGCAGATTATCAAAATCTTTAGAATTAATTAAATCACATTTATCCATTATTTAACCCCCCCCCCCAAAAGAAAACCCACCACAACGATAATTCTACATTTGACACATAAAGGAATTGAACCGCCATTGGAATTAATGTCACATACATGATCTCACGAAGCGAAAAAGAATTTGCTATTTTGTTCCAAAACACAGTCCCCAAAGTCGCTTAAAGCTACATAGTCGGATGAAGTATCAAATTTTCATAATCAAAACAATTATCTAGATTTGATTTGACATATCTTAACTTAGATACTGATGCACTTATTAAACATTTGTTTCTGCATAGTCATTACATGCTGAGTCAATTTAATAGAACCTGTTACTACAGAAGTCTATGGTGTCAGTCTTGGCAAGATTGCCAAAACTAATTTTCCATGGTTGCATTTAAAATATCCCAAAAGTTTACCATTTAAAATAAAAGTAACTAATGTGAAGTAGATAATATTTAATGGTGATCAATCCAATATATTTATTTATCTCAGAAAAATTACAAAAACTCAAAACCATCATCAGACTATGCAACTCTAAGGAGGTGACTTACTGCTTGCACAAACGTTCATAGCACATTCATTTAAACAACATAGGCTCTAATATTGAATAGTACTTCTTATTTGTCAATCTTCATATCTTTCTCAAACACCTTTCAAATATCAAGTTAGAACCAAACATCTGTCATGGTCAAGCATCGCAACTGGTAATCTGTCAATCATGAATACATTAGCACCATACCAATCCAAAACCCTCAGCCCCCACCCAACCCCAGATCTCCTTCACCAATCTGCCACCTGTCACGCCAATGAACAGGCAATGCTGCAGCTCAGCTGCTATATATTTACATCGTATCCCCATGAACACACCAGTAACTGGACAACCGAATGATGACACTGAATAATGACATACACACTTCGAGGTGTGTTGACGATAGGGCAGATATGACCTTAGATGTTGCTAGGACGTAAAACAACAACAAACAAACAAACAAACAAACATAGCTTAAACCCTTTGTGTTTGAATGTGGTTTAGATAGAAAATTGCAATACTTTCTCAAAATTAATCGTTGTATTTCCCCCCAGTCCCCCCCCCCCCCTCCCCCCACCGTTAAAAAATTAATTGTGTTTTGTGTGTGTGTTTTTTGGGGGAGTGGGGTGTGGCTTTACATCCTAGCAACATCTAATGTCATATCACGACGGGGCCCCGAATTGCTATGTACCACAACCATAGTGTAGTGGTCTGCACTGACCTCTCGGGCAAAGAGACGCATAGACAGGTGGGTGTGGGTAGTGTGTTGATATCATGGAGCCTAGGTGGTGTAATGGTTAGCACACTGGCCCAGAATACAAAGAGATGTGGGTTCGAATCCCGCTCTAGGCCCAATGTTTCCCATTTTCATCACCCCCATGACACTGGTGCCATGACCAGGATCCTGTACAAGCGATGCGCTGTATAGTTGTTGAACCTACCCTGTGTATATATATATGTAAGTGCATTGCCTGTATGTATGTAATTGTAAGCATTAAAAGACTGACAATTCCAGGGGGACGAGTGCAGTGGTCTGCACTGACCTCTCGGGCAAGGAGCCGCATAGACGGGTGGGCATGGGTAGTGTGTTGATATCAGGGAGCCTAGGTGGTATAATGGTTAGCACACTGGCCCAGAATGCAAAGAGATGTAGTTTCGAATCCGCTCTGAGTCTAGGCGCAATGTTTCCCATTTTCATCACCACCACGACAATAGTTTAAAAGAATCACTAATCAAGTTGGCAAAAACTATCCATTTGTTAATACAATGAATTTAAAGGGATGTTATATTGGAGGTTGGGTTAGCATCTGTGGGAACTCCCCCAGAATTTTTTATAAACAAAAAATCCATAAGATTGATATATTATTATATTTATGGTATTGCATATTATTATATTTATGGTATTGCAGGGTTGCCAACGTTGGAAAATGAAAAACAGGAAAATCGGCTTAAGATAATGATGGGACATAAAATATTGTATGCCTTACTGTGAAACCGAAAGGGTTGGCAACCCTGTTATAGCTTAGTTAGTCTAAGGGGGCTATCAAGCTTTCAACATTTTCATTGTAGAACAAAGCATACGATGGGGGGTGGGGGGGGGGCGGCATTTTAACTGTTATCCATGTACTACTTTGATGCTTTAATAAAATGTCGATATAACATTAAGAACTGCCATGATCGGTGATAAAATACTGATGTGGACTACTTTGTGAGGAATGGGGGAAAAAAGGTTTGAAAAAGTAGTACTCTTTGGACAACTGCGGAAATAATGAAAGCACTGCATGTCCCCCCCCCCCCCCCCCTCCCCAAAGTTAGACATTTTTGACTGAACACGGTACCCGAATCGGTAGAGCGCATGCTTCACGTGCGGAAGGTCAGGAGTTCGAATTCCAGCCAGGTCAAATCAATGACTTATAGAATTATTACTTGTCACTACTTAGCCAGGCGCTCGGCATTACTAGGATAGGACAAGAATTGGTTAGCACAGTATCAGGATACTGTGACTGGGATATTGGGTCATGGTGCTGGTGGCCTGGTCTCCCAGTGGGGCAGCACTATAAAGTCGCCATGAGTGCACTCTCACAAGTCGATACCCATCCTGATATGACTCTAGATGTTGCTAGGACGTAAAACAAGACATTTCTGTCAAATGGTCTAAAAAAGAACAGCACCATGCATGAACAACTAGAATTTGGATACATAAATTGCAGAAAGCCTAAAGGGCGCATTCCTTACACGTGGTATGCGGTATGCGAATGGCATGATTCCTTACACACGGCATGCGGCACACGACTGGCTATATTTAAAAAATAAAAATAAACAAGTATACTCAATACTGCACTGTATATTCATATTTTTGTGGCTATGGTAGCATTTTTACCAACCCGAACCCCACCACCACCACTACCATATGTTTCCCCTCTGCACCCTTGTGTGTGACCATTCCGTAATGCTCCGTCGCCTCTCCTCGTCTAAAACTAATGGACAAGTGCGACTGACTGAACCCCACCACCACCACTACCATATGTTTCCCCTCTGCACCCTTGTGTGTGACCGTTCCGTAATGCTCAGTCGCCTCTCCTCGTCGTCTAAAACTAATGGACAAGTGCGACTGACGTTTCTATTCGCACACCACATGCCGCATACCGCATCGATCGCTACAGGGACCGATCGAGTTGACGCATTCGCATACCGCATGTAAGGAATGTAGTCCATTGACTTCAAGGTGTTTTGATTTTTTGTCGCATTCGCATACCGCATGCCGCATGCCGCGTGTAAGGAATGCTAGCTTTAATTGGGGCTGTTTGGATATGGGTCATTATCTGAAACTGGGCACCACATATTTGGTTTTCACAATTAATGCTTTATTTTTCTTGTAGCAAGTGAAATAATTATTGCTGCCTCTGTGTGTTAAGCATGTTATCAATTTTACATGTATTTAATCTATCCCACACCATGTATCCAAAGCATGCTTGTATGATTTTATACTATAGTGAAAATTTACACATCAACACTTTCTTTCTTGTAAGACATAATCTTGTTTGAATTTGTTGCGTGTTAAAATGATGTTCTGGGTGCCTGTTTAATTTCCACGTTACATGACTGATATTAAGGTATTGCTCAATTTGTACAGATCACGGTAAACATGTTGCAGATTACAAATAAACAAATCACATATTTTGTTCTGAGTATTAACCCTATTCATTTTGTTCTTATTATTGGGTCTAATCACTGGTAAACCCTCTTTGGCTTTGGTATCAGTCCTAGATATGATCTCTAATTAAAATTATCTTCCTGGCAACTGCAATTTATTAAACAAATTGCTTGACTTGCTTATCTCCATAAACCCAATTAATAGATGATATGTATTTTTGTTCAATAAATCTCCCCATAGCTATCACGAAAAAAAACAAATTCAATCCAGATCTACACATCACTTGGGAGATTCTTGAAGCTTGGTCAGAGCTTAATTCTTATAAATCTAGGTTTCATTTAAGTACTTAGGTTTTGAATAACTCTTTAACCTGAACAGTACTGGAGCGTAATGAATACACTTTCTGTTGCTATGGAGGATACATGTAGATAGCATCACTACCGGTTAGTTTTTATAACCATTAAAGCTGCATAATCCGATGGAACCACAAACTTGTCCAAACCAAAGTACTTACAGATGAACCTCGATCCAACGGACTAATCGGGGGGGAGCAGTTGTCCGTTGAAGCCGTTTGTCCGTTGCAGCGACGAAATTGTCAGGGGGGTACGAAAATAAAACTAAGGTTCATAAAAAGTGCTACCCACGATCACTTAGATGTTGCTAGGATGTAAAACAACAACAAACAACAACATCGAATAATCGTGGGAAGTGCGTTTAAAAAATGTGTCAAGTTTCAACTGCTTGCCTCGCTGATACTGTTCCCTAATATTCACTCTAGCGGATTGTGTCCGTTTGATCCGGAATCCGTTGCATCGGTGTCCGTTGGATCGAGGTTCATCTGTACCTAGATTTGATCCGACGTACCTACTTAGACACTAGTACACTCAATAAACATTTATTGCAGATTTGTGTTCCTGTGCTATGTTGTTATATTAAAAAATAAAGGATACACAAAGCCTATGTCTGGCATTTTGGTGTGCACACCAAAATTAATTTGGACTGTTTTCACAAATACCTCAAAAGTTAATCTCTTATTAGAAAACCTATTTCACACTAAAGTAAATCAATTATAACAATCAACCCGCTATATATATATATATATATTTAAAATATGGTAGAAAGTTATAACAATCGGATTATGCAACTTTAAGGTGTGTGTATCGACTGATGGACAAGTGTTTTAAACCAGCCACAATGGAATGTCAGTACAAAACAATGCAACTATCAACATTGTTTAGGAATTGAAGCCATCAGGCGAATCCAGAGCAGCGCCGCGCTTCATTTTGGGTTTGGTGTCTGGGTCATACTCGTCATCGTTCTTCTTCTTTTGTGTTAACAACCAGTTGTCCCATAAAGCCTTGGTTGTGTCGCCTACCGTCATGTTGTTTGTGTTGTGTCCGATGAGCCGAAGCACAAACACGCCGTCCTGACACAGATAGGTGTCAACGAAATCCATAATGGCGTGCTTTCTGCGTTCTGTGTCTGGAAACGCTTCAAGGAGCGTGGTTGAGTGCCTGAGGTGCCCACGCACATAACGGTACTTATCCTGACCACAGATGAATCTGGAGAGCCACTGAAAGAAGCTCAGGGCAGAGATGATGGAAACGAACAGCATCCATACCCACATGAAGGCGTAGATCTTCTCTGTATACATGTTGATGGGCAGGACGCATTGAACCGAGTAGCGGTGTGTGTTACCAACCTTCCGAACCTTAAAATCACAAAAGGTGACTCGTGGGAATGTGTCTGAATTGATCAGATGTCGGTCATACATAAGATTCAGCATCATCTCATAGCCATACCAGGAATAGTCGGTACGGAGGAGAAGGTTGAGTACGAAAAACTGAGCGACAACATTGCCTACATATAGGATTTTAGTGAACAGGTACAGGGAAATTAGATACTTCCCATGGGCTAACCCACACACACAGCAAAAGATTTTGCGGCAGATGTTCCGAACTTTCATATCAGAATCAGGGTCAGTGTCGGGGTGTGAATTCAAGAAACGGTCCATTTGTTTTGTGATGAGTAAGAGGAGTCGCTTACGTCCTGCATCCTTTTGAGTGTAGTGGTACTTATTCGTGGCAGCCAGCAAAGAATCACAGTCAACACCAGCCTTCTGATTAAATGCATGCCACACAGCTGACGGTGCGTAAAACATCAATGCCTGTAGAAGCATCACAAATGGCAACCATTGATAGTACAGGATCTCTCTCCTCTCACGATCACCTGATCCTACCCGAGGGATTCTTTCATCTAGCGGTAATCTATATGTATTTTTCACCCAGCAGTAGTTGTTCATGTACTTGATCCAGCCATCTGAGAACTCCTTCGGTGCCCAGCAGTTGATGGGTTTTCCAATGTAAAGCTGGGACGAAATGCCAATGGTGAACACAACCAAGATCATCACTGTGTAACGACTACTGAGTCGGTCAGCCAAGTCGTCGTCATGCTTATTGGACGTTGGGCCCTTTGTGACTAACTTCACGATCTTCTGCATGGTGAATGATCCTACTGACTGCAAAAGATAAAATGGTGTTCACATTAGCAAAAGGGGTTAATTTAATTACTCAGGTCTCAAACAACAAAATTAGAATTATACGGCGAGGTAATTAGCAACACATAATAGGGAATAATAGTCACAATACTGACAGCAGAACAGACTCAATCAGAGTATGTAAAGACTGCATTGACTGGCCATAAACATGGAGCTAACACTATGCCTTGAGGACTTTCGATAATTCCCTGACAATGCTTAAGCCTGTGTGATGGTCAGGGATGAAAGTGGTCTCCGGCAAAAAAAGTTAAAATTTATGTTTATGATGAGGTTATCTGTAAACTGATAGCGAATTTCCATGAAAACGTGGATATTTTCCCATAGGCTTAACACTGTCAGAGAAGTACGGAAAAGTCCTGGAAGCCAGGTTTCATACATACTGGTATACACAGATAGTGCTGCGGCATTTGACCAATGTATTAGCATACACTGAAAGTGCTTGGCATTCAAACAATGTTTGTTTGTTGTTGTTTTACATCCTAGCAACAGCTAAGGTCATATCAGGACTGGTACCGACTTGTGACAGTGCGCACTCATGACCACTTTATAGTGCTGCCCCACTGGAAGACCAGGTCACCAGCACCATGACCTGATATCCCACTCAGTCACATTATCCTCACACTGAGCCAACCATTCCTTTCCCTATCCTAATAATGCCGAGCGCCAGGCTAGGAAGCAACAAGTATCAATTTTTAAGTCATTGCTTTGACTTGACCAGGGTTCGAACCCATGACCCCACGATCTACCAACACGGGAGACGGACACTCTAACTCATTCGGCCATCCCATCTGGTATGTTCGAACAATGTATTAGTAAACGGTAATACAGTGATAGCGCTGCGGCATTTGCAGTACCGTTGAAATCGCGGAGATCTTATATCTCTGAATGGATTTGATGCAGTGATAGAGCTTGGCGTTTGAACAATGTATTAGTAAACGCTGATAATGCTGCGGGATTGCAGTACAGTTAAAATCGCGGAAATCCGAGAAATCGCGGATATATTTTATCCCTGAATGGATTTGAGTTTCTGCCATTTTCTGAAATAAACACAGATTGATAGTTATAATCTACTTTACTTGCTCGTCTTGATAAGCATTTCGATGTTCCTAAAACCTAAAAACCCGACAAACAAACTTTAACTTAAGTGACTTATTTTAAATGGCTAAATTTGGAGATATTTAAAGTGAAAACATGGCAAAATTAATTTTGCAAGCATGACGCGATGGCCGAATGAGTTGAGCGTCCGGCTCCCATCCTGGTAGGTCATGGTATTCGAACGCCCTGGTTGAACAATGGCCGAGTCAAACCAATGACTTAAAAATTGATACTTGTCACTACCTAGCCTGGTGCTCGGCATCACTAGGATAGGGCAAGGAGCAGTGGAATAGAGAAGACCAATTGTTCGTCATTGAAATTTCCCCCGCTTAATCAAGTAATGTCTATGTACAAAGAAAAAGGGCCAAAATTCTTACACTAGAGGCATCTGCTGTAACATGTTCTATTAAACTTAGTACCCTCTTCTCCACAGCAGCAAATGCTTCATAAGTGCACCAGTTGCTAAGTTGGCTTTGAAGAAACAAATCTAAGTAAATGCTTTGATTTTGAAAATTTGATCTTTCGTCGGGCTAGGCAACTTTGGTCGTAATGCGTAGCATTACATTTGATGCGAGGAGAGGAAGAGACCCTCCCCCGCCCCGCGCTGTCGCGCTGCCTTCTCACCTCGCCCGACGCCGCCGCCACCTCCCCCCGGCCCTTTCTCGCGCAGCACTCGCGCCTCACCCGACGCTCGCCACCTCTCGCCCTCCCCCGGGCCGGCAGCATTCACACCTCACCTGCAGTCGCCCGTCCCCCTTCCCTTATAAGGTCGCCCGCCGGCCTCCCTCAGGCACTCGCCCTCCTGCCGCCTTCCAGCTCTCTTCCCATTTTTCCTCCACCCACCCACCCATCTTCTTCCTTATACACTCTTCTTTTCCAGCGGTGGAGGGCTCCTCGGCACCCCCTCACTCATCTACTGACATTTGACTCTAACTGAACTTTTATTCATCATACCGCTCCTCATGAGCCTCTTTACTTGTCTTCCATTTATTGTCATATTTACATTACTTTTTGCTCCTTATGAGCTTATCTACTGCTGCTCTTCATGAGCCTCTCCTTCATTCCTCTGTATACTCTGTCTGTCTGAGGCGTAAATAAACGCCTTTATTTTCCACCCCCGCCTTGCCTTCTTCCTTTTCGCGCATCAAATAGATTTAACATAAATTGCTAAATTAAAAAAAAAAACACCCCGGAAATTCAAGAAATCGTACAAATCTTTCGTAACTAAAATCACAGTGCAATGAAAGCAAAATTACTTTACCTTTACATTAAAGCTGCATAGTCCAATGAAAGCTTAACATTTCCTAAACCAAACCACTTGTCTAGATTTGATCCTATATAACCAACTTATTAAACATTTATTAAATGAAGCACTTGCTACTGCCCAAAAGGGAAGACTAATGTCCCAGTCACATTACGGCCAGCATTTGTTTGCGACCACCGTGCGACCAAAAGGACAGCGACCTCCTTGCGACCGACTCGTTACATTGAATCAAAGACGCGCTGTGACCGTTTAGCGACCGCTCACCGATATTTAGATCACTGACTGGCCACATACCAAAATTCTCACGCTCATGGCGCGGCTTAGTCGCCGACCGCTCAGCGACCAAAATTTTCACGCTGCAGTAGCCGACCACCCTGGTCGCAAGGAGGTTGCAAGTGCAGCAGCTGCAACTTCATTATGACCAAAAGCACCCAACATTTTCAGCGAGTGGTCACCGACTGGTCGTATGGTGATCGCAAAATGGTCGTGAAATGATCGCAAGTGAATGCAGGCATAGTGTGACTGGGGTATAACTTAAAGTAACTAAGTTTAATAGAAGCTGTTATGGCTGAAGCCCATAATATCCAGCAAATTAATTTGGCATGCTTTCACTTCAAATATCAAGTTAGCCATTTTTTAATAAAAAAGCTACTTCAAAATATTGTATGGTAGATCATAATGATCAACATAATATCATTCTCTCAAAACGTAAAAGAAACTCAAACCGATTGGACTATGCACCACAGTAAAACCTCTCATCGACCGACCATGGGACAGACTTTAAATGACCCATTTAGGAAGGTGGTCGGTTTAGAGAGTTAGAATAGGTTACAATGGTATTGTTTTTTTGTTTTTTTTGTGATGGGTGTATTTATGCTGCCCATAACTTTTAAGTCTAATGACTTGTTTTCGCCGCTAGACAGTACTAGTCTTGTGACTCCCCTTCTTTTTATCACTTTCAGTTGTTGTGTAGCTTATGCTAGGTACACACCTACCGTTTTTCCGCACCCACCTACCGTATACGATCTAAAACTCCCCAAAAGTCGTGAGGTGTGCACTCCCCTAGCATACCTACCGATTGCGATTCGCAACTTAAAACTCAATTTTAGGGCTAAAAGTGGTTCCTTACGATTGCGATTCGCAATTTGAAAAATGAATCGGCCCGTTTTCAGTTTTAAGCGGGTCGGGTCGAGTCGCGAGTGTTAGTGCGCGAATCGTAAACGGTAGGTGTGTACTTGGCATAACTACTGCATGCATTTTTTATATGTTTGTAAGCATTCTCCCACATCCGCCAAACCTCTGTGAGTTTGTTCGTTCTACAATTGGATAATTGTTTGGTTACCAATAGTTAAGTTCTCTGAATGTCTTCGCCTTGCTGTGTTAGTGGTCATTAGGTTTTGATTTTAAGTTTAAAGTTTACCTTTTGTATGTATCATACCTAGCATCTATACCCTCTAAAACTTTGCATGAATTATCAGTGTATTTTCTATTTATTTATCTATCTTTCTTTTTCTTTTTTAATTCATTTTATTTGTTGCTGTCATTAGTCTAGCAGTGATTTTAGCTCTCTTTTGATTAATGTTTTATATGTTTCTATTGTCTCTGTACTTCTTTCTTCTACTCCCAGGGTATTCCCTTCCCTTGCCTTCATGTACTCGGTACTCCTCTCATATGTTACCTGCACCCTCCCAGGCTTCCTTGTCTCCCTGAATGCTGCTATTTTGAGATGTGCTTTTCTCCTGTTATTTAGTGTGTTGACTCTTGCTTTCCTATGGAGGTCATCAGTTGGGTGTCTATGTTCCACCTTCAGACATATCTTAAGTGCTCTATTTTGTAGTCTTTGTAGTTTATCCAACATATTTTTGTTACTCCTCATATATATTACATCACCATAGTCAAAGTATGGTAGTATCATACCTTTAGAGATTTTAATAGCCATATTTGTAGTTAGGTATTTTCTGGTATTCGCTAACATCCAGATTTTGTTGTTTGCCTTCATGATAACTTCTTTTATGTTATCATTGTAGTTTAGTTTCCTATCAAGATTCATCCCTAGATATCTGTAGTAGGTCTGATAATCAAGAACTTTTCCTCCCAAAATTATTGGCTCCTCATTGCCATAGTTGATTTTCCCCCTGCCAAACACTAGGACCTTCGACTTCTTGTGGTCTATGGAAATCTGGTTGGAGTTATACCAATTATCTAAAGCTACTAGTTTCTCATTTAGCTTATCTCTGTTCTCTTTTCTGCTATTGCTTGTTGTGTATATCACAGTGTCATCAGCATATAGTTGGAATTTGATTCCCCCTAAGGACTTCTCCAGATCATTGATGTAAATGATGAAGAGGAGTGGGCCTAATACTGAACCTTGAGGGACTACACAGGTTACCTGTATACTTTCTGATGTTTTGCCATTTACTTTTGTTCTCTGACTTCTCTCACTGATGTAATTCCTTATCCAGTCTAGTGTTCTTCCTCTTATTCCTACCCTTTCTAGCTTTTTTTATCAGTATGTCATGATTCACTGTATCAAATGCCTTGCTAAACTCTATGAATGTGGCAGTTGTCTGTTCACCTTCATTCATACCTCTCAGTATGTCATTTGTTAGATTGGATATAGTTTTTGTTATGGAGAATCCCTTTCTGAACCCTCCCTGTTTGTCATTTAGTATTTTCTCACTATCTAGATGTTTCATGATGTGCTTGTACATTAATTTCTCTATGAGCTTGCCTGGCAGAGGTAGGAGTGATATGGGACGGTAGTTGCCCATGTCCCCTTTGTCTCCACCCTTCTGTATTGGTACCACTGTAGCCTGCTTCCAGGCCGTGGGAAAAATACCCATCTCAAACAAATTATTGATTAAGTCACATATAACATTTGGTATGGCTAGCATAGCATCTTTAATTATTGTGGCTTGTAGGTTCTGTATTCCTGATGACTTTCCTAGATCAATTCTCTTAACTAGTTTGATCACTTCATTCTCTCTTACTCTTGCTGTCTCTGTACTATTTTCAACTTCATCACCTGTGTATTTCCAGCTTCCTCTGAATTGTTCTGCTAACTTTGCTCCTATCTCTGTGAAGTATTTATTTAGTCTATCTTGTGCTCTCTCATTTGATCTGGTGTTCCCTTCTCCATCTGTTAGCACTATTTTGCTTTCTCCTCATCTCCCGGTAATGCCATCTCTACATTTTTCCAGAACTTCTTGGAGTCATTACCCGATTTATTATCTTGTTCTCCAATGTAAGTCGTCTTTGCCTGCCTGACTAGCCTTAGAGTTTTTCTTTTCCCAGTTTTGTAGTTGTTGATGTCATTTATCTTATTTGTGATTCTAGCCTTCTCTCCAAATTTCCTCTTCAATTTGATACTATCTATTATTTCCTCACCTACCCATGGGCCCTGGTTGTCCGTCATCTTGATTGTCTTAATTGGACACATTTTATCCATTAATTCTTGAATCCTACCTAAAACATTTTCCCATTTCTGATTTGGGTCCCTAGAGTCCATAGACCCAAATAAAGCGATCGGTATAGGGGAGTGGTCGATCTGTGGAGGTGATCGGTTAGAGAGGTTTTACTGTATAAACAAATTCATCATGGAACCCAGGTTAGAAAAACTGTCCATTTTTAAATCCATATTTTTGGCACATTGTGGTGTCATGGTATGTGTTCTTTTATCTGTGGATGATGTAGAAAGGAAGATGTGTGTTGTATTCATCTTAACTTTTCTTAATTGGGGCTTTACATCATAGCAACATTTAAGGTCATATCAGGACACAAACTTGGGACAGTGTGCACTCATGGCGACTTTATAGTGCGCCCTACTCGAAGCCCAGGCTACCAGCAC
Organism: Branchipolynoe longqiensis; assembly: GCA_030323885.1. NCBI lineage: Eukaryota > Metazoa > Annelida > Polychaeta > Phyllodocida > Polynoidae > Branchipolynoe > Branchipolynoe longqiensis. The sequence goes on along the minus strand of CM059193.1, from coordinate 17,247,895 downwards.
GGTGACCTCCTGGGGACTTTATAGTGCGTCCTACTCGAAGCCCAGGCTACCAGCACGGTGACCTCATGGCGACTTTATAGTGCGTCCTACTCGAAGCCCAGGCTACCAGCACGGTGACCTCATGGTGACTTTATAGTGCGTCCTACTCGAAGCCCAGGCTACCAGCACGGTGACCTGATATCCCATTCAGTCACATAATCCTGATAGTACTGAGCGACAGGCTAGAAAGCAACACTAATCAGTTTTGTAAGTCAGTGGTTTGATGCGGCCTGTGTTTGAACCCACAACCACGAAGGCATGGGAAGCCAGCTAGCGCTCTTACTGATTAGGCCACCCCGCCGGGTGTATTCAGCCGAACACTAACAGTCATAGAAATGCTTCCTAGAGACGTAGATCTTATTGCATTAAGTAGTCTTAAGAAAATCAGTTAAGTGGTCTGACCTATAAAAATGGGTGATAATTAACAACACCAATTGAGAACCTGTTGAACAGATTCTGCTCTGAAAATGTATTGACTGTGCACAATGAACGTGTATGTATATTTGTATGTATGTATGTATGTATGTATGATGTATGTACATGTATGTATGTACATGTATGTATGTACATGTATGTATGTACATGTATGTACGTACATGTATGTATGTACATGTATGTACGTACATGTATGTATCAAAGAGGCCTAATACTACTCACTGTTTATTTTGTTTTGACGCAGTTTGAATTTCTTCTTTAATTGGGATAAATTTGCAATGATGAAGCTGATCAGGTGAAATTTGCTTGTATATATTTGGAACTGCGGGCGGGCAAGGGTGTTCCTGGCATGACCTCATTAGCCGATTAGGAAAGGGGCTGCAACTAATTGCATTCTGATATTGGTTTTGTTTTATCACGAAGCAAGTGAAGCATTGTCTGGATGTTGAAGCTTAAATAGAATGCAATATGGCAGCTTGCACTAAGTTATAGGTTGTCTATTATTAGTTTGTACAATCCAGATGACAGATGCTAGTAGAAACTTAGATAAAAGATTCACCCCGTACTTCCAGTATCGTGTACTACAACTTAGTACAAGTATCGGGTGAATCTTTTATCTAGTAGAAACTATGATCGGATTGCAATTTGCAGTGTGTGTGTGTATGTATGCATGTATGTAAATATATATAATGTGCATGTATGTATGTATGTATGTATGTATGTATGTATGTATGTATGTATGTATGTATGTATGTATGTATGTATGTATGTATGTATGTATGTATGTATGTATGTATGTATGTAAGTATGTATGTATGTATGTGTGTGTGTGTGTGTGTGTGTTATATATGTGTGTTTGCGCTCGGCTTGAGGATGAGTCATTGAGTGCATGTGAATACCACAAGCCTTATGGACATAATTTAGTAATACACTAACATGTGTGTTTTATATAATAAATATATAACATAAATATAGTTGAATCATTTGCTGCCAGGCATGTAATTGCTACGGAAACTAAAAGGATCCTATATCTACCCGCATCATAAGACTGCTAGATCCTGTTTCCCTAGAATAGCTGAAGCTCAAGGAATGAGAAGTGGGGACGGGGAGGGCGACGCACCCGAGTCGGGGGGCAGCGACCACCCCGCCTCCAGTCCACCATGTCCGGCAGGTCTATATGCAGTGGACACGATGAGGGTAGGGGGGGAGGGTAGGGGGGGAGGGGGGGGGGTCTCTGAAGGGCAGTTCATCCTGGCTAGAGTATTTATGCATCCAGGTCTAGCCGCAAACACAAAACACCAAAAAGAGTTATTGTGCCACAGCACACGTATGCTATCGCTAGGATTTAGTTAACACAGTTTGTCACCATTGGATTGTCCACGACTGACGACTGTCGATGCATAAATTTATACTCTAGCCAGGATGAACTGCCCTAGTCTCGACGGGCTAGCGCCAGAGAAACAAATATGGCGATTCGTGGACAGTAGAGTTTGGCGTCACATACGCGACACAAATTTTGGTGGAGATTTGTCACTTACCTCGTTTGTGTGTTTCCTTGTTTGTAGTAGGTACACTACGTGTTCGCACTCATGTAGTAATGTATCACAGTAGCGACGGTGCCCGACAAGAGTGTGGTTTATAAGTGGTGAGTAGTCTAGATGAGCGACGACAAAATGACGAAAACATACCAAGGCAATGCGTGGGCTAAATTTGGTGTCGTCACACAAAGGGGTGGGGTGGGCGGTCTTTCCTGTGCGGGGGGAGGCGACGGTGAAACCGCTGGGTGGGCGTAACATTTACACAGCACATTTTTGGTAGTTGCCATGTCACAGGTTAAAATAAAAGTAATACAGTCTACTCTGTCTATAACAGACACCCATGGGACTGGAGCAAGATGCCGTTATAGAGAGAGATCCGTTATAGGCAGAGACTGACTGACGGAATGGGTTGAAACCAATGTTTTTCTTTTATACTTGACTGACTAGGACGGTCCTTACAAAGTCATTTCTGCGATTTGTCATTTTTACAACTAGTCATTTTTACTATTCATCACTTCTGCAATTGGGCATTTCTACAATGCTATTAAATTAAAGGGGTGCCGTGACAGGACCATCACTTTTTGCCATTACTGACAGAGATTCGTTATTGACAGGGGCCGTTATTGACAGAGTAGACTGTATATATATACATACATACATATACATATATAAATATATGTATATATATGTATCAATACATATATATATATTTGTTTGTGATATATATATACAGTAAAACTTCTCTAAACCCACCGACTGACTTTTAATGGTCCATTTAGGGAGGTGGTCGGTTTAGGGAGTTTTTAAAAATCATTACAATGGTATTGTATGGGTGATGGTTTGGGCCCCAAATGAAGCGATCTATATTGGGGAGTGGTCGATCTGTGGAGGTGGTTGGTTAGAGATGTTTTATTGTATGTATGTATATATGTATGTATGTATGAATATATGTAAGTATGTGTGTATGTATTATGTATGTATGTATATATATATACAACAAATATCTATATAGGTAAATATATATATAGCTATTTATGTACATTCACACTCATTTTTTGGCTGCAAAAATAAATTTGTGTAAACGTTACGCCCACCAAGCGGATACATTATCGGGGAAGTAAGCAGAATTCCAAAAAGAGTGAGGAAGAATAAAACCAGTAAGCAGTGTGTCAGTTTTTACATAACAAGTTGCCGAATCAGCAAGGTGGTTTCTCACAACCATTAAGTAGCTCCCCCCACTTTAACCTGACAAACAAAACTAAATAATCAGTTAGCATCTCAAATCAATGCTGACACCGACGTGTGGTGAATTGAGAGCCTTTCATTTAAAGATAAGCAACCCCAAACAATTTATGGGGAAAAAAGACGAAAGTATGTAACATTGCACACCTCTGACAAGTAATAACACAAGACAGGTAGCAAGATCTTAACCCATTCATCAGTAGGCTTTTGTCCATTCATCATGAAGTTCATGCCCATTCATCATGAAGTTCATGCCCATTCACCATTAGGCTGGTCACCATTAGGCTTAGGTTATAGCCACAATTAGCGTTGTGCTGAGTCACCATTAGGCTTATGGCCAGTCACCATTAGGGTTATGATCAGTCACTATTAGGCTTATGGTCAATCACCATTAGGCTTATGGCCAGTCACCATTAGGGTTATGCTGAGTCACCATTAGGCGTATGGCCCATCACCATTAGGGTTATGCTGAGTCACCATTAGGCTTATAGCCAGTCACCATTAAGCACGCATTCCTTACACGCGGTATGTGGCATGCGGCATGTGAATGGCATGATTCCTTACACGCGGCATGCGGCACACGACTGGTTATATTTAAAAAATAAAAATAAACAAGTATACTCAATACTGCACTGTATATGACCTAATATTGCATTTATAGATATGTACCTCTTAGTATGTCAGATGGGGGTTCCTACCTTTATAATTACCAAATTATAGATAAGTATTCATATTTTTGTGGCTCTGGTAGCATTTTTACCAACTCGAACCCCCACCACCACCACTACCATATGTTTCCCCTCAGCACCCTTGTGCGTGACCGTTCCGTAATGCTCAGTCACCTCTCCTCGTCTAAAACTAATGGACAAGACCGACGGATGTTTCTATTCGCACACCGTGTGCCGCATACCGGATGCCGCGCCGATCGCTACAGGGACCGATCGAGTTGACGCATTCGCATTCACATACCGCATGTAAGGAATGTAGCCCATAGGCTTCAAGGTGTTTCGATTTTTTGTCGCAATCGCATACCGCATGCCGCTTGTAAGGAATGTACCCTTTAGGCTTATGGCCAGTCACCATTAGGCTTATGGTCAATCACCATTAGGTTTATGGCCAGTCACCATTAGGCTTATGGCCAGTCAGCATTAGGCTTATGGTCAGTCACCATTAGGCTTATTCCCAATCACCATTAGACTAATGCTGAGTCATCATTAGGCTTATGACCGCCAGACTCTTGTCGAGAGTGGAGATTGTCTGCACTATTGTAGATGTACTTCAACAACATTGTGAAGCACAACAACAACAACCAAAAACACCCTACTAAATGCATTAAATGGGCTAGTGTTATTAATTTCAAATGTATGTAAAATAATCTTTTAAATGAATCTACAGGGTTCTCGTTAGCCAATTGTCAATGTTTGCAACGTTTAATTGGGATTTTAGGCCGTAGCAATATCTGATGTCATATCCAGATGGGCATATATTTGTGATATCATGCGCCTATGGTATCTTTATAGTGCTTTCACACTGAGATATCCTGCCACTTCCACCTTGGAAAAATACATCACTCAGTCAAATTGCTCTGACACTAAACCAACCAAAGGTTGCACTCTCCGAATAATGCCAAGTCTCAGGAAAAGTAGCAACAAATAGGCCCACCAGCTTTCTAATTGGGTTGACTAATACAATCGATCTGCGACACTAGAAATAAACTTTGACGACTGTTGTATCTGAGTGAACCCATTCAGTCTTGGGGAGGCAAAAGGCAACAGCATATACATTTAATTCAGGCAGCACACATGTCAGACATTATTGTATCCATATATAAAGCACCATTAATGAGCACGTAGGTAAGAAGTTCATAGCTGCAATCCTTTACAGGCTTTACTACACACAGAAATATACAGAAGTATGAATGGATTACAAAGTAGCCATCTATATATATATATATATATATATATATATATATATATATATATATATATATATATATATATATATACCTGCTCAAAGATGCACATTCCCACATATTACATAACGCAATGCAATGCTGGATACTTATATGCAATACGTATATTTATGTAATGTATAACGCCTTATACCGGTCTTTTATCTATAATATCCATAGCTTCACCAGAGCTAACTGCTGTACATCGTGAGCGGATTGAGAGAAAAACTAATTGCATTAAAACAGGTAATGTTGGGTGTAACTATGTGCATACATATGTGTGTATATATATCGAAACAATACTATACATGTATATATACATATATGTAATAATAATACAGCTATTCAAATGACAAAGACCATCACCAGATTGAATGGGTGAATGAGTTGAGCGCCCACTTCCCGTTCTAGCAGGTAGTGAAATTCGAACACCTGGTTTGAACCCTGGCCGAGTCAAATCATTGACGTACAACATGGATACTTGTCGCTACCTTATCTGGCGCTTGGGATTATTAGTCTAGCGCAAGGAGCAGTGGAATGATGACGACCAATTGTCTGTCAATTCCTTTCTTTAATTGATGAATGTAACAAAACCTCCAATAAAAAAAAGCTGATACGATAATGAACAAGTAATATTTCTTAGTACCAAAAAGCTTTATTCGTAGGCTTACATGAAGTATATAAATTGACAATCTCAAACTAGTATGCTATATAATTTGTGTATCCAACTGCATTAGACTATTCATAGTCAACAGAAACAAATGATATTCTTGTTCCAATGTTACAGAAGATATAGATTTAATATATAAAATATATGTAGACCGTCTATGAATCATTATGTAAACATCCAATTGCAATTTCCGGTGTATTTACCTTAGTATCAACATGAAACATCCCTAACAACATATATTCTGAGATCAACAAAACATTATAATTTTAACAATATCTAATTACCTTCCGCATCAAACAAACTATTGCATTTATATAATTCTTCGTCATACACTGCTATATTTCCAAATGCATGGAATTAAAAACTTTGGATAATAACTTTGTTACTAATGTTTACATTTACTCATATTATTGCAACGATATAATGCAATGGTAATACACAGTTATAATGCTTAATATTTGTATTTATGAACCATTTTATACTAATACTTCTGCACCATTACGACATTGTCTACTCTATGACATTGTGGTGCTGCCACCTGGTGGGAAAAGCCCAACATTACAGGCAGCTTATCCAGTCTGGGACGGAGACCGCCAACACATTTCACAATGAAGTGATTGGTGTACAAGGGGACGGCATTATTAGGCCATGTATCCATAGACTGTTTCCCTTGTGGCGTGTTCTCATGTTCCGTGTTCTCTAGTGACCTAGTGACGCGCCACACAGACAATGAACCTGTGTTTTGCTTAGTGGCCGTTCCCATAGGTTGGACCCAGGGACTGCATAGCTTTGGGCAGGGAACGTAGAGAATAAACATGTTCAATGTCTGTGTGGAGCATAACAAGGTCACAATGTTACGAGGTCACAAGTGAACATGAAGCAATCGAACAGACCACAAGAAGGCTATCAGAGAAAACGGGTTTTGGAGGGGGACCTGTATATTCACAATATAATTAAAATTTCACAACACGATGAAAGCATACAACTTCTACAACAAAAGCACTGCCCATAATTGAGCTTATATAACCAACTTAGATACCAACGTGCTTACTAGATATTTTTTGTAATATGGAATGAATATTAAGTCAATTTAATAGAACATATCATTGCTGCCATTTCTGCTTGCCTAATATGTTCAGCACCTCCGAGCGCGTACCAAATTTATTTGGTATCTTTTCACTTCAAATTAAGTAAAATAGACCATAATGATCAACATGATATATTTAGTTTTAAAATATGTCAGAAAGTCAAAACCATTGGAGAAACTTTAACAACCTTTTTAAGTACACATTGAGCGTTAAAACCTGTGCTTACTTTAGTTTCCACTGGTTTCGCAAGATGTCATTTGATACTATTTGATGTTGAACCACAGAACACTCACCAGCTCACTATCACTCAGTTACCCAGAGACTAAAGCATGCACTTGAATGCAGCATTTTCCACTTCAACAGTTGTGCCATTTTGTTAATTTTCTAGCATCATATTTCACAATAGTATTATCAAACAATTCAATTTGAATAAACATGACTAAACTATTTTATAATGTACTTCTAACCTGTATTCTAGAGATTGACAGCAAGCTAGCTAGTGTGCCTAATATTTATACGTGCATGTTACTAGTGGATATGCCAGAGATAGGCCTGGGTACGGGAACCCTGATTACACCACTAAGCCTAAATAGCCTACATGTTAGGATGCAGCTCCCCCCCCCCCCCCCACACACACCCAGAATGGGTATAATATACCTATTTGTTGCATGGCTGGAAGATCTCCCTTTGGGAAGCACTAGATGACAATACCATAGGTAATGCCTTAAACTCAGTGACTAGTGCTACTTGAATCCACCAGGTGACAGCACCCTATTAAATATGTGCTGCTATAAGTATAACAACAGTTCCTCATTGTTACACAATCGTGTCATATTTATACACATCTTACAGATGCTTATAAGCAGCGGAACAATGTTCCTGAATACATGCATTCAAATTGATCCAATGTCTGTTCCGGTCTTCCCGTCCTGATATGACCTCAGATGGTTCCAGGACGTAAAACTCCAACAACTAACCAACTGTTCCGGTCAATGCCTTATTTTTCTATTTAGGAGAGAGCGAAACATAGCGAGGGGATAGCAGGAGGAGTAACACAACGGCACGGAATCGACATGAGGACCAGTGTACCCACATGCCATTTTCCAGTAACGAGAGCCGCCACGGTGGCGCACCCTATCGGAAAGCGACAGAAGTATGCGATTTTCCAAGTTGTGGTTCTGACACCTAACGGAGGACTGTACTGTACACAACATTTGCAACGGTTGCACCCTGGTCTTCTGGATTGGTTTCCTTTAGATCAAATATTTATCTCCAGTAGGGGCGAGCGACACCCGAGTTTAAATCCAAGCCAAAACTGCTTTGGTAAGAATGCACAACACTCTTAAGGCACTGGTTCTAACCATATGCCTCCTCATGATCATGGCCAAACTTAGTAAGGTTCTCATCATGCATTGGTTTCTAATGTACATTTCAGTGAAATTATCCTTGCAAACATTTTTACATTATAATAAAATACTACTTCTTGTATTTGTATTCACCACATCCGTCTACCTGTAGCGCTGACCCAGCATGCTGGGTCACAGCATCTGTCCTTTCTGAGGTACTAGCAGAACTCAGAACATACTTAAATCCAAACCAGCTTCTACGATAGCTCAGAGTTATATCTTTACCTTGTGTAAATTGCCCGTATGCAGGCTCAATAAAGAGTACCAGAAGAGGGCAGACTGGAGGTATCTAATTTCCACCAGTTTTAATATATAAGTAGCCTATATAATAAGATTTCACTGTTTCTATGGTATCTTCCTGTGCAGAGTAGATATTCATATTGTTCCAGCCCTACTGCTTTTGTTTGTTTGTTTTGCTATTTAATTTATTCAGTGATTAAAACATAGTTTCAGCACCGTAGCACTGGTCTCCTGGCATGTTGACTAATAGTATACATGTTGCTTGAGTGTTATTCTGTTACATCTCCAGGGCTATTTAACCCTTTGGGCTCGGGAGTACCCAAATGTGCCCACAAGTTCCACGCTCAAGTTTACAGTCTGGCAACGCCTGTAGTTGAATTGCATTTCTAGAAATGTTTTCCTGAAATTTTGTAGATCATCTCAGAAATACAGTGCTAACCAATTGCGGTTACATTCAGGCGCTATGCGACTAAGTACGCAAAACCTGTCGGTGCACCCATGCACTCCCGGTTCCAAAGGGTTAATCAGGACCAAGGGCTAAAGTCCAAGGACATAGTCAGGAGATCGTGTAAGGGCAGAACAATTTGATTCTAGTCCTAACCACTCTCTGTGAAAAATAGTAGGCTTTTTGGTATTAGTGGGAATATTGAATCTGTTCTAAAAGCATTGTTCCCTTAACCAATGACAATAACTAATAGACGAGAGATTATACAATTAGCATAGGCGAGTCCTCGGATTAAACCTTGTTATGACAGCTTAGTCCACTTGACCTAATTCCTATTAAAACAAATATTACAGCGCGCGACCATGTTAGGTAAGCCCGCCCCCCAACTTCCCCAACACACCCTAGCAAATGGTTAGAGGGTCTTGAACCAGTGATTATTTTTGGTTGTTGTTGAAGATTATAACTTGGGAAACTTGCAAATGGGGGTGATAATTATGCCTAGTACACACCTCCCGTATAGGATTCGCGCACTAAAACTCGCGACTCGACCCGACCCGCTTAAAACTGAAAACGGGCCGATTCGTTTTTCGAATCGCGAATCGCAATCGTAAACGGCCGCTTTTAGCACTAAAAACTGAGTTTTATGCGCGAATCGCAATCGCTAGGTGTGCGCGGGGAGCGCACACCAAGCGGTTTTTGTGGGCGAAACGGGCAGTTTTCGATCGTATACGGGAGGTGTGCGCACACAAACGGTAGGTGTGTACCAGGCATTACTTTACAAAACATTTTAGCCAGGATGTTCCGCTAGGATACTTCCCAGTCTGCCATGACAATACAATCTGAGACATTAAAATTGCATAATCCGATGGTTTTGAGATAAATATATTAAATTGATTGTTATAATCTAGCTAACTTTAGTTTGAAGTAACTTTGATTTGAAATGGTTAACTTTTGAGATATTTGAAGCGCAAACATATGAAATTAATTTTGGCAAGCACACCAGCACTCTAACACGATCGGCTTCTGCAGTAACAGGTTATATTAAATGGTCTCAGTATTCCCTTCTATGTATGGGAGATGGGAGTGCTCTGATTACATTCATGACCCAGACTGTAATAACATCAATGTTACCAGGGACCGTCCGAAGTACACCGTCTGGTACAAAGACACAATCTAATTGTCTGATCTAGATATTGGTGTCTGTATGGGTATTATTACTGAGCAAGCAGTTACTTTCCACCTAGATCAAGGATTCACCCTGTACTCGCAGTACACGGGTGAATACCAGCCCTATATAAAAGCTGTCGAAAAAGCGGGGAAATGAAATGAGAGCCTAAATACACAATCTAAGATGGAGCATTTATTCTTTGTATATGTCTTCATATTTCCCCGCTACCTTTGAGTGCAAAAATATAATAAAACATCTAGTTTAATAAGATTTAAAAGTGAAATCGATGGCGTTCTATGGCCGCCATCTTGTCTTTTTGCATTCTCTCCCATTTCACCAACTCTGTGCCGATATAAGTACCCATTTGATACTGGAGACAGACATTCCACTTCCTGTTCCATCCTAAAGCTATTTTCGACCGTATTTAGACTATGGTGTTGTTCACCCGTGTACTACAAGTACAGGGTGAATCTTTTATCTACTTTCCACCAGGCTACATCAGTGGCGCCAAGTCCCTTGGTTTGGTGGGAGATCTCCCTAAAATATAGAAAAATAAACCCAACAAGTCTCCCGATTTGGCGGGAGATCTCCATAAAACACAGGAAAACAATCCCAATCTTCTAATTTCCCACTTTCAATTTGTAATCTCTTACCACAGAATCATTTTAGCTTGGTTTTTGTTATGCATGTTATTGGGGGTCAAAATACAGCAGAATGCACCATTTCGTATCACTTTTTTACCTCTTCAAAATTGTTTGCTGTGGGAGGGTGCACCCCCCTTCTGCACACTCCTCCCTTGTCTCTTCGGCCACGGTATTTTTTCCTATTTACAATTTGTGTATTACAGAGATCTCCCTACTCACACTCCTGTCTACTTGGCACCTACCTCTGCTACACTCAGACAGAGAGCCGTGGCTAGGGGGCTGAGTAAAGGGGTTGGGGGGGGGGGGGGGATCCCTGTATGTAACCGGAAATTAGTGGAAATGACATTTTAGAGGCTCAAGATTTAAAAATTTCTTAGGGTGGACATACCCTCAGACCCCCCCCCCCCACCAGTTCCGTACGCCTTCAGCACATGTTTCATTCCAAATATGTATCTGCCACCCCAAACAAAAATCCTATGTAGGGCTATGTTTAGAACTGCATTGTTTTTGCGGTTGCTGGTTTTGCCGCTAAAAGCAAACCAGCATAACCAATACTCAAGGTAGCAATGTATATTAATTTGTTTCTTGGGGTTATACCTCCTAGGAACACATATGATCATATTAGGATGAGTACTGACTCATAACAGCGAGCACACATGGTGACTTTATAGGGCTGCCTCACTGGGATACTGGTCAAAGCTACATTTTCTTAGTGACCACAGCTGTACACACGTATAGAATTTTACTACCGTTTGTTTGTTGGGCTTTTACGTCCTAGCAACATCGATGTCATATCAGACCGGGTATCGACTTGTGACAGTGCACACTCATTGTGACTTTATAGTGTTTTCCCACTGGGAGACCAGGCTGTGGGCACGATGACCTAATATCCTTCACAGTCACATTATCCTGATACTGTGCTAATCAGTCATTGTCCAATCCTAGTAATGCTGAGTGCCAGGCTATGTAGTGACAACTATCAATTTGATAAGTGATTGGTTCGACTCGGCTGGGATTCGAGCTCCCGACCTTACACATGGGAAGCCTGTGCTCTTACCAATTTTGCCTCCGTGTCCAGTTCTACTACTTAATATGAGTTTCGGGTAATATTGACAGAACACTCCAGTTCTTCTTGAAGATTTTTATACTGCCTATCATGGATAAGTCTGAATAGACATGTTTTCACCATTAGACAGTTTGTCGATAGAAAGCCCAATCCTACACTTTTACCGAACCAAGGGATTTTTAACCTCCCACACCACATAGACATGGTATGAGAGCAACCGGCCTTTGATGACGCTGTAAGTTATACACAGCGGTGGAAATCCAAATTGGCAGAGGTGGGGCACAGGGAATCGAACCACCAACATTCAGATTAGGAGTCTGACCTAGAAAAAAGTCAGACACTCTAACCACCCTGCCACAGAGAACACCACAGTAGTTCTACTCAATAGTTGTACGCTTACAAAACTCGGGGTTAATGAAAACTGAAATCTGGTCCCGTGGGTGCCAGGTCTGATACCCGACTCAGGCATTCACGCTCCATATTACAAAATTGGGTTTGAGAGAATAGCCTATGAGTATGACAAACCTGTGGGACCGTTTGAATACAGCAAGCGCATTCTCACCACATAGGCCTACAATCAACGAGTATATGATGTTGGTACCATTTATGTCCTGTTTTAATGCAGCATTAAGTATTATAAGCATCTACTTAACAGTGTTTACATTAGAATATATATATATATATATATATATAGTATATAGATATAATATGTATATTGTATATATATTGTATATATATAATATATATTTTGTATATGTATATTGTATAATATATATTATATATAATATATATAATGTATATAATATATATAATGTATATCTAATATATATCTAATATATATATATAATATATGCATATATTAATACTACATATGTAAGCCATATAAGATATATGATGTATGTAATATATAAAAAAAAATATCCACTATAGATTATATTTTGAACTCACTTTTCACCAATAACCACACGCCTCCTGGTAACCAAACTGGGTCTGGTTCTTGCCATAAATTTGTTTCTAATGCAGATTCCAGTGAAATTGCGGTGAAGCAAAAATTTACAATCGATAAAATACCTGTGTGTATGTGTATTCAAACACTCCTCCACCTTCCGGTGTGTAAGCTGAAGCTGTGAGCCAGCATGTTTACACGCTAGGTCAAAGCTTCACTCGTTCCTGAGGGATCAGCATACACAAACTCGGAACCCAAATTGTATTATACAGGCACACACTTAACGCAGTATGTCCCTTAACCCATTGATCTAGTTATTCTCTCTCTTTTTTTTCTTGAAGATTTATACTGCCTATCATGGATAAGTCTGAATAGACTTTTTTTCACCATTAGACAGTTTGTTGTTAGAGAGCTCAAGCCTACACTTTTACCGACCCAAGGGATTTTTAACCTCCCACACCACATAGACATGGTATGAGAGCAACTGGCTGTAAGTTATACACAGTGGTGGAAATCCAAATTGCCACAGGGAATCTGAGGAGGTTGGTTGGTGGAGTTTTCCGTCCTGGCAACATCTAAGGTCATATCAGGATGGGTACCGATTTGTGACCGTGCACACTCATGGTGACTTTATAGTGCTGCCCCACTGGGAAATCAGGCTGCTGGCATCATGACCCAATATCCCACTCAGTCACATTATCCTGACACTGAGCTGACCAGTCCATGCCCTATCCTATTAATGCCGAGCGCCAAGCTAGGAAGCGACAAGTATCAATTTTATAAGTCATTGGTTTGACTCGACCGGGAATCGAACTCCCGCTCTCCTGCACGTGAGGCCTGCGCTCTCCCCATTCGGCCACCACACTCGGTCGCTCTGTGGAGGAGTAGCCTCACTAGTTTACCATAAAACCTAATTCTTGGTCACTGGAGTGAGTGACAGCTAGCCCTGGTACTACTGCACACCACCTGTGACTGAACTGAGAACTACTGGAAACTGTGGTGGAAATGAATACTGTCAGAAGCGTCCATGCACATTAAAGCCCTGTTCACACGGGCAATGTAAATCGATCCGTAGAAAGCGACTTGCCTAGTTCGCCTCACATTTCTCGTGTGAACGGGCGTCTGATGCGGATTAGGGCTGATTCGACTCACGTGATGCGGATCCTGTAAACCACCTAAGCGAGGTAGTCTACGTGAATCGATTCCTCTGATGCGGATAATTTTGCCCGTGTGGACGCACTGAGGCGGATTAAGCAGCTCACACGCACGCGCAGTCGACAACTCAGTTTGTTGACTTTCCGGTCGATCAAAAGCGCATATTATATAATTTAATTAATGAAACCGCTATCTATGCACAGATATTTTTTTCATTATTTATTTTTAGGGTTTCACTGGCCAGCAGAAGTTTTGACCGTTCCAAACCAATATGATTCAGTCATTACATATCTAGGTCGAACCCACACTCTCTGGTGCCAGCATCGTTGAACCCAAAATGGCGCTGGTTAGTCTGTACTTGCTCATGCGCAGATATCCACTTCCGCATCACGCAGTGCCCGTGTGAACGGGCCGCTAATTCGCCTCACCTGATTCGATTTGTCTACTTCGCCTCACATTTTGCCCGTGTGAACAGGGCTTAAGTCTTCGATGTTAGGGTTTAATAGGTCAAGTCTTTTAGCCATTTTGAGGAGACCACACACAGCCCGCTGGTTCCCGGGGTTGCACCTCTCAGATGGTGGGAAGGGGAACACAAGCACAGACACCAACACAATCACAAACATAATATTCTACTGAGTTCCCCAAGCTCAGTAGTAGTCAGTTAAAGTTGCATGGTCCGATGGTTATTGAATTTTTGCATTATCTTTTAGATACATATATCAGGGTGATCATTATAACCTACTATCCATTAGTCCGGCGTAACTTTGATGACAAATGTATAATTTTGGAGCAATTTGAGCTGAAAGAAGCGAAAATAATTTCGGCAAGCTTGCCAAAACTCCTGTAGCTATGACCCAGCTATGATCACGAGATTTCCCTAAATGGTTAATAGCCTCCCTGCCTAATGGCTGTTTCAAAGTAGGTGTTCAAAGGGATGAGGCCACACATTCACTGATTATTCTGTAGATGCTGTCCCAAATCATTGGTTTATACACCAGTATACAAGTTGGATATATAGAATTAAATGTAGGTAAATGTTTTGGTTTTGAAAAAAAATGTTTCATCGAACCATGCAACTTTAATAAAACTTTCCAGCTTCACCAAAAAGGGCAACTTCCTGGCAGGCTGGTTCTCGGGATTGTGTCACCCGGAAGTTGGGAGGAGGAACACAAACACAGTAGAGTATTGACAGTAGACAGTAGTGGGTAGTTAATGAAACATTCCATTGTGAAGGATGCACAGTGTTTCTTCGTGAAACACAGCTCTTTAACGAAACACTGCTTTAATTTTGATGGGTGTGATTAGGTTTCATAGTCAGATGGTTTTGAGTTTCTGTCACTAGTTGAGATAGTTATATTATTAAATGTTGCCATACTTTAGTTCGACGTACCTTTTATTATAAATGGCTAACTTTTGAGATATTTGAAGTGAAGACGCACAAAATTAATTTCGGTGTGCATGTCAAAATTCTGACAGTAACCTAACACCACAGGCTTCATCAATGACAGGTTCTATTAAATTGACTTAATATTGCCTTTCTATGGCAGCAGAAAATGGTGAAAGAGTGCACCAGTATCTAAGTTGGATATGTAGGGTATGGCTACAATTTATGTAAGTGTCTTGGTTTCAAATATGTGATACTTACATCGGGCTATACAGCTTTAACACACTTTTATTGTGGGAATATTTAAAAGAAAAAGCCGTATCCATTAAGCCACGATCCCGGTATCAGAGAGTCACGGGTGCTTGGTTGAGCTTTTCTCGAAGGAACTCTGACGTAAGAAGTATAACAGTTCCTTCTAGGTCTCACCATGGTAAATGCAATAACTTCAAGAAAACGGAGGCAACTCTTGTTTCACTCTTCAAGCACATCCCTGTAAACCATGTTGACACTGTCGCCACTAACACCACTGTTGACACTTGACACTGTCACCACTATTGACAGTCACCACTGATGACACTGTTGACACCGTTCATACTGTCACCACTATTGACACCGTTGAAACTGTCACCACTGTTGAAACTGTCACCACTGTCGACACTGTTGAAACTGTCACCACTGATTACACTGTTGAAACTGTAACCACTGTTGACACTGTTGAAACAGTTGAAACTGTTGAAACTGTCACCATTGTTGACACTGTTGAAACTGTCACCACTGTTGACACTGTTGAAACGTTCGCCACTGTTGCCACTGTTGCCACTGTCACCACTGTTGACAGTGTCACCACTGTTGAAACTGTCACCACTGTTGACACTGTTGAAACTTTCGCCACTGTTGACACTGTTGAAACTGTTGCCACTGTTGACACTGTCATCACTGTTGATACTGTCAGCACTGTTGACACTAACACCACTGTTGACATTGTTGACACTAACACCACTGTTGACATTGTTTCCATTGTCAATACTTGACATTGTCATCACTATTTCCACTGTTTCTACTGTTTCCACTGCTGACACTATTTCCACTGTATTCACTGTTTCCACTGTTTCCACTTGACATTGTCACTACTGTCACCACTGTTGACACTGCCACTACTGTTGACAAGGTACTACACGTGTGACTTTAGTTGGGGAATATTTTATGTTCATGATGGTCGGGCTTTTTCACCAAGATTAACTGCCGGATCGACATCTTCCAAACTAGGGTAATCATTCTTCTTGTTGCGTTTCAATTGCCAATTTTCAAAGAGGGATTTCAAGACCTCGGTGACTGTCATGTTGTTTGTATTGTGTCCGATGAGCCTAAGGATGAAGACACCATCCTGGTTGAGGTAGGTGTCAACAAACTTTGCCACATCATGTTTGTAATCTTGGTATTGAACCTTATTATCAAGAAGGTCATGGGTTCGCATATGTCCCCGTATGTAGCGGTATTTATCCTGGGCAAGCATAATTCTCAAAAGCCACTGAATAAAGCCAGCACTGGACACAACCGCAATGAACAGCATCCATACCCAGAGGAAGGCATACATCTTCTCCACATACATGTTGATGGGCAAAACACACTGAACGGTGTATCGGTGGACATTTCCAAGCCGCCTCACTGAAAAGTCACACATGGTGACACGTGGGAATGTTGCGGAGTTCACATAATGCCTGTCATATATTATATTCTGCACCAGTTCATACCCGTACAAGGAGTATTCTGAGCGGAGAAGCATATTCAGAAGAAAGAACTGGGCAATAACATTAAGCAAGTAGAGAAGCTTGGAGAACATATACAGGATCACCAGATATTTCCCATGCATGAGGTTACAGACGCAACAGCAGGTCTTGCGTATGATATTCCGAACCTTCATCTCACCACCTTGGTCCTCCGCCCTTGCCAGAATAAAGCGATCCATTTGGTTTGTAATCAGGCGCAGGAGGCGTTTCCGGCCATCTTCCTTTTGTGTGTTTTGAAACTTGTTTGCGGTTGCCAAGATACTGTCGCAATCAACACCAGCCTTCTGATTGAAGGCATGCCAAACAACTGATGGCAGGTAGAAGAATAATGCTTGCAAAAGGAGAATGAATGGCAGCCATTGGTAATACAAAATTTCACGATTCTCACGATCACCTGATGGAACGAGTGGGATTCTATCCTCAAGCGGAAGATAGTACGTGTTTTTCACCCAGCAGTAGTTGTTCATGAACTTGATCCAGCCATCCGAGAACTCTTTTGGTGCCCAGCAGGTGATGGGTTTGCCGATGTAAAGTTGGGATGTCACAACGATGCAGAATACAACCAGGATAAGAACAGTGTAACGACTGTTCAGTCTGTCTGACAAGTCATCATCGTGCTTATTGGATGTCGGACCTTTGTCCACTAATTTCACGATCTTCTGCATGTTTTCCTTTCAGAGTGTACCTGGAATGAGAAGATATATTCATAAATATAAATAACATTGGTAAGACTAAATCAAATAAATCTTGTGATGCATCAGATAGGATATATATGTGTAACCGCGCACGGTGGCCGAATGCGGGAGATCGGGAGTTTGGTGTCCGGTTGAGACAAACCAAGAACTTATAAAATTGATACTAGTCACTTCCTAGCCTGGCGCTCGGTATTAATTGCATAGGGCAAGGAGCAGGGGAATGAGGAAGACCAATTGTCCGCGATTTCCCCCATTTAATCAACTCATAATATACCCCAAAAAATCAACCCATGGTGTAGCGCTGCATTGTACCCAAATGTTCGCATGACAAAGGCTCTGACTAGTCCCTGGCTGGACACCAACTGTGATGTCTCAGAAGTGATGTATTATGTTAGTTAGTTATGAACGACATGTGAATGGTGTGCTCTGTTCTTAAACCACTACTCAAGTGTAACTAAAATAGTTATTTATAAAAACCATATAGTATACATGCGCACACCTCTTCCAATACAGAGTTCACATCCTGTGTCCTAATCAATTGCAGCTTTATATGCTAATTGTCTAATATGGCTGAAACATGTCTAGCGCACCCGTGCTATTGTATACAGTGCAGGACACACACCGTATGTTTGTTTGCTTGCTGTTGTTTTACGTCCTAGCAACATCTAAGGTCATATCAGGACGGGTACCAACTTGTGACAGTGCGCACTCATGGCAACTTTATAGTGCTGCCCCACTGGGAAACCAAGCCACCAGCACGATGACCCCATATCCCACTCAGTCACATTATCCTGACACTGAGCCAACCAGTTCTTGCCCTATCCTAATAATGCTGAGCGTCAGGCTAGGAAGCAACAAGTATAAATTTTAAAGTCATTGGTTTGACTCGACCAGGATTCGAACCCACAAAATCATGGGTTCGAATCCCCCGATCTCCAAAAACAGGAGACGGACGCTCTACTCATTCGGCCACCCCGTCTGGTCACACACCATATGAGTAGTCGACCCTTGTTAATCCAAACTACATGTACTTTGTCCCCAGCACCCACTGTCTGGCATTACTAGGATAAGGCAAGGACTGGTTGGCTCAGTGTCAGGACAATGTGACTGAGTGGGTTATCAGGTCATGGTGCTGGTGACCTAGTCTCCCAGTGGGCCAGCACTTTAAAGTTGCCATGAGTGCACACTGTCACAAGTTGGTACTCGTCCTGATATGACCTGAGATGTTGCCAGGACATAAAACTCCAAAAACTAACTAACCAACCAACCCACTGTCCGATTAGCTACGTTGTTGGATAAATGATTTTAAGAGCAGAGGGATAAAATGAATGGCAGAAATCACTTCCATTATAGAAGTTTTGGTCAGATCATGATGTTTGTTTGTTGTTTTATGACGTAGCAACATCTAAGGTCATATCAGGATGGGTACCGACTTGTGACAATGCACACTAATAGTTACTTTATAGTGCTGCCCTATTGGGAGACCAAGCCGCTGGCACCATAACCCAATTTCTCACTCAGTCACATTATCCTGATACTAAGCAAACCAGTCCTTGCCCTATCCTAGTAATGCCGAGCACCAGGCTAGGTGGCAACAAGTATTAATTTGATAAATCACTGGTTTGACTCGGCTGGAATTGAAACTCCCGACCCTCCGTATGGGAGGCCTGCGCTCTATTGATTCGGCCACCGCATTCAGTGTCGAATAATGAAATTTCCTAACGAAACAGATCAGATTGTTGGTTGGTTGTTGGAGTTTTACATCCTGGCAACATCCAAGGTCATATCAGGACGGGTACCGACTTTTGACAATGCGCACTCAAGGTGACTTTATAGTGCTGTCCCACTGGTGGTCCAGGCTGCCAGCACCATGACCTGATATCCCGCTCGGTGACATTATGCTGACACTGAGCCAACCAGTCCTTCCCCTTAGGCTAGGAAACCCCTACTAAGCCGCGCTGCAAAGGGGCATGAGATATGTCACGGCCCACCAGCGGGACGCCCAATGGAAGGTAACTATGCCAAGAGTAGCCAGATAATGCACCACACAGCTACGTACAAGCCTATGATATGTAAATAGGAGTAGGCTAGTCTAGTAATAAGAGTAGAACAAAATAAAATACATATATGCCAAGAAAACCCAAAAAAACTAACATAGGCTACTAACCATACCAACCAATTATCTATCTGCTACTGAAATGCAGGCAATCAAATAACTTATCAGCAGTACTGTGTGGTAAGATAACACCAACTCTACAACTGGCCAGCATTGAAAACAAGCCTGGGTACCCGGGCTTATATGCTATGGACAGTATAAATACAGCCTCAATAAAAATAATCAAAAAAAAAATCCTAATAATGCTGAGCACCAGGTTAAGATGCGACAAGTATTAATTTTTAAGTCATTCGCATACATTTTACTGTGATTTGGTAGAGTCTGGAAGAAAAAGTATGACTTGTACAAATATTTATAAATACAATTGTATAAACTAAAAGGAGTACTTTCCCTACTTCCAGTGTCTCGATTTTACACATTATTGTGTAAACAACCATACACGTGTCAATAACCCATACAACCACGGCCAGATGTGTGCATTGGCACTGAAAACGATGATTATTCATATGAATAAAATACATTTACACCCCCCAAAACACCCACATTAAAAAACAAACAAAAACCCCAATGATAAAAGTTCATTTGTACCAACACACACATCACCAACACACGCATCACCAACACAACACCAACAGCATCAACACCCACACGCTTATGCCACCTCCCCCAATAACCTTAGGCAAAAAAAAACACAGAAAAAACTTGTTTCTCAGGTACATTTTGTCAGAATTTAGGTCAGGTAATATTGTTTTTGTTCACTTTGTTCTAGAAATTTGTGTCGATGGAATTTTAAATTTTAATTTGATCTGTTTTGATTAATTTTATATGTTATTTGGTCGGGGAAATTGGTCAAATAAATGACTGCAAAGCTGACCTTAGACATTAGTAAGATGTAAAACACCAACAAACAAAAACAAACCCGCTGGAGCGGCCAGTGAAGTTCGGTATGGCGGGGTTTCTTTTTATTCGATTCATTCAAAATTACCATTATAAAAAAAGATTGAGCAGGATTGACAATTTACACAGCGATGTCTGAGAAACAAGTTATGTTGTTGTTTTGGTTGGCCTTATGCGCCATCTGGTGGTTGTTGATGGCCAGGAAACCCACTGTGTGGGTTTCTCACTCTCGACGACGGATGACCTTGGTTTGACCTCAAGGTGATCCTAAAGGTACATACACAGACACACACACACACACACACACATACAGATACACACACATACAGATACACACATACATATACACACACATACAGATACACACACATACAGATACACATATACAGATACACACACATACAGATACACACACATACAGATACACACATATAGATACACACATACAGATACACACATACAGACACACATATACACACACATATATACACACATCTCACCAATATATGTGTGTACACACATATACACACACATATACACACATCTCACCAATATATATGTGTGTATACACACACACACCTACACACAAACACACACACAAATGCAGGCACAGATACACACACGTATACACGTACACATATCCATATACACGCACCTTTCTTTGCTTATTTGTTTACTGGGGGTTTTACATCCTGGAAACATCCAAGGTCATATCAGGACGGGTACCGATTTCTGACAGTGCACACTCTTGGTGACTTTGCAGTGCTGCCCCACTGGGAGACCAGGCCACTGGCTGGCACAATGACCCAATGTCCCACTCAGTCACATTATCCTGATACTGAGCTAACCAGTCCTTGCCCTATCCTAGTAATGCCGAGTACCAGGTTAGGTAGCAACAAGTCCAGTGAAACCCTGTTGTAATGCACCCCGATTTAACATAAATTCTGGTATAACGAAATGATTCATTGGACACAGAATTCCTTAATTCAAAGGTAACTGAATACAGTATAACCCCGTTAAACCAAACTTGAAGGGACCCTAGAAATTTGTTTGGATTAACTGATCATTGGTTTAACCAAGCTTTGGCTTTGACTTTCACTTTAAGTAAGTGTGTAATTGCACATGTAATATACAATGTATGTGGACACTTTGACTATTGTTTTTTTTATGTATATACAGTATAACCTCGTTAAACCAAGCTCGGTTAAACCAAACGATCGGTTAATCCAAACTTTTTTCGGCGGCCCCGCAAAATACTACCATTTATCATATTAAAAAAGTCAGTGGGGTCTCAGATGACCTTATAACCACATGAAAGTTGGGTTTAACCTAGATAAAGGATTCACCCGGTCCTCGCAGTCGCAGTACATGGGTGAATACCAACCATATATAAAAACGGTCGAAAAAGCGGGTTAATGAATTTCGAGCCTAATTTCACAATCTAAGAAGGAACAATTATTCTTTACATATGTCTTATTGATAGCCTGCTACCTTTGAGTTGAAAAATATAATATAATATCTAGTTTAATAAGATTTAAAAGTGAAATCGACGGCGTTCTGCGTCTGCCATCTTGTCTTTTTGCATTCTCTCCCATTTCACCAACTCTGTGCCTATATGGGTAGCCATTTGATACTGGAGCCACAGTTTCTACTTCATGTTCCATACTAAAGGCTGCATTCCATATACGCGTAATGCGAATACGAATGCGACAAAAAATCGAAACGCCTTGAAACCTATGAGGTACATTCCATACATGCGTAATGCGAATGCGAATGCGAATGCGTCAGAAATCCATTATCCTGATCGCTCCATGTAGCGATCGGTGCATAATGCGTAAAGGCGGTGCGAATAGAAAAGCATCAGTCGCAATTGTCCATTGATATAAGGTTGGATGAGGCGACTGATAATTACGGACAGCCGGGAGGAGGACGGTTGTAGAAGGGCGGTTGTAGAAGATAGGCAGCAAAGAGTCTTTTAAAACATGTCTATACGTGTATATTTATGTTCATATATGTATGACGTTTCCCACCAATGCGCATCGACGTGTTGCCTTTTTGGTCGAAACGTTGGTACACGTCGGGACACGTTACCAGCGCGTTACGCCTGCTGCCTATCTTCTACAACCGCCCTTCTACAACCGTCCTCCTCCCGGTTGTCCTTAATTATTTAAACATTATTTGAACATCTAATTATTTATACATATATACACATATTTATACATAGATATAATAATATATGTACATACATATATGTACATATATGTACATATATGTACATATATTTATACATAGATATAATAATATATGTACTATAATATATGTACATACATATATGTACATATATTTATACATAGATATAATAATATATGTACAATAATATATTATTGTACACATATTATTACATCTATGTATAAATATATGTACATATATGTATGTACATATATTATTATATCTATGTATAAATATATGTACATATATGTACATATATGTACATATATGTATGTACATATATTATTATATCTATGTATAAATATGTGTATATATGTATAAATAATTAGATGTTTAAATAATGTTTAAATAATTAAGGACAACCGGGAGGAGGACGGTTATAGAAGGGCGGTTGTAGAAGATAGGCAGCAAAGAGTCTTTTAAACCCTGCAACTACAAGACCAAAGGCTAGCTAAATGACCAAAGGCTAGCCCCCAGTCTTTATCCCTGTATCTACACTGTCTGTTATGCTGCTGTCACACTACGACGACAAGGGGATGACGACAGCCCGGCGACTGGGATTTTGTGAAATCCCGACGACATATGCAAATTTGGGCTAAGTTGGACGACAATCGGACGACAGTGCCGCAACATCGGCTGTCGTCGCCTGTCGTCGAAGTTTTTCAACATGTCCAAAACGCCGACGACAATCCGGCGACAGGCGAGAAAATGGAGGTGTCGCGGCGACAATCAGGCGACAATCAGGCGACACCCGACGACACCCGACGACAGACCGGAAGTCGCTGTCGCTGGCTGTCGTCGAGGCTTGTCGTCGTAGTGTGACAGCCACATTAAATCCAAGCAAGGAATGAGAGAGGTTAGCTTCCTGTGTCAGGGCTCTGGGATGACCACTCCAGAAGCTCATTGGTGTAGTAGGCTGTGAACCCACCAGCGGTGTTTTCTTTTCTTAGTTTTCTTCTTCTTCTTCTTCTGCAGCAAATGATATGCCAGTACCAGGATTGTATCTTCTTCCTCCATCTCCTCCATCTGCAGTACAGTCTCCAGCAAATTTGAATTGTCTACCATGTTTCAACTCAAAAAGTCTCCTACCCGAGGGAAAGACAGTGACAGAATGACAGATAGAGAGACACATGTACTCAAGAAGTCTCCTACCCGAGGGAAAGACAGTGACAGAATGACAGATGGAGAGACACATGTACTTTTTATATTCTTCACTGCATAACGCATAACGCATAACGCAATACGCATTACGCGTATATGGAATGCTGGCATTCGCATAACGCATATCGCGTAACGCATAACGCATTACGCGTATATGGAATGCGCCCTTTAACCTATTTTCGCCCGTATTTACACTACGTTGTCCTTCACCCGTGTACTACAAGTACCGGGTGAATCTTTTATCTAGGTTTAACCGTACCGGATGTGGCCTGGGGTCTGACAATTTTGTTTGGATTAACTGATAATTTGGATTAACCGACTTTGGTTTAACCAACTTTTTTATATGAAAAATGGTAGTATTTTCCCGGGCCGCCGGAAAAAGTTTTGATTAACCGATCGTTTGGTTTAACCGAGCTTGGTTTAACAAGGTTATAGTGTATACCGAACCCCGATTTAGCAGGAGTCCACTGGGTTTTTGCGATGACATTTTATGGACCCCCAACGTACATGGGGTTTCATTGTATCAATTTTGTAAGTCATTGGTTTGACTTGACTGGGATTGGTACTCCCAACCTTCCACCGATTCTGCCAGTCCGTCCGCTACCAATATCTGAAGGCCCTGTCACACTACGACGTTTCTCACCGGCCTGCCGGCAACGCACAAAATATTTGCAACCCGTTGACACACGTCCAACTCTTCGGCATTTTGGGAGAAAGTTTGACGGGGCGCAGCGTGTTAGTAGCGTGCTATGAGCACGTGGCCAACGGGGTTCGATGTGCGGTGGAACAAAGTGTCAACGTCCCGCCAGCGGGTTCCCAGCGTGCCATCAGTGTGTTATCGGCGCGTGTGGGGGTAGCGCGTCATTAACGGGTGCCATTATATACTCAAAGCCAAAACGCTGATGAAAGGTTCACAGAATGCCGGGTAACGTTAGGCGCGTGACATACTCGCCAGCAACACGCCCAATGCGTCGAGAAATGCTGGAGCAACGCCAATAGCGTGCCCACTACCCGTCGATGGGACGTTACCGACGCGCCGACGGAACGGTCGCATTTTGGCGAAAAAAATGCCAACGTTAACCGACGTTGATCAACGTTATGCCAGCATTCTGCCGGCGCGCCGCCCACGGGTATCAATGTGTTGGTAACGCATCCGTGGCGCCCCCTCCAACCCGTCGGCGCATGTCGAAAGTTTTGTGCAAGCACAAAACGATCGGCGTGACCCGATGCGCGCCGATGGCCGCGGACGTGTCGATTCACACGTTGCTATCACTCAACGTGTACCGACACGCCGGTAACGCGCTGGTAACGTGTCCCGACGTGTACCAACGTTTCGACCAAAAAGGCAACACGTCGATGCGCATTGGTGGGAAACGTCGTAGTGTGACAGGGCCTTAAGTTGGATATGTGGAAGAATTGTCGGACAGTGGTAGATGAAACTATAAGTTGTTTGAAACCTGACTGAAACTTTAACCCCGCCCCTCCCCCAAAGCAACAAAAAGTGACTTGAGTGACTTTTTGAGGATATAAATGGTTGGGCGAAATTAAAGAGAATGTGGCGAGGAGGAGGTTGGAGGGGGGGGGGGGTAAATGGGGTTGCCTTTCAGAAAGATCTGCTTGGAGAGTGAACACACAGATCACTCACCCCAAGAGACCCCAGTGACCCCCATGTGATAAGGGGGGGGGGGAGGGGGATAAGAAAGGGGAGGCACTCACTCTTTAAAAGGTAACTAAAAAGCGAACATATTTCCAACAAAAAAAACCAAACCAACAATTTAATGTAATATAACCAAAATGTCGTTATGTACAACAGCATCCTGGTTATATATTATAGGATATATGCATTATATAATATATTATCTATAATATGTTTACTAATACAAATAATCCTGCGAAAAAAACAAGATAAAACCACAGGGTATATGATCTGATTTAAAAATAAAAAGATTAAATCAATTATATTTTAAATCACAAAAAATGAAGGTAAGAGCAGCCGTTCATATAAAACAAAGTGACCTAATCAGTAGAGCGCAGGCTTTCCACGCCGAAGGTCTGGAGTTCGAATCCTGGTTGAGCCAAACCAATGACTTATAAAATTGATACTTGTTGCTACCTAGCCTGGCACTCGGCATTACTAGGATAGGGCAAGGACTGGTTAGCTCAATATCTGGATATATATATGACTGAGTGGGAAATTGGATTAGGGCTCTGGCAGCCTGGTCTCCCAGTGGGGCAGCACTATAAAGTCACCATGAGTGCACACTGTCACAAGTCGGTACGCATCCTGATATGACCTTAGATGTTGCCAGGACGTAACATTCCAAGAAAGAAAGAAAGAAAGAAACCACCATTAAAGCTGCATACTCCAATGAAAACATCAAATTTGTCAAAATCAAAACAATTATTTAGATTTGATTCTACATATGTACCTTCGATACTCATGCGCTTATTAAACATTTACCGGCACATAGAAGGGACTACTGAGTCAATTAATAGAACCTGCTACTGCAGAAGCCTATGGTGATTAATTTAGCACGTTTCCATTTCAAATATCTCAAAAGTTTGCGATTTAAAATAAAAGTTACTTCAAACTAAAGTCAGGTAGATTATAATATAATATGTTTATCTCAGAAAATGAGAGAAACTCAAAACCATCGGACTATGCAACTTTAATAATTCAAGAGTACCCCCCCCCGCACACACTCACACACACACACACAGAAACACACACACACACACACACACACACACACACACACACACACACACACACACACACACACACACACACACACACAAGCTTGGCGACGCGGCCCCGCATATTCAAATTCCCATTTCCACTGCACCCCGCTAACAATTCAGTTTGGTATGGCGGTCAAAAAAGGTTTAAAAATGGCAGACCCCCCGCCCCTCCCCCACACACACACATCCTCCACACACCTCACTGATACGCATGACAATCCAAATGTTAATTCATATAGAACACACCACACGCCAATTTGATCAAAATGGGGGGACTATTTTTCTTGGCGAAGGAATACAAGCACGAGAGGGTCTAGATAAAGGATTCACCCCGTACATCCAGTACAGGGTTAAAACCAACATATTAGAAAAACGAGCGAAGAATTTCGATATGGTGGGGAAATAAATTGCGTTGGTTAATTCTTAATTTAAGAAGCAAAATATACTCTTCACATAAATCTTCATATTCACCCGCTACTTTTGATTTGAAATATATAATAAAACATGTAGTCTAAGGAATTAAAAAAATAAAACCGATGGCATTTTATCGCCGCCATCTTGTCTTTTTCCATTCTCTCCCATTTCACCAACTCTGTGCCGATATGGGTAGCCAGTTGATACTGGAGCCAGAGTTTCTACTTCCTGTTCCATACTAAAGCAGTTTCCGTCAGCTTTTACATAGGGTGTGTTCACCCCTGTACTGCGAGTACGGGGTGAATCTTTTATGTAGAGGAGGTCGTGAAACGGCCAACTTTACACACTGGGGGAGTGTTTGTGTGTGTGGGGGGGGGGGGGGGCGCTATTTCTTTTAACCATTCTATATTTGGGACCGGTTGAGTACACACAGCCAATATACATTTCCACTTCCCACCCGCACCCCCGCCCCCTCTGACGGTAGTTGTGGGTAGGACTTTGTTTGTTTGGTGTTGTTTTACGTCCTAGCAACATCTAAGGTCATATCAGGATGGGTACCGACTTGTGAGAGTGTACACTCATGGTGACTTTATAGTGCTGCCCCACTGGGAAACGATGCCACCAGCACCATAACCTGATATCCCATTCAGTCACATTATCTGACACTGAGGCAACCAGTCCTTGCCCTATCCTAACAATGCCAAGCGCCTGGCTAGGAAGTGACAAGTATCAATTTTTAAGTCATTGGTTTGACTCCACCAGGATTCAAAACCACAAACTCATCGGTTCGGATCTCCCGATCTCCCAAAACAGGAGACGGACGCTCTACTCATTCGGGACTTTAGACTAATGCATTAGATAGTATCCATGACCTCAAAAGCCAGCACAAAACTATAGGAAAATATAATAGAAATACTGAATTCAATAGTACTTTAATTTTTGTTTAGAAAGGCTTTTGTTGTTGAGGGAGTTTTACATCCGGGCAACATCTAAGGTCAGATCAGGACAGATCAGGACAGGGACCGACTTGTGATAGTGCGCACTCATGGTGGCTTTATAGTGCTGTCCCACTGGGAGACCAGGTCACCAACACCATAACCTGATATCCCACTCAGTCATTATCCTGACACTGAGCCAACCAGTCATTGCCCTATCCTAATAATGCTGGGTGCCTGGCTACAAAATGACAAGTATCAATTTTGTAAGTCATTGGTTTGTCTCGAGCTTCCACACTCGACCTTCCGCACGGGAGGCCGGCGCTCTACCGCTCTATCGATTCGGCCACTACGTTCGGTTTTTAGAAAGGCTGGGTCTCCAGATGATTATATCCCTGTCAAGAGTTTGTTTGTTGTTTTACGTCCTATCAACATCTAAGGTCATATCAGGACAGGTACCGACTTGTGACAGTGCACACTCATGGAACCTTTATAGTGCTGCCCCACTGGGAAAACAGGCCACCAGCACCATGAACTGATATCCCACTCAGTCAAATTTTCCTGACACTGAGCCAACCAGTCCTTGCCCTATCCTAATAATGCTGAGCGCCAGGCTAGGAAGTGACAAGTATAAATTTGTTAAGTCATCGGTTTGACTCGACCAGGAATCGAACCCAGCAGAATATGGCAGCTCTCTTCCTGCTCCAAGCGGAAGTCCTGATCTCCCAAAACAGGATGTAAAATATTCCGATAATGATGCATTGGTGGGGGAATGCAAATGTTCTATTTGTGAAACAGGTAGGTGCATAGATGTGTTTATGTAGTTGCTGGTGGTGCTTGATTGATTGGTAAATAGACATTGTGGTGCTAGTAAGATAGTGTGTAAGGGGCACTCAGAGCCCTACACACTACCCCCTCCCCCCTCTGCTAGTCAGGATCACCACACTCAGCTCAAGGCAGGTGGTGGCCAGGGGAGCTTGGTGGTGGTGGGCAGATCACTGTAACCATGGGGACCGGGAATGCTTGTTTCTCATTGGTGGAGCTAGAAATGCTTGTTTCTCATTGGGAGAATGGGGTGGGGTGATACACTATACTGGATCCATGTACCATATAAATAATAAACCAGAGGGCTTGACTCTCTCTCTTCTTTCACTCTTTATACTCTTTCTTTCTCTTTGCCTGTATTGATTCCACTATAGCCTGCCTACACAACCACAGATTAGAGCCGTGGACTTTACAAGGAAAGGGAAGCTCTACTCTTTCGGCCACCCCTTCTGGTTCTCTGGTAAAGAAGCCAGGAAAACATCACATATTGATGGTTAATTTGTTATTAAAGAAAAGAAGGATTATGCACGGAAAGGTTGAATAACTATTGCATAAGATTTTCCAAATGTGGTAGAAACTCAAAACATCTAATGCTGAATAGTCTGATGAAAGCGTCAAATGTTCGAAAACCAAAACACTGACCTAGATTTGATTCTAAATATCTAGCTTAGATACTGGTGTGGTACTCATTAAACATTTTGTTGCTGTGTAGAATGGAATACTAAGTCAATTCAATAGCACCTGTTACTGCTGAAACCTATAGTGTCATAGTTTGAATGTGCAATTAGTTTAGCATGTTTGCGCTTCAAATATCACAAAAGTTTGCCATTTAAAATAAAAGTTACTTCAGACTAATGTAAAGTAGATTATAACCCAGAACCTAATGTATTCATGAATCTATAAAAAAATAATTTAAAGAGAGAAAAAGAGAAACTTAAAAACACAGGATTGTGCAACTTTAAGAAAGGAATGCCCAGGGTTTGGCGGGGAAGGGTGTAACACACAAATTGCAGCCAATTTCAAACAAGGCCTGTCTGTTTCTGCAGTCGGCTGCCCGGATAATGATGACCTGGGAGCCCTCGAAGTGCGGGCACCATTACCTGCTTGCTGCGACCATTAGGCGCATGCGCAGTATACCATTACCTGCTCGTTGCGACCATTAGGCGCATGCGCAGTACACCAGAAAGCTGTTGTCATTAGACGCATGTGCAGCACACCAGAAAGCTGTTGTCATTAGATGCATGTGAAGCACACCAGAAAGCTGTTGTCATTAGACGCATGTGCAGCACACCAGAAAGCTGTTGTCATTAGACGCATATGAAGCACACCAGAAAGCTGTTGTCATTAGGCGCATGTGAAGCACACCAGAAAGCTGTTGTCATTAGATGCATGCACAGCACACCAGGAAGCTGTTGTCATTAGATGCATGTGAAGCACACCAGAAAGCTGTTGTCATTAGACGCATGCACAGTATGCCAGAAAGCTGTTGTCATTAGATGCATGTGAAGCACACCAGAAAGCTGTTGTCATTAGATGCATGTGAAGCACACCAGAAAGCTGTTGTCATTAGATGCATGTGAAGCACACCAGAAAGCTGTTGTCATTAGACACATGCGTAGCACACCAGAAAGCTGTTGTCATTAGACGCATGCATAGTACACCAGAAAGCTGTTGTCATTGCATGTATGCACAGTACACCAGAAAGCTGTTGTCATTAGACACATGTGCAGTACACCAGAGAGCTGTTGTCATTAGACGCATGTGCAGCACACCAGAAAGCTGTTGTCATTAGAGGCATGTGCAGCACACCAGAAAGCTGTTGTCATTAGATGCATGCACAGTACACCAGAAAGCTGTTGTCATTAGACGCATGTGCAGTACACCAGAAAGCTGTTGTCATTCGATGCATGCACAGTACACCAGAAAGCTGTTGTCATTAGACACATGTGCAGTACACCAGACAGCTGTTGTCATTAGATGCATGTGCAATACACCAGACAGCTGTTGTCATTAGGCACATGCGTAGTACACCGCATACCTGTTGTTTATGGGGGGTCTACACCTCAGATAATACCAGACGCCGCAACCAAATCGCTACAGGTGCACGCCTAACGTTGGTTCGCATCCCAGCCTCAAACCATGCATATGACGACTTAAATAAAATTGATACTTGTCGCTACCATCGATTAGGATAATCAGGATATGTACTGAGTGGAAATCAGGTAATAGCGGCCGCTTTCCAATGGGATCGCGATTGAAAATGAATCGGACCTACGCAGTTTAAGGCCGCGAGTCGCGAGTTTTAGGCAATTCGTGAACTTGTTGCGGAAGGTATCCGTGGGCGATGATAGTAGTGACATTAGAACGAGTGGCCTGGGGAGAAGGAGGGAGGGGGATTAAGGGGAGAAAGGGGAGGAGGAGGAGGGGGGGGGGGAGGGAGGAGGAGGAGGGGGGGGGAAGGGGGAGGAGGGGTTGGGGAGTAAGTGAGGAGGAAGGAAGGGAGGGGGTTACCCAGGTGAGAAGCGGGGAGAAGGATGGGGAGGGGGGAGGAGGAGGGCGATGGAGGGAACAGAAGGGTGAGGATGGGGAGAGGGAGGAGGAGAGGGGAGGAAGGGGAGGGTGGGTTGGCATGGGGAGAATGGGAGGAGAGGGGAGGAAGTGGGAAGAAGAGGTTGGAGGTTGGGGAGAGGAGAGGGGGAGGGGGAGGGGGCGTCATGGGGGACGGGGAGGAGGATGGGGGGAGGGAAGGGGGGGGGAAGCTTATTAGCCTGGCAGACACTTTATTTGTTGTTTTACGTCCTAGCAACATCTACTGTCATATCAGGACGGGGCCTGGCAGAGAACCGTGCTTCTGTAGACTACCTCTATATTCGATGTCACTCACGTGACCTTTCCAACAGGTGCATGGGCATGCGCACGCAAACATTATTTGGCCACTGCAATGTGATCTCCATTGTTTCGTTTAAAGATCCGGTGAAAGAACTTGCGCGGACATAATATTAGAGTTGCATAGTCCGATGGTTTTGAGTTTCTGCCATTTGTTTGAAAAGATTAAATATATTAGGTTTATCGCTATGCTCTATATATCGATCTATGATTTGAGATAATTGAAGTGAAAGCATGTAAAATAGATTTTGGGGCATACATCTAATCGTTGGACAAAGACTTAGGTCTAGCCATTTTTGAACAGAGCACCATAGCAATGAGTTCCAAAATGATTTTATTTTTTTCTGTGGTTTTTTTTTCTTGAAGATTTATACTGCCTATCATAGATAAGTCTGAATAGACTTGTTTTCACCATTAGACAGTTTGTCAGCAGAAAGCCTGAGCCTACACTTTTACCAACCCAAGGGATTTTTAACGTCCCACACCACATAGACATGGTATGAGGGCAACCGGCCTTTGATGACACTGTAAGTTATCAGGGATGAAAGTGGTCTCCGGGAAAAAAAGCGGAAATGCTGATATTCTCCCATACGTTTAGCATTGTCAGGGAATTGTGGAAAATTCCCGGAAGTCTGGTTTCATACACATTGGTATACGCTGATAGTGCTGTGGCTTTTGAAGCACATATTAGTATACGCTGATAGTGCTGCACCATTTGAAGCACATATTAGTAGTATGCGCTGATAGTGCTGTGGCATCGGCACCACATATTAGTATACGCTGATGGTGCTGCAGTGTAAAAAAGGTATTAGTATACACTTATAGTGTTGCAGCGTTTGAACAACATGTTAGTATGCACTTATAGCTACAGGGAAAATCCTGGAAATCTGTGAAATCGCGGAGATCTTTCATCCCTGAAGTTATACACGGCAGTTTTAATCCAAATTGGCAGAGGTGGGGGCACGGGGAATCGAAGCACCGACCTTCATATTAGGAGTCCGACCTAGAAAAAAGTCACACACTCTAACCTCTGCCACAGAGAACACCATGTTCGAGTGCACCAGTAGCTAAGTTGGATATATAGAATCAAATCCATAGCCGTGTTCACACACACAACTTTAGGCCGACTTAGATAAGGTGAATTTGATGAAGCGAATTAGTGGCGCATTCAGACACACCGAGTATTGGGGCGGTTTAAGCCGGAAATCGATATCTGCGCATGAGCAAGTCCATACTAACCAGCGCCAGTTTCGTTTAGTCAACGTCGCCACGAGAGAGTGTGGGTTCGACCTAGATATGTATGGACTGAATCGTATTGGTTTGGAATGGTCAAAACTTCTGCTGGGCAGTGAAAACCTAAAAATAAATGATGAACAAAATATCTGTGCACAGCTCGCGGTTTCATAGACCAAATTATATAATATGTGCTTTTGATCGACCGGAAAATCAACAAACTCAGGTCTTGACTGCGCATGCGTGTGACGAGCTTAAGCTGTCTCAACTAATCCGTTTGTGTCCACACGCGCAAGATAGGCCGACTCAAGCTAGTTCGATTCATCAATACTACCTCGCGACGCGGTTTACTTGAGGCGAACTAGTTGAGGGGAATCAGCCCTAATCCGCCCTAGTATCCCGTCCACACGGCGAATGTGAGCTGAACTAGACAAGGCGAATTAGTTGAGGCGACTTAACGCCCGTGTGTGAACACGGCTTATGTGAGTATCTTATTTGATGCTTTCACAGGACTAATAAATTAAATTAAATTAATAAAATCTATTACTGCTGAAGGCTATAGGGTCATAGCTTTCAAGTGTATGCCCAAATTAATTTGGCATCTTTACACTTCAAATATCTTCTAAGTTAGTCATTTTAAACAAAAGTTACTTCAAACAAAAGGAAGGCGGATTATCTTAAAAAATTACAAACTCAAAGTCAGACTATGCAACTTTAATTACATATAGATAACTCAAAACCATCGGACTATGCAACTTAAACTTACTATAGAGATGCCAGGAAAATGACAACTGCTATGGTTGATTGCGTAATTAGAGGTGGGGTGACTTACGTCCTAGCCACATCTGATGTCACAGCAGGATTGATACCACTATTCTTTTTGGGGGGGACAGGGGTACATCAGTTTATTAAAGTTGCATAGTCCGATGGTTTTGAGTTTCAGACATTTTCTGAGATAAATACATTAGGTTGATCGTTATACTATACCTTACTTTAGCTTGAAGTGATTTTTATTTGAAGTGGCTAACTTTTGAGATATTTGAAGTTCAACCATGAAAAATTAATTTTGGCAAGCTTGCCAAAACTCCGACACCATAGCATTCTGCAACAACATGATGTATTCAATTGCCTCACTATTCCCTTCTGTGTGGCGACAAATGCTTAATAAGTGCATCAGTATCTAAGCCAAATATGTAGAATCAAATTTACATCATTGTTTCGGTTTTGAAAATTTGATGATTTCATCGGACTATGCAGCTTTAAGCAGAGGGAATCAAAGTTGCAGAGTCCGATGATTTAGAGTTTCTGCCATTTTCTGAGATAAATACATTATGCTGATCGTTATGGTCTACGTTACGTTAGTTTGAAGTAACTTTTAATTTAAATGGCTAACTTTGGAGGTATTTGACGTTAAAACATGCCAAATTAATTTTGGCAAGCACGCCAAAACTCTGACACCATAGACTTCAGTAGTAACAGGTTCTATTAAATCGACTTATTATGACCTATGTGGCAACAAATGCTGAATAAGTGCACCAGTATCTAAGTTGAATATATAAAATCAAATCTAGATAAGTATTTTGGTTTTGAAAATTTGATGTTTTCATCGGACTATGCAACTTTAAGCAGGGGAAAATCTCAATCCTGAAGGGACAATTGATCTTCCTCATTCCACTGCTCCTTCCCCTATCCTTGTAATGCCAGGCGCCAAGTTAAGTAGAGACGAGTATAAGTTTTTAAGTCATTGATTTGACTCGGCCATAGTTCCAAACCGGGACTTCAAATCCCATGACCGACCAAAGTGGGAGGTAGGCACTCAACACATTCGCCCACTCTATCGTTATTGATCCATGCATATACCTTATTCAACCTCTTTCATTTCGATTGTTCCATTCCATTCTATAGTACCAAAGACTCTGTAATACTAAGACGGCTCACTCAGCCTGTACTGTGTAATCAAAATGATCAAACCCACCACTTGGTGCGCTGGCTGTTCTCTTGGTTAAACAGGTGCTATATTATATGTATAAATGTATATATGAATGTGAAAGATGTGTGATGGCGATGATGATGATGATGATGCTGATGATGATGTGTATTTGTTCATAGCAATTTCATATTGATGTGTATTCATACTTACCTCTCATGTATAATATAATTGTATGTGTTTACATGTGAAACACCGACCAGCAGCCAGGCTGATCAAACCCACCTCAAGGTGGCACTGCAAAATTTACATTACCATGGGAGAGATAGGGAGTGAGCCGTCTTAGTATTATAGGGTCTTTGATAGTACTGGAGCTCTCTGCCAAGTAACCACTACCAGAGGCACTCAATGTTTGTTGTTGGCTCAGACTGAGTGGATAGAGAGTGATTGTTGGTACAGGAAATTGCTCCAGGTGTCGCCAGTGGGCTATATGAATAGGAACGGAACAGTAATCGAAATAGGAGAAACACAATGGTATATACATTATATAAAAATATGCGTTATTTAAATTCACATTATAAATTACATTATATATATATATTCCTCATATATATATAACACAATAAATTATATTTCTACCTTGTATACAGTCCCCGGCTGCGTACAGATGTATACGCATATATACACAGTAAAACCTTTCTAAATCGATCGACCATGGGACCGACCTTAAGTGGTCCATTTAGGGAGGTGAGTTACAACATCCTTACGATGGTATTGTTGGGACCCAAATAAAGCGATCGATATAGGGGGGTGGTCGATCTGTGGAGGTGGTCGGTTAGAGAGGTTTTACTGTATCTATGTATATATGCATGTATGTCTATATATATATAGCACACCATACTAATTACTATGCATTATATCGCATATATATACAGTACAGCCCCATTAAGCCAAGCTCGGTTAAACCAAACGATCGGTTAATGCAAACTCTTTTCAGCGGCCCGGCAAAATACTACCATTTATCATATAAAAAAGTTGGTTAAACCAAAGTCGGTTAATCCAAAGTATTGGTTAATCCAAACAGAATTGTCGGTCCTAGGCCACTTCCGGTATGGTTAAACCAAACTTTGAGACCCCACCACCTCTTTCATGTGGTTATAGGGTCATCTGAGCCCCACCACCACTCTTGTTTTGATAAGTGTTAGCTTGGGAAGCCTTCATGGGGGTGCTTATGCAATTGGATGCTTATGCAATCAGCTGCAATGGTCCTCTTACATCTGCATACCTAGGTGTTGTGAGAGTTCTTTATATAGTCCGATGAAATATCAAATTTTCAAAACCAAACCAATTATCTAGATTTGATTTTACATATCTAACTTAGATACTGATACATTTATTAAGCATTTGTTTCTGTGTATAAAGCAATACTGAGTCAATTTAACAGAACCTGTTACTGCAAAAGTCTTGCCAAAACTAATTTTCCATGTTTGCACTCAAAATATCTCAAAAGTTGACCATTTAAAATAAAATTAACTTTGAACTAATGCAAAGTAGATACTAGTGATCGATCTAATATATTTATCACAGAAAAATACAGAAATTCAAAACCATCGGACTATGCAACTTTAATTGTGGGTGCCTATTTGTGTGAAAAGGAAACATGAAGCAAAGTCAATGGAGGACAAGTATAATGCCATTAAATCTTACTAATACATGTATATATACATATAAATATATATATATATATTAAAAACAATAATCAAAGTGTCCAGATACATTGTATATTACATGTGCAATATATGCTTAGTAATTCATAATGCACCCACATTTTTGCCAAAGCCAAGTCAAAGTTGAAGCCAAAGCTCAGTTAAACCAATGATCGGTTTATCCAAACAGATTTCTAGGGTCCCTTCAAGTTTGGTTTAACGGGGTTGTACTGTATATGCATTCAGGCTGAATCAGTACGAGCACTGGCTAGCTTTCCATATCAGACAGGTTCAAATTCCTGCACGAGTTAAACCAATGACTTACATAACTGATACTTGTCACTACCGAGCCTTTCGCTCAACATATAATAGGATCAGGCAAGGACCGTTTTTCTCTGTATCAGGATAATGTGACTGAATGACATAGCGAGTCATGGTGCCATCAGCCTGGTCTCCCAGTGGGACAGAACTATACAGTCACCATGAGTGTACACTGTCACAAGTCAGGGACCATCTTGATATGACCATATATTGTTGCTGGGACGAAAAACTCCAACAACCACAGTATTGCCAACCTAGAAGTACTGAGAATCCTTGGGGTTGCGGGCAAGGACCCCAAGTGGGGGCAGCTATAAGATTGCTAGAGGGGTCCGGGGGCATCCCCCCCCCCTCCCCGAGAATATTTTTTTAATGGTTTCAAAATGAGGTATTTTAGGGAATTTCTAAGGTGTTATAGGCTGATATCTTAGCATATGTATAACGTGATATTTACTTGTATGTAAATGTACAGAAATTCATACCAAAGCAGAGAAATTCATGGGATTTTGTACAAAGGTACAGAAATTCGTGGGATTTTGGGGGTCGATCCGTGACTCATAAGGTGACAGTGAAGCGGCTGTCACATATCACCAAATTGAGCAACGGACAGAATTGTCTATAGTCTGGTGGTGATAAGTATCAAAATGTATTAAAATGTGTGAAAGTGTTTCGACATCGGGTCTACGAACGGACATGAAATGGACATGAAACGGACAGCCAATGGATGAAACAAACTCAAACCGGACAAGAACATCGATGTCAATCCGGTGGTATCCGTTCCTAGTTTTGTGCATGTTCAAAACTTGAATGGACACAAACCGGACTTTGTTCGGTTTCTGTCTGTTTCCCCCAATCTGGTGATGTGTGACAGCCGCTTGAGGTAACTAACTGATAACAAACTTCAATCGCCCTGCGTCTCATGGGAAGTTCTTGAGAGTTGGTAAAACTGAGACCAAAGAAAGGTCCTTCTAGATAAAAGTTAGTTTGTTGTTTTACGTCCTAGCAACAGCTAAGGTAATATCAGGATGGGTACCGATTTGTGACAGTTCACACTCATGTCGACTTCATAGTGCTGCCCCACTGGGAGACCAGGCCACCATGACCTGATACGCCACTCAGTCAGATTATCCTGGCACTGAGCCAACCAGTCATTGCCCTATCCTAATAATGCTGAGCGCCTGGCTAGGAAGCGACAAGTATACATTTTAAAGTCATTGTGTAAAATATTCCGATATATGGCATAGGGGGGTAATGCAAATGTTCTATTACTGAGCGGTGTACGTGACCAGGCACATGTATATATATATATGTGTATGGGCTGGTGGTGCCTGAGTGGGATGTAAATAGTCATAAGCCGTGTTTACACGGGGAATTGTGAAACGATCTAGACAAACCAATTTATATGAAGCGATGTAGTGGCGCGTTTACACGGACCGAGTTTGAAAGTGTGTCAGCGCCAGAAACCAGCAGCCTGGTGGGGAGTCTGTAGCCGGCGAGCACTGCTATTTGTTTAGTTTACACTCGTCGATTCGACAATAAAATAGCTGCTACGTTAATATCGCTTGGAATGTAGGGTTAACTTAATTAAATTTCATTATTTGAGTATGTAATTCTGTTAAATATGATCGCATTCAATAGATTTCGGCCTAATCGGTCCCTAACACTGCTGGGCACCAGCAATAATTACAGCTGAGCTTGTAGCCGGCGAGCATGCTATTTTACACTATCGCCGCCCGGGAACCGGCTGAATCGCTTCATCTATACTACCTCGCGAGGTGGTTTACATCTACCGATTTATATGAATCGATTCAGCCCTAAAACGCCACAGTGTCGCGTTTACATTGCAAATGTGAATCGATCTAGGCAAGTCATTTTATATGAAGCGTTTTAAATCGCCCGTGTAAACAGGGCTATAGTGGTCCTGGCAGGTCTGGGTGTGAGCACACTCAGGGCCTACCCCCTCTGCTGGGATAGTGATCACCACACTCAAAGGTCAAGGTTGGTTGTGGCCATGGGGCCATACAGCTTGGGTGGTGGGCAGACCGCTGGTATCCATAGGGACCAGGAATGCTGGATCCCTATTGGTAGGGCCAAGAATGCTTGTTTTCCATTGGGGAAAAAGGGGTGGGGTGATACTCTACAATGAACCCATGTAACCTTTTTTTTTTTTTTGTGTGTGTGTGGTAAATATGTTTATTCTGCTGAATAAGTCTTTTGTCAGCGCCGAAGCACTGGTCCTCCAGCCATTTCTCAATTCAGGGTTATTTACACAACAGGTATATAGAATAAACCAGAGGACTTGACTCTCTCTTCTTCTTTACACTTTATACTCTTCCTTTCTCTTTGTCTGTATTGATTTCACTATAGCCTGCCTACATAGCCACAGATTCGAGCATTAGCCTTTTTACAATTGGTTTGACTCCACCAGGGTTAGAACCAATGATCCCATGGTTTACCAACACGGGAGACGGACGCTCTAACTCATTCGGCCATCATGTCTCTAGATAAAAGATTCACCCCATACTTACAGTAGGGATGAATACCAATGTCGTCTAGATACTGGCGAAAACTGCTTTAGTATGGAACAGAATGTGGCACCCCTGGTTCTAGTATGAAATGGCTCCTTATATCGCCACAGAGTTGGTGAAATGGGAGAGCAGTTCATCAAACTACATGTTTTATTTTTTTATTTATTATTTATTTTTATTGAGGCTGTATTTATACTGTCCATAGCATATAAGCCTGGGTATTCAGGCTTGTTTTCAATGCTGGCCAGCAGTAGTGTTGGTGTTATCTTATGACACAGTAGCTGCAGATAAGGTATTTGATTGCCTGCATTTCAGCAGCAGATAGATAATTGGTTGGTCTGGTTAGTAGTCTATGTTAATTTTTTAGGATTTTCTTGGTATATATGTGTTTTATTTTTTCTACTCTTACTACTAGACTAGCCTACTCTTATTTACATATCATAGGCTTGTACGTAGCTGGGTGGTGTGCTATCTGGCTACTTTTGGCATGGTTACCTTCCATTGGGCATCCCTCTGGTGGGCTGTGACATATCACATGCCCATTTGCAGTGCAGCTTAGTGGGGGTTTCCTAGCCTTATTTTGCACAGATATGTTTTGTATGTTTTTAGGTCAGGAATTTGTCGTTCCTTTACTGTTTGGGCATTCCACACCTTGGAGGCCATTTCCAGCGTGCTTCTCTCATGAGCTTTTATTTGGCTTCTGGTCTGCTTTAGTAGTGGCGCATTATTTGCTCTGGTAGCCCTTTGTGGTTTTATTAGGAGTTTATTGTCTTGACTATAGCTGTATGCTAATGTTTTCAGATGAATTATATTTTTTATATATATAGATTATATTTTTTAAATCAAAAGTAGGGAGTAAATATGAAGTTGTACATAAAGAATATATTTTGCTTCTTAATTAAGAAATTATCAGCTCAGTTCATTTCCCCACCATGTCAACATTTTTCACCAGTTTTTATATGAGGTTGTATGAGGTTTTTCACCCCTACTGCAAGCACCACTGAGTACGGGGTGGATCCTTTATCTAGGGCTATTCATGATGCTTGTAGTTGTAGATACATAGGCTTGCCGCCGTCCTGTCAGCGCGTCTTTAAGAAGCGACACGCACACTGAAAGTGCGCCCGCAGAGTGAATGCCCATGCCTGCAGGTGCTTGGAGAGTGGTATCTTCGGGCCCCGCTTGGTGGCGCTCACCCGACGCACTTTGCACGGTCGGTCATTTATCACAAGCCAGGGCTGCGGAGCCGGCTATTTATTACCCACAATGCAGTTGGAGGCGGTGTGTGTGTGTGCGGGGGGGGGGGGGGCTGCGCAAGGGCTGTTGCTTGCTATTCAATGACCATATCAGTACTCCACTTTTATGGGGACAGTGGTTTTTTGTGGGTTTTTTTTCATTAGTTGTTTAAGCAGGGGAAATTTCAGTCATAGACGACTGGTCTTCCTCATTCCACTGCTGGTCGATAGAAAGCCTGAGCCTACACTTTTACCGACCCAAGGGATTTTTAACCCCCCACACCACGTAGACATCGTATGAGAGCAACCAGCCTTTGATGATGCTGTAAGTTATACACAGTGGTGGAAATCCAAATTGGCGGAGCTAGGGGCACAGGGAATTGAACCTCAGATGAGGAGTCTGACCTAGAAAAAAGTCAGACACTCTAACCACTCCGCCACAGAGAACGCCACACTTCAGGTTTGTTTGTGTCTGTCCTTGTCTCCGCCTATGTGTCTGTCTGTTTGTCTGACTCTATATATGCTATATGTGCTATATATGCTATATGTTTGGTTGTTAGAGTTTTACGTCCTGACAACATCTAGGGGCATATCAGGCGATATATGCTATATGTGTTATATTAGATAAAAGATTCACCCCATACTTGCAGTACAGGGGTGCATACCAACCCTATATAAAAGCTGGTGAAGAATTTCGATATCCTGGGGAAATGAACTGAGCTGATAAATTTAATTTAATTTAAGAAGCAACATTTATTCTTTATATACATCTTCATATTTCCCTGCTACTGAAAAATATAGTAAAACATGTAGTTTAATAGACTTTAAAAGTGAAATCGACGGCGTTCTATCGTAGAATGCTGTCGATTTGACTTTGTAAAGTCCATTAAGCTACATGTTTTATTATATTTTTCAAATCAAAAGCAGGCCTAACGAGTAAATATGAATATTTATGTTTAGAATATATTTTGCTTCTTAAATTAAGAATTTATGTGATCATTTCATTTACCCAGCCTCTCGCCACTTTTTTTAATGCGTTGTTCTTCACTCCTACTCTTATGTCTGGTACACACCTCCGATATAAAACCTAAAACTGCCTGTTTGAGTTTTAGTCGGTTTCAGTCTTTAGGTGTGTGACCCCTAACACACCTGAGCCTTCCGATTCGCGACTTAAAAACTCAGTTTTAGTGCTTAAGTATAAGATTCGAAAAATGAATCGGGAAGTTTTAGGTTTTATACGGGAGGTGTGTACTGGGCATTATTCGGGAAACGGGACGGGTCTGGTTGTGACGGGTCGCGTCGGGCAGTCAGTTTTAGCGCGTGAATTGTATACGGGAGGTGTGTACTACTACTAGGCTTAAGATAAAAGATTCACCCCGTACTCGCAGTAGGGGTAAAAAAACAACCCATTAGAAAAAGTGGCAAAAGGCTGGGTAAATGAAATCAACACATAAATTCTTAATTCTTACAAGAAGCAAAATGAATATATAGTAAAACCTCTCTAACCAACCACCTCCACAGATCGACCGCTCCCCTATATCGATCGCTTTATTTGGGTCCCAACAATACCATTGTAACCATATTCTAACTCCCTAAATCGACCACCTCCCTAAATCGACCGCTTAAAGTCGGTCCCACGGTCGGTCGATTTAGAGAGGTTTGACTGTATTCTTCATAGACATCGGCACATTTACCTGCTACTTTTGAGTTGAACATATAATAAAACCTGTAGTTTAATCGACTTTGAAAATGAAATCAACAACATTCTATGGGCGCCATCTTGTTTTTTTGCATTCTCTCCCCATTTCACCAACTGTGCAGTTAGATACTGGAACCAGGAATTCCACTTCCTGTTCCTGTTTCATCGTAAAGCAATTTTCGCTCGTATTTAGACTACATTGTCATTCACCGCTGCTCTGCATAGGGGTGAATCTTTTACCTATCCTGCTCTGCGTAGGGGTGAATCTTTTACCTATCCTGCTCTGCATGGGGGTGAATCTTTTACCTATCCTTCTCTGCATAGGGGTGAATCTTTTACCTATCCTGCTCTGCATAGGGGTGAATCTTTTACCTATCCTGCTCTGCATAGGGGTGAATCTTTTACCTATCCTGCTCTGCATAGGGGTGAATCTTTTACCTATCCTGCTCTGCATAGGGGTGAATCTTTTACCTATCCTGCTCTGCGTAGGGGTGAATCTTTTACCTATCCTGCTCTGCA
Source organism: Branchipolynoe longqiensis (assembly GCA_030323885.1). Classification (NCBI taxonomy): domain Eukaryota; kingdom Metazoa; phylum Annelida; class Polychaeta; order Phyllodocida; family Polynoidae; genus Branchipolynoe; species Branchipolynoe longqiensis. Next base: position 17,204,629 of record CM059193.1, on the reverse strand, counting down.
TATGAATCTTTTACCTATCCTGCTCTGCATGGGGGTGAATTTTTTAACTATCCTGCTCTGCATAGGGTGAATCTTTTACCTATCCTGCTCTGCATAGGGGCTCTGCATAGGGGTGAATCTTTTACCTATCCTGCTCTGCATAGGGGTGATCTTTTACCTATCCTCTCTGATAGGTGAATCTTTACCTCCCTCTGCATAGGGGTGAATCTTTTACCTATCCTGCTCTGCGTAGGGATGAATCTTTTACCTATCCTGCTCTGCATAGGGGTGAATCTTTTACCTATCCTGCTCTGCATAGGGGTGAATCTTTTACCTATCCTGCTCTGCATAGGGGTGAATCTTTTACCTATCCTGCTCTGCATAGGGGTGAATCTTTTACCTATCCTGCTCTGCGTAGGGGTGAATCTTTTACCTATCCTGCTCTGCGTAGGGCTGAATCTTTTACCTATCCTGCTCTGCATGGGGGTGAATCTTTTAACTATCCTGCTCTGCATAGGGGTGAATCTTTTACCTATCCTGCTCTGCATAGGGGTGAATCTTTTACCTATCCTGCTCTGCATAGGGGTGACAATCTTTTACCTATCCTGCTCTGCGTGGGGTGAATCTTTACCTATCCTGCTTGCATAGGTGAATCTTTTACCTATCCTGCTCTGCATAGGGGTGAATCTTTTACCTATCCTGCTCTGCATAGGGGTGAATCCCTACCCTGCTCTCCGTAGGGGTGAATCTTTTATCTAGTGTTTCAGGGGCTGCATGGTCTACACTAGGTGGTTCCAGGTGAGCGATCAGGGTTTGGGTTTGGGCACGCATACAGCTAAACAGGGTTCGGTGTTGTCACCCAGTGAGGGAGTCTGACGGTTGGTGATGAAATGGGGGGGGGGAGGAGGGCGGGGTAGGGGGGATACGTTATTTTAAGATTCACTACCACGGCAAAGGCGATTTAAAATTAAAGATGCACTTACACAACCAAGACATAACTTAAAGATTTATTAACACGACAATGACAAGATCCACTAACATGGCTAAGTCCCAATTTAAAGATCCACTAACACCATTCAATGACTATAGATTCACTAACACGACGAAGACACGATTTAAAGATTCACTGACAGAAACATGACCAAGCCAGGATTTAAAGATGACAAGACAAATAAGTTGGTGCAGTGACATGATAATATATGACTCAGTTGGATATCGACTCATAATACTTGACGGCATGTTATCCCAGTGGGCCTGGACTATATGACTCAGTTGGATATCGACTCACAATTCCTGATGGCATGTTATCCCAGTGGGTTGGAACTATAAAGCTACCACTAAATGGACTAAGTGTCGGCTGAGATCAGCCGAGATCTGAGAATAGCGAGTCTCTTCAAATCGGCGACTCAGGCTTAGGGTTAATGGGGTCATCGCTCAAAGGGGAAGACTTGAGTGATCGTATCTTGTCTCCTTTCACGACTGAAGTCAATGCTGCAGACGATGGTTATCTCGCAGTGTCAGCTCCAAAAAAAGGGGGATGGAGTCAACAACAACAGAAGAATTCCCTGATCAATTACGCGATGGTTTTAGTTATTATTAGCTAACCCCGCCCCCCCACTCCACCCCCGCCTCACCTAAAACTCCCACGCAACCCTCCACTCATTCCCGCAGTGCAACCTCAAATCTCGGGGGTGGGGAGGTGGGGAGGTCACTATCGTGGTGAATATTGTACAGCTGTACCGGCATTCAACGGACGACATATATAAAGGATTCACCCGGTACTCGCAGTACACAGGTGAATACCAACCCTATATAAAAATGGTCGAAAAAGCGGGTTAATGAAATGAGAGCCTAATTTCACAATCTAAGAAGCAACATTTATTCTTTGTAGATGTCTTCATATTTACCCGCTACCTTTGAGTTGAAAAATATATTAAAATAGCTAGTTTAATACGATTTAAAATTGAAATCGACGGCGTTCTATGGCTGCCATCTTGGATTTTTGCATTCTCTCCCATTTCACCAAATCTGTGCCAATATATGTAGCCATTTGATCATGGAACTACAGTTTCTACTTCATGTTCCATACTAAAGCTATTTTCACCCGTATTTACACTATGTTGTCGTTCACCCACGTACTACAAGTACCGGGTGAATCTTTTATCTACGGATGACACTGCAACCAGAACAATGTTGTCCCGAGATGGCAGGTGTCCTGTCAAGTGTCATTAGAATTGGTTGGTTGGTTCTTGGAGTTTCACATCCTGGCAACATCTAAGGTCATATCAGGATGGGTACCGACTTGTGACAGTGTGCACTCATGACAACTTTATAGTGCTGTCCAACTGGGAGACGAGACCACCAGCAACATGACCTGATATCCCACTCAGTCACATTATCCTGACACTGAGCGAACCAGTCCTTGCCCTATCCTATTAGTGCTAAGTTCCAGGCTAGGAAGCGACAAGTACAAATGTTGTAAGTCATTGGTTTGAATCGACAGTGATTCAAACTCCCGACCTTCCGCACGGGAGGCATCCGCTCTATCGATTGAGCCACCGAGTCAAGTAACACACGCATCGTGAATCGCTGGTGGCAGACTGCTTGACGACAGTGCTTTGTCATCAACGTCTTCTATGGTTGTTTTCTACGCACAACTTTGATATATATTCAATTTATTACTGGTTACGCAGTCAGTATTTAGGTTATATGACCTGGATGTTTGTTTGTTGTTATTTTCATCCTAGCAACATCTAAGGTCATATCAGGACGGGTACCGACTTCTGACAGTGCACACTCATGGCAACTTTATAGTGCTGCCCCATTGGGAGACCAGACCTCCAGCACCATGACCTGATATCCCACTCAGTCCTGACACTGAGCCAACCAGTCCTTGCCCTATCCTAATAATGCAGAGCGCCTGGCTAGGAAGCGGCAAGTATACATTTTTAAGTCATTGGTTTGACTCGACCAGGTTTCAAACCCACGATCCCATGGGTTCATATCCCCCGATATCCCAAAACAGGAGACGGACGCTCAACTCATTTGGCCATCCCGTTGTATGACCTGGATGTTTGTCCAACTTCCAAGATGGCTGCCAAAGAGTAATTTCAACAAGCTCTATTCAGTACATGCGCTAAGCGATTTATCCTGTTTATATGAATAACGAAATCACCGAACCATGTCTTTAACTCCTCTTTGTTTGTTGCACTCTTCAATGACAGCATGTGCCACTGTGTTCTGGTTCACTGAACACGCATTTAAAACGAACGGTCTCTCCCCGACCCAAATTCAAACTATATGTATTATGTGTATTCACCTACACATATTTGTTTGTTTGTGTTTTACGTCCCCGCAACATCTAAGGTCATATCAGGATGGGTACTGTCTTGTGGCGGTGTGCACTCATGGTGACTTTATAGTGCTGCCCCACTAGCATCACTGGGTCAACACGACTCGATTTCCCACTCAGTCACATTATCCTCATACTGAGCTAACCAGTCCTTGCCCTATCCTAGTAATGCCAAGCACCAGGCTATGTAGCAACAAGTATAAATTATATATGTCATTGGTTTGAATCAACCGGGATTCAAACTCTTGACCTTCCACACGGGAAGCATGCACTCTACTGATTCGTCCATTACGTAACTACCATGGTAGCATCAAATCTGTCCAGTCAGTGCCAGGCATTATTAAACTTCGAAGGTTAAACTTGTCTTTAATTACGCCTTCCTTAAGCTGTGTTTACACGGGTGAGTTAATCCGCCTCATATAAAGCGCCTTGCCTAGTTCGCCTCACATTTTGCCGTGTGAACGCGACGTCAAGGCGGATTAGGGCTGAATCGATTCATATGATTCGCTTTATATAAACCACCTAGCGAGGTGGTTTATATGAAGCGAGTAAGCTGGTTCCCGGGCGGCGATAGTGTAAAATAGCGGTGCTCACCGGCTACAGGCTCAGCTGTAGTTATTCACTGGTACCCGGCAGTGTTAGGGACCGATTAGGCCGAAATCTATTGAATGCGATCATATTTAACAGAATTACATACTCAAATAATGAAATTTAATTAAATTAACCCTAAATTCCAAGCGATATTAACATAGCCGCTACATTGGCATCGTTATTCATATTGTGAATCGACGAATGTAAACTAAACAAATAGCAGTACTCGCCAGCTACATGCGCAGCTGTAACTAATGGCTGGTGCCCGGCAGTATTAGGGACCGATTAGGCCGAAATCTATTGAATGCGATCATATTTAACAGAATTACATACTCAAATAATGAAATTTAATTAAATTAACCTTAAATTCCAAGCGATATTAACGTAGCAGCTACATCGGAGTCGAATCGCCGAGTGTAAACTAAACAAATAGCAGTTCTCGCCGGCTACAGGCGGAACACTAAGGCTGCTGGTTCCCGGCGCCAAAACACTTTCAAACTCGGTCCGTGTAAACGCGCCACTACATCGCTTCATATAAATCAATTTGCCTAATTCGCTTCACAATTGCCTGTGTAAACACAGCTTTAGTGAGTAGTCTTCACATTTTAACACATTAATCCGCCAAGACTCACAGCTGAATTTGGACCATGCCTCTCTACCTCTAGGCCGTAATCGATTAACAAGACCCGGGCGACTCGGGTGACCCGAGTCGTCAGAATTTCAAATAGAACACCGCGAGTGGAGTCGACAAATACACGTGCCGTGTGCAAAACAACCCGACCCCAGTAACCTACCTCTTGGCTAGGGTGGCTAGGAGCGATGACATCACATTTGTGCTGGTACCGTGCTGCAGGATAACAGCCACCGGTACCAGTCATACATATTTTTTGTTGGTAATAACATAGATTAATGAACTGGAAATATCACTAAACTATGCCATCATAAAACAATTTAAATCCTATTTTGCTGTAATTATATCGGCTATTAAAAAACAAAAAAAAGGGCCACCGTTTTTTTCACCCTGAGCATGGAGAAGCGTATTCGATTATTCGACCCGAGTCTGCAGGATGTGCGCATGCGCCAAAAAGTGGCTTGGGTGACCAGAGTCGATTAATCGATTACCCTCATAGTGGGATATCAGGTCATGTTGCGGTGTACATGACCGGAGCGTAATATCCTCCCCCCCTGGACCCTCAATGAAAAATCCCGTATTCACGATGGAGTTATTTGACCAAAAAAGCAAAACCCATAAAGAATTAACACAATTAGAATACTATATATGTATCTATTTATGTATCTAAAACCCTGTTTACACATACAGCCTTTTAACTATAAACCCTTTGAACTAAACTGTTTGAACTAATCCGGTTTAAAACGTGTGTGAATGCGGCGCTAAATCGGTTTAGCAGTAAGTCGACTCAACTAGTTCGCTTCAATGTAAACCAGTTCGCAAGGTGGATTAGTTAAACCGTTTTAACTAAACTGGTTTAATTATGTATGTGTGAACACGACATATGTATCTATGTATGTATGTATGTATGTATGTATGTGTATAGTAATACACATATGAACGTTGCATATATATATATATGTATATTTATATATATGTACATATATATATATATACATATATATATATATGAAGAGTTTAGTTGCAAAACCACATAAACTCCAATCCATAAAACTAGGCCAAATAAAAGATTGTTACCTGAAAATAATTTTAAGTCTTATAGCCCTGTCACATTACAACGCTTCTTGCCAACTCGCGTCGACGTATGTGATTTTTTGGCGGAACGTGGGGATACGTCAGGAAACGTTACGTGTGCGTAAGGCGCACGTTGGTAATCGTTGATGGACGGCGAGGGTTGGCGGCACGCGTCATCGGATCGGCGAAGTTTTGTGCTTGCACAAAACTTTCGACGACCGACAACGCGCGGGTGCCAACATTATGGCGACATCAGAAGCACATTGACATCGCTGGAATAACGTTATGCAAACGCTAGGCACACGCCGCCCCCGTGTGAGGGTCATTTCCACACATTGCGCCAAACTGTTGCTTAAACAATTTGTTGTTGTTTTACATCCTAGCTACATCTAAGGTCAAATCAGGATGGCACACCAAAACGCGCTACCAATACGTTGCGCTGACGCCGACAAGTTTGACATGTCTCGACGATTAAAAGTGATTTTGCGCATTGGCGCCGCGCCGGCGAGAAGCGTCATAATGTGACAGCACCATTACTAATTCCACTTTTCATATGATCACAATGGAGCAATGGACAAAATAATAGGAATATACCTAAATGTACTTCTTGATGGTTTGATTCTGATCTCTATCTCCATTTTGGATCGACGTTTACGTGATTTTATGCCTGAACTCTTCATATAATATATATATATATATATATGTATGTATATATATACATATATATATGTATATAAATATATACATATATATATGTATATATTATGTATATGTATATATATATATATATATATATATATATGTACATACTTGGAATGGCTGAATCTGTAAGAATGCTGGCTGGCTTTCCATCTGGGAGGTCGTGGGGTCAAACCAATGACTTTAAATATTGAAACATCTCACAGTGCTATTCGCACCCAAGCAACTGACCCTGGGTATTTAAACCCTGACCTCTCCAGTAACCCTAGTAACGCCCCCTCCCTCCACACAATGGGAGGAGCAACCTCAGCATTCTCCATGCACATATTTGGTTACATATAAACATAAAAACTATGCAAAAGTTGTGTTTGGAGAACATTTATTGGAGGAGAGTTCCTGTTCCAGCAGCCTATACCGGGCCACTTTAAGAAATGACTCATTTGGGTGCTGCACCCTGGTGGCACATGCCAGATTTCCGGGTGTGAAAAGAATGACGCAATGATCAGACACACCCCACTTTCTAACCAATACCAGAGAGCGTGTATATAAACAGATGAGAGGGACAACTCCCGCGAAAAACGGTAACACGGCTACAGTGGCGTTCCTGGCGGTTAGTGTTGAACAAGCCTTGAGTTTGCCGGTACGCTCAGTGCAAAACATTTGTTTTTATTCAAAATTAATAGAAATCCAGAACCCTAACCTTATAAATTCAATATAATCTTGTTGGTAAACATGTTTTCTATTTGTATTCCAATCAGTTTGTTTCTATTTGGTGTAGTTTTAGAGATATTTCACTTTTTCTGTAGGAAGATTGCACACGACCATTGACAATGCCTTGAGTTTGCCGTACGCGTAGTGAAAAACGTCAGTTTTATTCCAAATTAATAGAAATCCAGAACCCTAACCATATCAATTTAATATAATCTTGTTGGTAAACATGTTTTCTATGTGTATTCCAATCAGTTTGTTTCTAGGTGGTGTAGTTTTAGAGATATTTCACTTTTTCTGTATGAAGATTGCTCACGGCCATTGACAATGCCTTGAGTTTGACAGCTGTGTCATATACTGTTCAACAACCACCACTTGGAGCGCCACAGTCTGCAGATGTTACATGCTCTAGTATGGGAGTTGTCCCTCTCATCTGTTTATATACACGCTCTCTGCCAATACTACCGTAAAACCCCTGGTCCAGTCAAACCAATGACCTAAAAATGTATACTTGTCGCTTCCTCACCAGGCGCTCGGCATTATTAGGATAGGGCAAGGACTGGTTGGCTCATTGTCAGGATATAATGTGACTGAGTGGGATATCAGGTCATGGTGCTGGTGGCTTGGTCACCCAGTGGGGCAGCACTATAAAGTCGCCATGAGTGCACATTGTCACACGTCAGTACCCGTCCTGATATGATCCTAGATGTTTCTAGGATGTAAAACAACAACAAACAAACTGTAAAACCTCCACTACCAGCCCTGGCTCATGTACCGACTTGTGACAGTGCACACTCATGGCAACTTTATAGTGCTGCCTCACTGGGAGACAAGGCTGCTGGCACCATGAACTGATATTCCACACAGTCACATTATCCTGGTATAAATTTGTTGTTTGTTTGTTTAGGTTTTACGTCCTAGGAACATCTAAGGTCATATCGGGACGGAAATAGGATCGAATCTAGGTAAGTGTATTGGAAGTCTTTATTTTGTTCAGATTATGCTGCTTTAAAGAATCACCCACAGTTTCCTCATTAATATGGCTTCGTAATATCATCGGGGGAGCGGGACGTACCTCAAGAGGCAGAGTGTTCACTAGATAAAAGATTCACCCCGTACTTCCAGTACAGAGGGCTAATGAAATGAGTCTTTATGAGAGCCTAATTTCACAATCTAAGAAGCAACATTTATTCTCTGTACATGTCTTCATGTTTACCCGCTACTTTTGAGTTGGAAAATATAATAAAACATATACTTTAATGCAATTTAAAAGTGAAATCAATGGCGTTCTCTGGCCGCCATCTTGTGTTTTTGCATTCTCTCCCATTTCACCAACCCTGTTCTGATATAAGTAACCATTTGACACTGGTGCCAGGCATTCTACTTCTCGTTCCATACTAACGCTATTTTCGCCCGTAGTTATATAAGGCTGGTCTTCACCCATGTAATACAAATACAGGGTGAATCTTTTATCTAAGTGTTCACCTGTGAATGCGTCAGTCATCCGATCGATCCTTCTCAGTGGACCCATTCACAGTTTGCACTATTTTCCGTTCAAACCAGTGCTCCACAACTGGTTCATCAAAGTTTGTGGTATGTGCTGTCCTGTCTGTGTGAAAGTGCATATAAAAGACCCCTCACTGTTTACCAGAAAGAGTACCCTATGTGGCCGCAGCAGGTTAACCCCCAAAGAAATATATCAGAACGACCATATGTTTAGCGTCCAATAGCCAATGATAACAATCAATGTGCTCTAGACGCTTTACTTTCTTCATGTGATCAATAGTGGCATTGCGATAACGTCCTCCTCTGGACACGGGCAGTACACGTGCGCGTGGGTTTGGTTACTTCTGCATGACGCTCTATGTGGTGTACTGGCACTAGGCCACGACTTCTACACAATGCCCAGCGTTAACCGCACCGACAGTCAAGTCAGACTGTCGGCTGGCAACTGAAGTCTGGTTAGTTTTTGTTTTGTTGTTGTTGATAAAACAGTTTATTTATCAGAACAAACCCCCGTCTGATATTGCCTTAGGAATTGCCAGGACGCAAAACTTCAACAACCAACCATTCATCAAAACTTAATTTATTTTCATTGAGGCTCTGGTCTTCCGGCCATTTACATTACAGTGTACAATTTTTTGTTTTTTTGGTGACAATTTTTTTTATTTTGCCCATAACATATAAACACCCGTGAGGGTCCTTGTTTTCAATGCTGGACAGCTGTGATAGTGGATTGGTCTGGTCCCGCATTCAGGAGTGTTTACCTGATCTTTCTTTCTCGGGCCAACCTTTTGTGGTTTTGGGTGTTAATAGTTTCTATATTAGTTTTTTTTTTAAATTTTCAAAGTTTTTTCCTAAATAGGTAATTCAGCAGGTACTTAGGTAGAGCATATAACTAGATTAAGAAAACGGTTAGTGTGTTAGCTATAGTAAGTTCAGTATTGTGGGGTAAGGTGGTAGGTTGGTGCAGTGTATGTGATGGGTTTATTAGTACGAGGAAAATTGTTGTTATTATTCTTATTAACAAGACTCACGAAGACGCATAATTATTTTCCAAAATTATTAGTTACTATACTTACTATTATTAAAAAACACACCAAAGCTTACTATTGTCAGAGGGGAATTGTTAACAAAACTTACTATTACTAACAAGATTTGGTATTAACAAAAATTATTATTCTTTAAAAAGAAACCTTAGTATTAAGTCAGAGGAGAATTATTCTCAGCAATTATTATTCTCAAGAATAATTACAAACAAGATTTACTACTATTGTTAAACCACTTGTTTATAATCACTTTTTGACAACCAATGCACTCGATATTGATTCACATGTATTTACATTATTAAGCAGTTATAAACAGATATTGGATTTGAAGCCACGTGTAATATTTATCTGTAGAGCGATAAGCCAAGGTCAACATGCACTTCTCAGCCCTAAAAGACACAGTTGATAATAAAGCTAATTAATAATTAGAGCTATACAAAAATAGGTTTTCCCAATACTACTTTATCACCATCATTCAGAACGTCCACAAGCGGGATAGCCGAATGAGTTAGAGTGTCCGTCTCCCGTGTTGGTAGACCGTGGGATCGAACCCTGGTCGAGTCAAACCAATGACTTCAAAATTGATACTTGTCGCTTCCTAGCCTGGCATTCGACATTATGAGGATAGGGCAAGGACTGGTTGGCTCAGTATCAGGATAATGTGACTGAGTGGGATATCAGGTCATGGTGCTGGTGGCCTGGTCTCCCAGTGGGACAGCACTAGGTAGCTGTGAGTGACCACTGTCAAGAGTCGGTACCCGTCCTGATATGACCTTAGATGTTGCTAGGACGTAAAACAACAAACAAACCGTCCACACATTGCCCCCTACACACTGCCCAACGTTCTCCAGGGGCAGTGGTCACATGGTACAAAGTACTGCTGTATTGTCTCTTATCTGAAGTGCCTGTCATACATACATGTACATATGTATGCATATATATACAGACGAACCTCGATCCAACGGACTAATAGGGAGGGAGCAGTTGTCCGTTAAAGCTGTTTGTCCTTTGCAGTGACGAAATTTTCTGGGGGGTACGAAAATAAACACAAAATACAGAACTAAGGTTCATAAAAAGTGGTGGTGGCTACTGAAGTATTGCTGGTGGAAGGCTGGGGTTCAGGAGGCTGGGGTTCAGAATGCTGGGGTTCAGGATCCTTGCGTTTAAAAAATGTGTCAAGTTTCAACTGCTTGCCTCGCTGATACTGTTCCCTAATAACTAGTTCTCTTAAAGTGCGCAAATGTTCAGATATTCACTCTAGCAGATTGTGTCCATTGGATCCGGAATCCGTTGCATCGGTGTCCGTTTGATCGAGGTTCATCTGTATATAGATATGCATATGGATACATTCAAATATTTTAAAATAATTTTTCTAAGCAAAAACATTTATACCATTTAGAGATTAATCTATAACTATACATAGTAATTGATGAAATAGTATTAAAACAATGTAACCTTCAAAGTTGGAATTATTAAAAAGAGGCTTTGAATTTGAAGCTTTTTTTTGATAGACGTTATATGCTACATTTCTTTCAGTGCTCCAGATCTTCCCCCACGTGAGCCTGCACTCTACCGATTTGGACACCGCGCCAGGTGCAGACTAAAACTAAAAGAAGCAGCTGATGCAACTGATATCAGACTGACCTAATTCTACTATCAAGGCTCGATGTTTTCTCTTTTGGCCAATCATAGGCTAAATTCAGAACGATGAGCATATCCTTTGGGAAATACAGGTTTTTAGGTCAAATTGGCTTCTACGATGATTGTGCCACAGACCCGATATCGGGCAATAACTGCTTAATACTGGCAGTCCACATCGAACCCGTGGGTTCGAACCATGGTCGAGTCAAACCAATGACTTGAAAATTGATACTTGTTGCTTCATGGCCAAGCCCTCGGCATTATTAGGACAGGGCAATGACTGGTTGGCTCAGTGTGAGCATAATGTGACTGAGTGGTCATGGTGCTGGTGGCCTGATCTCCCAGTGGGACAGCACTATAAAGTCACCATGAGGGCACACCGTTACAAGTCAGTATCCATGCTGATATGACCTTAGATGTTGCCAGGACGTAAAACACCAAACAACCAACCAACCAATTATCTATCCAAAATAAATTATCTGCGCAGGAAGCTGAAGCTGTGTGAACGGTGGGCGCACTGTGCTCGTATCAGAGATGCGATAAAGCCTTGATATATATATAATATAAGCTACCTAATTTATTATGCGCGTATAAATACCATAGTCCATGTAGATAAACACTGTGTATGTACACAGTATATTTTCCGCTACTGCTAATTGGTCTTTTCCCGGCATGCGTAGGTGGTAGTCAGCAAAGGGTGGGGATGAGACATGTAATATATATACATATATATACCGACGTATATACTGCGCATATGCCGATGATGTAAGTAACGCATAGTGCTCCCCCCCCCCCCCCCCCCGCCAGTTTGGTGAACTGGGTGGGGGCCATTCCATAGCAACTTTTATAGTACTGCCCCACTGGGAAATCAGGCTGCTGGCACCATGACCTGATATCCCACTCAGTCACATTATCCTGACACTGAGCTAACCAGTCCTTGCCCTGTCCTATTAATGCCAAGCGCCAGGCTAGGAAGCAACAAGTATCAATTTTTAAGTCATTGGTTTGACTCGACCCTGATATACCTTAAGTGTTGCCAAAACTTAAAACTCCAAGAACCAACCAACTCTCTCTCTATATATAAATAGTGGCGCTTACAGTTACAGTGACCCATCACGATGTGATACATCACGATATATATATATCTATAGCGTGATACGGCATTACATACACTACGCATATATATAAACACCTACTTCACAGTAAACATTAAAAAAAGTTCCTTTTTTTGTGAGTAAAATATTATGATATAAGGTACAACATAATCGTGTATATCCAGTGGTTAGAAACAAAAGCGGGTCTCTACTGGTTGTAACTATAACCTGAAAGAAGTGCAAATGACCCACAGACCAGAAGCACTGTACTATACTACTAACACGTAGGCCTATGTTTTATCCTCCATCCGGGAATCACAGAGCGGCTCGGGGACCAGCCTGCCCAAACCGGAAGTGACGTACTACACATTGGTTACCGCCACATCCGGGCCACTGCACTTTTCCCAGCCGGATTCACATGAACAAACACACAGATCACCACATACTGGGGTCGGGTCATTTTGCACACGGCATGTGTATTTTTTTACTCCACCCGCGGTGTTCGATTTGAAATTCTAGCAACTCGAGTGAGCCGAGTCGCCCGGGTCATGTTAATTGAATACGGCCATATTGACCAAAATGGTCGCCTGGAGTCACTGAGCGGTCAGCGAGTAGTTGGTGACATATACCCCAGTCACATGAGACCCAGCGTTTGACGCCAACCTCCTTACGCCCAAAATGACGCCAACCTCCCAGCGTCCCATTCGATACATTGATTCTAATACGTGGTTGGCGCCAGCCCGTGCCGGGCTGTCACCGCATCAGGGCCGGGGCGGCACCAGGGCGGTGCCAGGGTGACGCCGCCATAGTGCCTAACACCCGGTGAGCGCAGCATTGCATATTTTGGTGCCGCTAGGTCGGCGCCAGATCGGTGCCAACTGCCCAACCCCTAGGTTGGTGACCTGGCAGTGCCAGGTCGCCAACCACTGTTTAATGGCACCGCCGGAACAGCACGCAAGGAGGTTGCACGTGCAGCAGCAACCTCCTTGCATCCAAAATTTCCGAAATGGACGCCGGGAGGTTGGCGTCTTTGCGGCGACAGCACCCAATGAGGGCGTAAGGAGGATGTTTTTACGTCGCGAATCGATCGGAAGCAAACGCAGGCCTCGTGTGACTGGGGTATGACTGCTGACCATTGTTTTTGCTTTGGTCGCAAGGAGGTCACACAATGGTCGCAAGCCATAGTGTGACTGAGGTCTTAGGAGGGACTAACGTTGGAACCGTCACAACTACAGCTTACACACTGGAAGGTGTGTGTGACTGTGTGTGTGAAAACACAACAACCATAATGATACAGGACCAGATCTCACGTATAAAACTATAGCTCATGTAGAATATTTGTTAGGATAATTCCACTAAAATCTACATTAAATACAAATGTATAGGAAGATTTATTTGTTTGAGTTTTACATCCTAGCAACATCTAAGGTCATAACACGATTGGTACCGACTTGTGAAAGTTCAGACTTATGGCAATTTTATAGTGCTGCCCCATTGGGGAATCTAGCCGCTGGCGCCATCACCCAATAGCTCACTCACATTATCCTGACACTGAGCTAACCAGTCCCTGCTCTATCCTATTAATGCCGAGTGCCAGGGTAGGAAGCAACAAGTATCAATTTTAAAGTCATTGGTTTGACTCGACCGGGAACCAAACTCAGTTTGGTCATTAAGTAGCATGTAGTTATATGTGCAAAGGGAGTTTAAAGTATAGGGTCTATATTAAAGGATAGGATTCGGAGCAGCACCAATCCCAACTTCCTGTTAATCATCATCATCATCATCATCATCATCATCAATCCCTTAACCACGAGGGTTGTTGGAGCACCACAGAGGACTTTGCAACCAGTTTTGACTGAGTGGGATATCAGGTCATGGTGCTGGTCTCCCATTGGGGCAGCACTATAAATCCACCATGCGTGCACACTGTCAGAAGTCGGTACCTGTCCTGATATGACCTTAGATGTTGCCAGGACGCACAAAAACCAACAACCACCAGGGGGGCACCCAGGAATTGGCTAGGGTTTTTCCAAATATGGATCGAAACTACCCCTATTTTAGGGTAATTCTTTTCACGTGGGTTGGTTGAACAACACCCATTTTATGGCAATATTTTACATGGTTTTCTAGTGCAACAACCCACATTTTGGTGCAATTTTTCACATAATCTAAAAATCTAGTGTTCCTTAATAAATTTAATGCAAGAACTTAGGTCTATATGATTCATGACATTTTGGGGGGGGGGGGGGTTCTGGGCAACCAGGAAACCCCCCTGGGTGCGCCCCTGACCACCGAATCAAATATAAATAAATAAATATATATCACCATGGATACACAGTCGTCATCCATGCAGCCACGTGCTAATTGCCACGGACGCCTTGTCGGTCGTGGCACATCGTGACCTCTACAGCTGACTGCTAAGGAGGAAGCCTCGTGAAATGACATCAATTCCGGTGGCCAATCCTTGTGATTCTGCTTGCATCACATGGACACCCAAACGCAAGAACATTCCAGAGCAGAAGAAACCTCCTATTTCCTCTTCACTCTCTTTTTCTTTCCTTCCTTCTCTCTTTCTCTCAATATACGAGGGGGGGGGGGTGTTTTGCTTGCTCAGTATCAGGATAGTGTGACTGAGTGGGATATCAGGTCATGTTGCTAGTGGCCGGGTCTTCCAGTGGGGCAGCACTATCAAGTCTCCTTAAGTGCGCACTGTCACAAGTTGATACATGTTCGAATATGCTCTTAGATGTTGTTGGGACGTAAAACCTCTCATTCTCTCTTCCGCTCTCTCTCCCTCTAAGAGGGGCGTGTGTGCTGAGTACCAGGTTAATGAACGGGATATCAGGTCATGGTGCTGGTGGTCTGGTCTTCCAGTGGGACAGCAGGATAGTCTCCATAAGTGTGTACTGTCACAAGTTGGTACATGTCAGATCGACCGCTTTATTTGGGTCCCAACAATACCATTGTAACCATATTCTAACTCCCTAAGCTGACCACCTCCCTAAATGGACTACTTAAAGTCGGTCCCAAGATCGGTCGATTTAGAGAGGTTTTACTGTATATAGGGTTTGTTTGTTTGTTGTTGTTTTACGTCCTAGCAACATCTAAGGTCATATCAGGATGGGTACCGACTTGTGACAGTGCGCACTCATGGCGACTTTATAGTGGTGCCACTGGGAAACCAGGCCGCAGGCACCATGACCTGATATCCCACTCAGTCACATTATCCTGACACTGAGGACACCAGTCCTTGCCATGTCCTAATAATGCTGAGTGCCTGGCTAGGAAGCCACAAGTATCAATTTTTAAGTCATTGGTTTGACTCGACCGGCGTTTGAATCCACTACCCCACGATCTACCAGCACGGGAGACGGACACTCTAACTCATTCGGCCATCCCGTCTGGTCTCTGTATATAGGGAGATAGATACTAAGATAGATAGATACACACACACACACACACACATAGGCCGTAATCGATTAACACGACCCGGGCGACTCCGGTCCCCCGAGTCGTCAGAATTTCAAATCGAACACCGCGAGTAGAGTCGACAAATACACATGCCGTATGTAAAACGACCCGACCGCAGTAACCCACCTCTTGGCTGGGGTTTGCTAGGAGCGATGATATCACATCTGTGCTGGTACCCGTAGGATAACAGCTCCCAGTACAAGTCCTGCATGTTGTGTTAAGGGTGCTTTTTTAAAATAACCCGGATTGTCAGCTTATACAATCATAAACTACTTTAAATCAAATTTTGCTGTACTTGTATCGGTTATTAAAAAAAGATATTATGTTTTAGATTAAGTCACCATTTTTTCCACCCCGAGCATGGAGAAGCGTATTCGATTATTCGACCCAAGTCTGCAGGATGTGCGCATGCGCCAAAAAGTGACTCGGGTGACCAGAGTCGATTAATCGATTACGCCCATAGGGACTGCGAGGTGTGTGCAGGTTACAAGTGGTATGTAGGACTAGCAGGGTGCGGTAGTGGAGGGCGACCGACCCGGAACGACCCAATCCTGCAGCTGTATATGTATGTGCGTATATATACATAGTTAAATAGCGTATCTATGTACATGCATTCAGGTTCAGTCACAGTTCACCCCCTCCACACACTGGTGGACGTGCACAGGTAGGTGGATTGCATCAAGCAGCCTAGATAGACTAATGGTTGGGACGCACGCTCTAGAATGATAGAAATGTCAGATATCTATATATTTATATCTATGTATTTATATCTATGTATTTATATCTATGTATTTATATCTATGTATTTTTATCTATGTATTTATATCTATGCATGTATATATATGCATGTATATATATGCATGTATATATATGCATGTATATATATGCATGTATATATATGCATGTATATATATATGTATATATATGAATATATATGATGATTATTATTAGGATTACATATGATTATATATTCATGTACATATATATGAATATCTATATATTCATATATAGCGAGAATACAGACATGTTACTATATAAAGCCACGATTCTTCCAATAATTGACTACAATGATTTAATATACGAACTGCTGAAAAAACAATAAGAAAACAAATTACAGAGGATTCAAAACAGGGCACATAGAACTGTCTACTGAGGAAAAATCCTGTCTGTAAAGGAAATGCATGCTAAAGCACAAGTCAGTTAGTTACCGTAGCCAAAGGAGGGACACACATTTCATGTATAAAAGATCCAATGATGAACAATATGTTGACCATACAAACAAAGTAAGCTGACAGAGTGATGCTATACTTCTAAAAATACCTAAGCCACTAACAAACAAGCTTGAAAAAAGAAGAGAGAAAGAAGAGAGAAAGACAAAGGCAGAAAGAAGTGTTTAAAAGCAATTCTAGAATCATGCAATACCATGTGATGCATGCTCACCAAGTGCATAATACATATGTTGAACTAGAATTGTATGCAGTTACTATTACAACTAATAGTCCATTTATATTGTGCTTCTATTATCAAACAGGATTTTCATGTGGTTATTATTGCAACTGATATTGTCATTTATGTACCAACAAATTGTAATGAACTGCTGGAGAGTGCTCTGGCACTGACAAAAGACATTATTCGCTGAATAAAATACATTTAGTAAACAAAATATATATATATGCATATATAATTAATATATATAATTCATATATATTCATATAAAACGTTCACAGATACATTCATATATGACGCAGAAGGTGAAATTGCAGTTAAAGATGACCCGATTACACACCAGGTGGCAGGTCAGAAGGTGATAACTGGCACGATTGCCTTCTCTACACATGCGTTAGGCTGATGAGTTTGATTTAGTTTATTGAACTTTTATGTCCTAGCAACATTTAAGGACATATCGGGACGGGTGCTGACTTCCTTCTGACAGTGTACACTCGTGGTGTTTTTACAGTGTTGCCCCACTGGAGTACCATGCCACTGTTACCAGAACATTGATATCCCACCCAGTCCTTGTCCTAAGCCGTGCAATCAGTAATGGTGCAGTCACACTACGACGACAAGGGCGACGACTGACCAACGATTTTGATTTTCTAAAAACCCGACGACATATGCAAATTCGGGGCCAAGTTGGACGACATCTGGACGACAGCCCAGGTTTATATATACCCAAAGGCAAAGAGGAGCCGATGAGTGTGTAACGGCAATGATGACACCGAGAGGTGATGAGAGTGGACGAGTTGCGACGACAGCGTAACGAGATTCGAACGAGATCCGACGAGTTCCCAAATGTCCAACTCGTTGGTCACTTGTCGCTCTTGTCATCATAGTGTGACTGCAACATAATGCTGAGCACCAGGCAAGGTCACGATAAGTATAAATTTGGTAAGTCTTCGGTTTGACTCAGCTGGAGATGGGTTGTTGGGGGATTGTGTGCAGGGGACACACATTGCATAGATAAATATAATACACTTTGTTGGTTGGTTGTTGGAGTTTTACATCCTGGCAACATCTAAGGTCATATCAGGACAGGTACCGACTTATGACAGTGCACACTCATAGTGCTGCCCCACTGGGAAATCGCCAGCAGCATGACCCAATATCCCGCTCAGTCACATTATCATGACACTGAGCTGAGCAGTCCTTGCCCTATCCTATTATTAATGTTGAGTATCAGGCTAGGAAACAACAAGTCCAATTTAGTACTTCATTGGTTTGACTCGACCGGGAATTGAACCACCGATCTCCCACACGGGAGACCTGTGCTCTAGCGATTTGGCCACCATGGCTAGTAGGAAAGATATACACGTTGTTGTTATTAGTAATAGTAGTACTAGTAGTAATCGCGCAGACTGAGGATGAATTGATGGCCTAACAAGAAAGAGTAATCCAACACACACACCCTCCCGCCAACAGCATACACTGACCAAAAACCGCAATAACTTTCGACTTAGCTGCAGGACAGAGAGTGATCGAAGGATTATGGGTACCTTGGGAGCATCTCCAAAATCATTCTCAGGTGCCTACCCTGTTTGTGGTTGGAACGTGACAGGAGGTAGTCAGTCTCCTCCCGAATCAAAGTATCAGCCTCAGTGAAGGATAAGGCCTAAGTTACAATACAGCTTGCAACCACTTTGTGACCACTTTGCAACCAAAGGCCGGTGACCTCCTTGCGACCAAAGCAAAAAAAGGCATGAAAAACAATGGTCGGCGATTGGTCAGCAACTGGTCGCACGCACTGAAAATGGTCGGTGACCTTGCAACCGTTTTGGTTGCAAGGAGGTTTTTGGTGCAGCATCTGCAACCTCCTTGCGTCCAAAGTGGTCACCCGGAAGTCGCCGACCCCTATTTCTTTATGGTCCCAAGCATAGTGTGACAGGGGTATAACAGATTCACTTTCAGTGGAGGTGAACGGCGAGCCTGTTTAAATCCATGCAAAAACTGCCTTAGAAGGAAGGTACTGGTTCCAGAGAGCAGTCTTTATTTATAGTGGTGCATAGCTGTTGAACTGGAAGAGAATGCCACGCTAGCAAAATGGCGGCCACAGTGGATGTGTGGATTCTAATCATTAAACTTTTAAAGTCTGTTAATGTACACTCCAAACGTAGCAGGCTATGAAGGATACACATGTGGAGAATCTATAATATGAAACTGTTTAGATTGGGGATCCCACTGTTATGAGTATAGTGGAGTTTAGCAGCCCTGCCAATGGAACAGTTGTGGAGATGTGGGAGTAACTATATCAGCACTGGCTGTGCAGGGTGTGACACAAACAAAAATGAATATTATTACAGATGCACCTCGATCCAACGGACACCGATGCAACGGATTCCGGATCCAACGGACACAATCTGCTAAAGCGAGCTAGGCTCCCACACATGTGTAATGCATACTCACACATATGCATATTCATTCACACATACAAGCATACCCACATAGTGCCATGCACACATAGTGCCATGCACAGAGCCGTGCAGGTTTGTTTGTTAAAATTTAACATCCTAGCAACATCTGAGGTCATATACCTATAGATAAAGCAATTTCGTCGCTGCAATGGACAAACGGCTTTAACGGACAACTGCTCCCCCCTATTAGTCCGTTGGATCGAGGTTCATCTGTATATGAATTTAGATATCAACGGAATACTGGAATAAATAAGGAATTTTACATAATACATTTGACAAAATATAGGAATGAAATTAGAAATAGCCTATTCAAAATTAAATATCTAGATATGCTTGTTTGTCTGTTTGTTGTTTTATGTCCTAGCCACATTTATGGTCATATCAGGACGGGTACCGACTTGTGACAGTGCACTCATGGCAACTTTATAGGATAATGTGACTGAGTGGGATACCGGGTCATCCTGATAGCAGCCTGGTTTCCCAGTGGGGCAGCACTATAAATATAAAGTCGCCATGAGTGCGCACTGTCACAAGTTGGTACCCGTCTTGATATGACCGTAGATGTTTCCAGGATGTAAAACCCCAACAAACAACAACATCCATACGGAGTACGGCTGTGCGGTGTGAGTGTAATAACATGTGTGCGGTGGGAGGTTGTGCGGGGGGGGGGGTGAAGTTTGTGGGGAGCGGTTGGGGTGAAACTAGGACACGACAGCTCGTGCATAAGGCGTAAACTATTGAATTGACAAATAGTAAAATATAAACAAAACAAAAAAGATATACACATATATCTTTACCCAAAAGAAAACGCAGCATTGATTCTCATAAATATTTTTTTCCTCTATGGACAAATAAATCTGAGGGGAAAAAAAAATATCACCGGCCGCCGCTTCCCCAGTGAATATTTTATACAGCATCAATTCTCTACCCGTAACATCCCCACAACATACAGTCAACATCTCGTTCACAGGTGTATGACGACGATGCTGTTAATTTTATTTTGAAGGTTACTCAGGGTCATATCTTGGCATCATTTTTTTTTTTTTTAAATGCACAGGAAATAAGTTGAGCAGTAAGTTAAATCAATCACGCTGTGTGTATGACAGTGGATTCACTGTCATACACACAGCGCGCTTAAAGTTGCATAGTCCGATGCTTTTGAGTTTCTGCTATTTTCTGAGATAAATACATTATGCTAATCGTTATAATCTACTTTACTTTAGTTTTAAGTACCTTTGATATTAAATGGATAAGTTTGGAGATATTTGACATCAAAACATGCCAAAATAATTTTGGCAAGCACGCCAAAACTCTGACACCATAAACTTCAGTAGTAATGGTTTCTATTAATTGACTTATTATGCCCTTGTATGCAGCAACAAATGCTTAATAAGTGCACCATTGTCTAAGTTGATTATGTAGTCTTATATCTAGATACGTGTTTTGGTTTTGAAATGTTGATGTTTTTATCGGACTATGCAACTTTAACACATCCCATTAATAGCATGCATATATGCATGTAGGGCTTAATACAGAAATACGTCAAGGTCATTGCACCATCTCCCCCGTGACATTGCGTGTTGGAGAGTCTATTAGTTATTAAAGTTGCATAGTCCCATGAATGATGAAAGCGTCACATTTTCACCCCCCACCCCCCACCCCCCAACCCAACCCCATTCACCGAGCGTGGTGCCCGAATCATTCGGTACAGAGAGTGAGAGAGAGAGAGGGAGTGAAGGAGAGAGAGAGAGGGAGAGAAGGAGAGGTTGGTTGGTTGTTGGAATTTTACGTCCTGGCAACATCTAAGGTCATATCGGGACGCCGAGGGAGAGCGAAGGAGAGTGTGGTGTTCTCTGTGGCGGAGTGGTTAGAGTGTCTGACTTTTTTTCTAGGTCGGACTCCTAATCTGAAGGTCGGTGGTTCGATTCCCTGTGCCCCCACCTCTGCCAATCTGGATTTTCACCGCTGTGTATAACTTACAGCGACATCAAAGGCCAGTTGCTCTCATACCATGTCTATGTGGTGTGGGAGGTTAAAAATCCCTTGGGTCGGTAAAAGTGTAGGCCTGGGCTTTCTATCGACAAACTGTCTAATGGTGAAAACAAGTCTATTCAGACTTATCCATGATAGGCAGTATAAATCTTTAAGAAAGAGGGATAGAGAGGTAGAGAGAGGCATGAGATAGAGAGGTAGAGTGTGGGATAAAGAGGGATAGAGAGGTGGAGTGAGGGATAAAGAGATAAGGAGGGAGAGAGGGATACAGAGGGAGAGAGGGATAGAGCGGTCGAGAAGGAGTGGGAGCGAGAAGGAGAGGGAGAGAGGGGAGGAAGAGAGACGGGGAGATGGTGGTGGTAGAAAAAAACCCGAGACATTTAAGAGTGTTAAATGGCAACGACTTTACCAGGCGAGGCCGCGTCGGTGACGGCGTCAGGTCGCACGGTCGACTGCGCATGCGCACATAGTTACGGCTACACACGCACTCACAAGAGTCACAGTCATTCACACTCACCTTAAAGCTGCACAGTCCGATGAAAACATCAAATTTTCAAAAGCAAAACAATTTTCTAAATTTAATTATATATATTTAACTTAGACACTGGTTCACTTATTAAACATTTGTCACCATATATATATAGGTGAATACTGAGGCAATTTAATAGAACCTGTTACTGCAGAAGCCTATGGTGTCAGAGTTTTGGCGTGCTTGCCTAAATTAATGTGGCATGTTTGCACTTCAAATATCTCAAAAGTTAGTCATGTAAAATAAAAGTTGCTTCAAATTAAAGTTGCATAGTCCGATGGTTTTGAGTTTCTGATATTTTCTGAGATAAATATATTAGGTTGATCGCTATAATCTACTACCTTACTTTAATTTGAAGTAACGTTTATTTTAAATGGCTAACTTTTGAGATATTTCAAGTGTAACTGTAAGCATGCAAAATTAATTTTGGCAAGCATGCCAAAACTCTGACACCATAGGCTTCTACAGTAAGAAGTTCTATTAAATTGACTCGATCTTCCCTTCTATGTAGTGACAAATGTTCAATAAATACACCATTATCTAAGTTAGATATGTAGAATCAAATCTAGATAATTATTTTGGTTTTGAAAATTTGATGTTTTCATCGGACTATGCAGCTTTAAAGTAAGGTTGATTATAATGATTAACCTAATATTTTTATCTCAGAAAATGACAGAAACTGAAAACCATCGGACTATGCAACTTTAAGAGTCAGCCATGCGCACAGTAGATGTGTGTGCACACATGCCTTAACACACACACACATACACGCACACCTGCCAGACCTTCCATTCCAAGGTCCACAGCTAAAACCACGCGCACCAAATAATGTCATTGTTGTTTGGATGGTGTCCCCCCCCCCCCCCTGCGGTTTACCAATCTTTTACTAATAATATTAATAATACTACACTACTATATATACTCGAAAATCCAAGTCAGCGTCTTATATATATATATATCTATATAATATATACCTGCTCACAGCGGCAAGACATTCCATTCAAAGACAAAGGTCAACAGAACCACAACTAAGCGCATCAAATAACCTAATAGTAATACCATTGTTGTTTCGATGGTGATCCCCCGGGGGTTTACCAATCATTTACTAATAATTGTACACTATATATATAGTCTACATATAGTGTGTGTGTATATATATGTATATATATATATATACTATAATATAGTGTAGGGGATATCGATCGCTTTGATGACGCTGTAAGTTATACACAGCAGTGGAAATCCAACTTGGCAGAGGTGGGGGGCACAGGGAATCGACCTTCAGATTAGGTATTTTAGGAGTCTGACCTCGAAAAAAGTCCGGCACTCTAACCACTCTGCCACAGAGAACAGTAGTAGTACAAGTTTCAGTTACACGTCACGAAACGTCGGGTGCAAAAATCTGACTTTATACCGCAGCTAACCGTAACCACATTTCAGCAGCAAGACAAATAAAGCACACTTACACAACAAATACGGACACACACACACACACACACACACTTACACTCATACCACACACACTGGTGACGCGGCAAAGTGAAGCCCTACCTCCTTAGTCCTGTAGAGGCAGACGATTTTGCCGCACTTTGGTAAACACGTCCGCCGCCCGCCGCCAAGCGTCCCTGTCTGCCAGCGTCCTACCGTGTAGTGCTCGCCGCCGCCGTCGTCAAGATGGGGGCGCTGCGGTGGTGGTTGGCGCCAGCACGCGCACGGCCAGACGACACTCGAACAGCGTGACCGTATCGTCTGCTGCCACTCTACAACTTAGTAGTAGCAGTAAAAGTCACAACAACAACTTTTTACTACCTGCTACATGGTACTTGATGCTTTCTACTTGGTATTTACTACTTACTAGTTGCTACTTTCTACTTGCTATATTCTACTTACTACTTTCTACTTGCTGCTTGCTACTAGCTACTTTCCACTTACTACTAGCTATTTTCTGCTTTCTACTTGCTGCTTGCTACTTAGTCTTGCTGCTTGTCACTTGCCACTTTCTATTTGTTAGTTTTTAATTGTTACTTGCTACTTGTTATTTTCTACGTACTTGTTCTTTTCTACTTTCTATTTGGTACTTGCTACTTATTACTTGTTCTTTTCTACTTTCTATTTACTACTTGCTACTTGTTATTTTATACTTCTTGAAGATTTATACTGCCTATCATGGCTAAATCTGAATAGACTTGTTTTCACCATTAGACAGTTTGTCGATGGAAAGCCCAACCGTATACTTTTACTGACCCAAGGGATTTTTAACCTCCCACACCACATATACATGGTTATTAGAGCAACAGGCCTTTGATGATGCTCTAAGTTATACGCAGCGGTGGTGGAAATCCAAATTGGCAGAGGTGGGGGCACAGGGAATCGAACCACCGACCTTCAGATTAGGAGTCTAACCTAGAGAAAAGTCAGACACTCTAACCACTGCGCGACAGAGAACACCGCGCTACTTACTACTTGTTCTTTTCTACTTTCTATTTGCTACTTGCCACTTGTTATTTTCTACTTACTACTTGCTGCTTGTTATTTTCTACTTACTGCTTGCTATTTTCTATATTCTACTTGCTGCTTGTTACTTGCTGATTTCCACTTACTTTCTTCTTGTTGCTTGCTTTCTATGTGCTACTTGCTACTTTCTTCTCGCTTCTTGCTTTCTACTTACCACTTGCTAGTTGCTACGTTCTTCTTGCTACTTGTTATTTCTAATTGCTACTTGTTATTTTCTATTTTCTGCTTGCTTTTGCTGCTTGCTATTTGCTACTTGCAACTGTCTAATTGCTGCTTGCTACTTGTTATTTTCTACTTACTATTTGCTGCTCGGTACTCACTACTCACTACTCTTTAAAGTTGTGTAGTATGTTGGCTTTAGTTTAGTTAAGTACCTTACTTTAGTTTGACGTATCTTTATTTTGAATGGCTAACTTTGGACATATTTGAAATGAAAACATGCAAAATTAATTTTGGCAAGCACAAAATAACACTCATTACTCACAATAGACTACATCACGGTTCCGACTGTGCATTCACTGAAAACAGCCTTAGGAGCAAAGCAAAGGCGTACACCCATTGAGTTTGCCGATATGCATAGGGTAAAACTGGCATTTTATTCAAAATAACTAGAAATACATAACAATTTGCAATAAACATTGATGGAAGGATGCAATATAATAATATAATGAATATGTTTAAGACACAACTCTCCATATACCATAGAATATAAATAAAAACATGAATAAAATAAATAAAACTGACTCTGGCTATGGCTCTAACACTAGTCTGAGTGCCTAGATTTGTCTAAATCTAAATGCACATGGCATGAGATGTGCTAGCTATATTGATGTAAATGCAATGCTGGATAACAGATTAATATCTTAATTTATTATATATATTTCTTTAGTTGGTATTCAATGTTTCAAACAAGAGCTGAGATGAGCTGAAACTAGCACATTTCATAGCTGCACCCAGTGTATTAGCATGTGCCATGTGCTTCTGGCGGCTTTGTTTTGCTCTGATGCATCCC
Source organism: Branchipolynoe longqiensis (assembly GCA_030323885.1). Lineage (NCBI taxonomy): Eukaryota > Metazoa > Annelida > Polychaeta > Phyllodocida > Polynoidae > Branchipolynoe > Branchipolynoe longqiensis. The sequence continues at coordinate 17,178,885 of CM059193.1, read as the reverse complement.
ACAATGCACTGCGCCGCTGGAACTGTGATCTAGTCTATTCGCTGCTTGTCCCCGCAGGAAGGACTGAAGTTTCAGCCTGCACACCGGGTGTGTGTGTGAGGGGGGGGGGGGGTTGTGAGAGGGAGAGGAGGGGGGGGGTGTTCTCCCACCCCATCCTTCACTACAGGCCCCAACACTTTATGAACTCACCTTGAACTTGAACCTATAACGACATGGCCACAGATGGCCAACCTTGGTATGGTTATTGCCATACATTTATTTCTAATATAGACTGCGATCAAATTGTCCTGATCTGTATTTTATATGAGGATAACATACCACTTTGTGTATGTGTATGTGTGTGTGTGTTCACCACCTGCTCCACCTTCTGAAACTGCGATCTAGCATGCTGGGTCCCAGCCTCAGTCCTTCCGAAGGGACCAGAAGAACACACATATTACTATTGCCAGCGGGACCAGACGGGATATTCGAATACACCAGTTCAAACCCTAGTTGAGTCAACCCAATGACTTACAAAATTATTACTTGCCGCTCGGCATTATTAAGATAGGGCCAGGACTGGTTGGCTCAGTGTCAGGATAATAATTAATATGACCGAGTGGGATATCAGGTGATGGTGCTGATGGCCTGGTCTCCTAGTGGGGTAATACTATTAGGTTGCCATAATTGCTATTTTTTGTATTGACATAACGGTTACAATGGTTCCCCTCTTAAACAGCCACTCTGAACAACGACCACCTGCTGTATACAGCCAGAATTCCAATGCAGCAACATATTTTAACTACAAATTACCCTTCACCAACGACCACCCACCTAATGCGACCAACAACCACCCTTTTCCCCCTTTATGTGACTACTGTCTTATGATACCGCAGTGGGTATGCAGGTATTGCAACACCTCACGGAGTTTGACGCCCCTGCCCTGCAGAGTTGTAAACCACTGCCGAAGGCTAAGGGAGCAAACCCTAAACAGAAAACCATGTCACTGTGGCAGCATTAAGGGCGGTTGATGCATGGAACTCCCAACATCTCCCGCCCATCCACTGCAGGGACAAATAGTTTTGCACCTGTCTTGACATGTTCTTGCCGGTGTGAAACCTCTATTTGCTCCCTGAGAGAGTGCCGCTGGTAACTTGCAAAAGCCAGCAGTACTTCAACACTTTTGCAAGCAGCTGCAGTCAAGTAATGAAACCAGTCTTTGTCGCATCGCGACCAACAGCATGATGATGATGATGTTTTATGATTATATGATATTTAAATGGGCATTTTAAAACCAGTGTGATTATGTGATGTTTTAAATACATAATGTGTTATTTTAAAACCAACAGCTTGAACAAGTATAATTATATGATTTTTAAATGTGTCACTCCCTCTCACTCTAACCCCGACCCTAACCCTAACCCTCTCACCAGCGACCACCTCCCTTATGCGACCACATTCTCTCTGCAGCAGGGCTGGTCGTTTAAGAGGGGGACCATTGTAGTATTGTCGAACTAAGTCGGGCCAGTCGATGCAGTTAGTGTCGGGCATCCGACGCTAACTGCATCGACTGTTCTAAATTAGCCATGTACTATGGGACATGTATATATACATGTATATATATATATATATATATATATGTATATATATATATATGGGCCATTCTCTAAAACTGGGCGCAAAAGTGTGACATGGAAACCAAAAGTGAAAACCTTCCAAATAATAGCAAAAATCCTTCCAAATAATAGCCTAATCCAATGTCCTATGAAGGTTTGCATGTTGTGCATATGTCAGAGTTGAAAAAAATGAGTTTCACTTTTTGAATTAGATCTTATACAAATTGAGCAATACATTAATATGACTTGTGTAACAGGAAAATCAAAGACACATCCAGAACCTCATTTTAACATATACAACATAGTCAAACAAGATTGTAATGATTACTGTTAAGCAGACAAGGTTATGACTTACAAGAAAAAAGTTGAAAAAAACTTCGGGTTATAATTTTGATATCTTTTGTGGGATAAATTCAATACATGTAGAACTGGTAACTTACCTAATAGACTGAGGTCACACTAATTATTTGACTTGCTATCAATAAAACAAAGACTTAATTATCAGCATTGTAACGTGGAGACCAAATATCTGGTGCCCATTTTTGGAGAATAACCCATATATATATATATATATATATATATACATATATATGGTATGCAGGTATTGCAGGTATAGGAATACCTCACGGAGTTTAATGCCCCTGCCCTGCAGAGTTGTAAACCACTGCCTTGTGGTACAAACCCTGAACAGAAAACCATGTCACTGTGGCAGCATCAAGGGAGGTTGATGTATGGAACTCCCAACATCTCCCAGCCACTGCAGGGACAAATAGCTTTGCGCCTGTCTGGACATGTTCTTGCCGGTGTGAAACCTCAAGAGAGTGCCACTGGTAACTTACTCCCCGAGAGAGTGCCGCTGGTAACTTGCAAAAGCCAGCAGCATTTTTTAAACACTTTTGCAGGCAGCTTTCATGAGAAGGGAGAGCGGCAGTCAAGTAATGAAAGCAGTCTTTGTCGCATCGCGACCGACAGCATGATGATGATGATTAGATTTGCGCCAGTCATCCAGTTTCTGTAGTAATTTATTTAGTTTATTTGTTACCTTTTCCTCAGTGTTGCCCTCAGCATATATGACAGTATCATCTGCATATAGCTGGAGGCATTCAGTGTGTAGCCACTTCTCTAGGTCATTTATGTATATTATGAAGAGTAGTGGTCCTAGGACCGACCCTTGTGGGACTCCACATGTAATTGGTTTTCATTCTGATATGCTATTTTCTACTTTGTTCCCTATTTCTCAGGTAGTGTTCGATCCAGTTTCTTTGTGGCTGATTTTATGCCTATTTGGTTGAGTCTTTGAAGTAGTATCTTGTGATGTACTATGTCAAAATCCTTCTGAAGTCTATGAATGCTGCCCCTGACAATTCTTTTTGTTCATTGAAGCCAGTAAGTCAGTAGTGAGTAGGGCTATGGTTTTTGATGTGGAGTGGAGTTTTCTGAAGCCCCCTTGTCTATTTAGTATATTATTTTTGTCCAGGTATATATTATTTTTTCAATCAATTTGCCTGGGGCCTGTAGGATTGATATGGGTCTGTAGTTTCCCATGCTTTGTTTATCTCCACCTTTATGGATGGGGGTGATAGTGGCCGTCTTCCAGGCTTCGACAAATTTACCTTGTTCGAAAGAGGCATTAAATAAGTATTTTATTGTGTCTGGGATGGCTTGTAGAGCATGTTTTAATACTTTAGTTGGGATATTTTCCATACCACTTGGTTTATTTGTGTCTATGCTCTGTATTAGTTGTTGTAATTCTTTTGCATTAGTTTTGCAGGTGGGGATTTCATCTTGTATTTTTTTTACTTGTTTTCCCAATCATGTATGAATTTTGTTGATAGTTTTTGTCCTACTGAGGCAAAGTGGTCGTTTAGTTTGTCTGCTGCCTCTAGTCTTTTTTAGTGTGCTGCCTTTCTCATTGGTGAGTGCTATGCAGTCTTTAGATTTATTGTTGGGGAATAGTAGATTTACATTTTTCCAGAATTTGTTTGTGCTACTACCCCATTGATCATCTTAGCTTATTATGTTTTTTTTGGTGCTGTTCTGACAGCTTTCTGAGACTTATTTCTAGCTGTGTTGTAGGCTAGTCTATCTGCTGGGGTTTTGGTGCTTTTTGCCAGGTTCCCTAGTTTTCTTTTGATATCTACCTGGGCTATTAGCTTATTGTTCACCCATGGATCTTGTTTTTTGTTTATTTTGTTTATTTATATTGGGCACATTTGGTTTAGTAAGGTTGTTATTTCCGTAATGATATTGTTCCAGAAAATGTTAATATTATTTTTGTTACTATTTATTTAGATTTTTTGAATCTCTAGGTGGTTTTTTAGTGATTCTTTTGAGTAGTTTCCCAGTGATCTACTCATCTTGTATTCATATTGATTTTTGGTTAAAAAAAAATTTCTGGTTATATATATTAGCTCATGGTCACTAATACCTCAGCTTCTGGTGCGCCATTTTATTCCATGGTTGGAGTTCGTTCGTATTAGATCAACTGCCAAGCTATTTTCACTGAGTCTGGTATTTTCTGTGATTATCTGTTGAAGGCCTATGGTTTTGATAGTGGCTACTCAACCTACGGCAGGTCGAGGAGGAGGTCACGTGACGGGAGGCGGAGACAACGTTCTTTAAGTAGCACCTCAACCTGCAGCCCCTACATATTCTCTTTGCTGAGATATTAACTAGAGTACATTTAACCTACTAGGTGGCATTGCCAGAAGTAGCATACTATAACTATTGTTTAGAATAGATCACGTTTTCCATTCTATATATATATACCGGATGGCGTGGCCGAATCGGCAGAGTGCAGTATTCCCGCGCGGAAGGTTGGGAGTTCTAAATCTGGCCGAGTGAAACCAATGACGTACAAAATTGATACTTGTCGCTACTTAGCATGGCATTCTGCATTACTAGGATAGGGCAAGGAATGGTTAGCTCCGTGTCACGATAATGTGACTAAATGGGAAATCGGGTCAGAGTGCCAGCGGCCTGGTCTCCCAGTGGGACAGCACTATAAAGTCATTATGAGTGTGCACTGTCACAAGTCGGTACCCATCCTGATATGACCTTAGATGTAAAACCCCAATAAATATACTATATAGTATGGTAGCATCTTTTGTGATATGTGAGAACGCGTGTTCCGCCCGACAGGGGCCGTGGCGGGGAAGTTGGGAAATACCGAGAAGACACTTTGTGGATGCCACTCCTTCCGAAGATGTTTGGGGAATAACTCTTTTATGTGTTCTGAATAATCCCCTTCGTGGCAGAGGAGTCGTACGTGGCACAATGCATGAACTACAGTGACTGGTACTGTACATTATACAGCAGGAGCCACTCCCTTAATTCTACAGGATCGGTGCTGTAACTAATACAGCACTGACCAAACTGAGATTATTTAGACTGTCAATTCCAATAGTAAGATGCCCGGAAGACTAGTGCTCCGGCGCTGACAAATGTCATATTCAGATGAATAAATACTTTACCAAAAAAAAAAAGAAGCACGTCCACCCACACGCACGCACACACACACACACATGCACCGACGTGCGCACACGCACGGAAGCACGCGTACGCGCGTACACTGCAGCGCAACCGGACAGGATGACTGAATCCGTAAGAACGCTGGTTGGGTTACTGTGTGTTCGAAACCCAGCTGAGTCAAACCAATGATTTACAAAATTGATACTTATCGCTACCTAGTCTGGTGCTCGCCATTAATAGGATAGGGCAAGGACTGGTTAGCTCAGTGTCAGGATAATGTGACTGAATGGGATATCGGGTCATGGTGACGGAGGCCTGATTTCCCAGTGGGACAGCACTATAAAGTCGCTATGAGTGCGCACTGTCACAAGTCGGTACCCGTCCTGATATGACCTTAGATGTTGTCAGGATGTAAAACTCCAACAGCCACCACACAGTCACTCTGGCACCCGATCCACACCCACTTCAGGTTGCACCAAATATTGACCGCCAGGGGGCCATATCCGAGCACAGCGGTGGAGGGGGCTAGGGGGGAGGTGAGGGGGGAGGTGAAGGGGGGAGGTACTGGTGGAGGGAGGGGGGAGATGTGCTTGGAGAGTGTTATGTCCGGGTGACAAAGTCAGAATGGATTGTAGTAAACAATGGAATCGCCTCACCAGTGCTATGTATCGGCACATATTGTACTCTCCTATATATATATAGGAGAGTACAAATATTAAAATATTAAATAATTCATGGGCAGAGTGACTGAGCGTGGCCAGACAAGTTACCACGTTTGCAGAGGGGCGACACAATTGGCCTGGTTGCATAGTCGATGAACAATTAATAATAAATCAGTACAGTAGATGACTTAGAATATAATAAGGGTGAAAGCTTCCGATTAATCATACTTGTATAATGCTTATACATCATATACATATGATGTGGGCAAGACTATAATCGAGCTGTGGCCGGCAACCCGCATATGGAAATGTGGGCTGATCACCAAGACGAACCCGCATTGGCCATCAAATGCAGGAAGGGTTCACTGCTGTAACTCATTGCTAGGAGACGCGAATAGAACGGTTAAATATATATGCATACTTACATATATATCATCATCATCATCATCATCATACTGTCGGTCACGATGCGACAAAGACTGATTTCATTACTTGACTGCCGTTCTCCATTTAGCTCTCTGCTGTGAGAGTGATGTCCATGAGTCGGTCTTAATGTCTCTCAGCTTCAGGTTTCTCTTGATGGTATCCTTGAACCGGAGACGAGGGCGCCCTCTCTTTCTGTAACCAGAAGACAGTTGAGAATAGAGGATCTGCTTTGGTAGCCTGTCTGATGACATCCTCATGAGGTGTCCAGTCCACCGGAGATTCTTTTTGATCAGAAGATCTTCCATAGAGGGCAGCCCCATCCGTTCGATTATTTCCTTATTCGTCACTTTGTCCTTCCAGGTTAGCCTCATGATTGAACGCAGATGTCGCATCATGAAGGCATGCAGCTTTTTCACCTGCCGTCTGTACACTGTCCAGGCCTCGGCTCCGTATAGTAGGGTGGATAGCACGATTGCACGGTAGATATTGCCTTTGACCCGCATGGACACATGGTGGTTGTTCCAGAGTGTCTGGCGTAGTCGGCCGAAAGATGCGCTAGGCTTGGCCATCCTCCTCTGTATTTCAGCAGCAACATATATATACGCATATTGTATACACATATTCATATTGAACTCTCCTATATATATATATATATATATATATATATATATATATTACATATATAATATACATATACATAGGAAGTGACAAGTATCAATTCCAGTCACAAGAAGTGCATAATCTGATGAAAACAACATTTTCGAAACCAAAACCCTTGCTTAGATGTACTAAGTGGTACTAATATTGTTTCGCATGATATTGATGGTGTTTGTTTGCTTGATTCAACTTTCCGATTGGTTCGGTGTATTTGCCTAGCAAAAATAATACTATTGTGGATGCCTTAAGCAGATGGGAGGCAGTTGATAGTAAAAGCCGCATAAGGGATGTTGACTCTGTTAGAAGGCTGTGCTGCGGGCAGTTGTTTCATTAGGTGTTTTTCGTTCCAGGCTTAGCTGAGCTGGAGACAAATACACGCGCATTGGCGGTGCAATACTATGTACCATTGGGCGTCTGTTATAGTCCCATTTAAAGATGGGATAAAATGTCTTGTTGAAGTAATACACTGGTTTCATGATTCCTTTACCGCAGCGAGTGAGGAGTGAGGCTAGACGAGACACACATTTAATCATGAAAAAAGGGTGGGTGGGTGGAAAAGAGGGGCATATTTAAAAGGGCGCGATTGATGAGATGGCGCTGTGAAAAGGCTTTCCACCTAATTCAGATTTCGGTCACGTACACACACATGTCTGAGGGAGGGAGACAAGACATGCAAGGATCAGTTCTAGTCAGAATAACTGCGAATGCTGCATTTCACCTGATATGGTCTCAGATCTCCTAATGTGATCTCAGATGCTGCTAGGACTAAAATCACTCAAACCCCAAAGCAAAACATTAAGCTGGTTGCCAGTTGTTTTTTTTTGCAGCTTTTCGAAGATGAAGCTGAATCTATTGCTATTTAATGTTTTCATTATTTAAGATGGTTAATGAGTTAGAACGTCTATATCCAGTGTTGGTAGACCGTGGGGTCGTAGGCTCGAACCCTGGTCGAGTCAAACCAATGACGTAAAAATTGATACTTGTTTCTTTGTAGCCAGGCGCTCAGCATTATCAGGATAGGGCAAGGAGCAGTGGAATGAGGAAGACCAATTTTGCGCGATTTAAATTTTCCCAACTTAAACAACTAATGTACCAAAGAAAACCCTCAAAAATGGTTCATAGCAAAAGACAGAGAATGGGTAAGGTCCAGTAAACATAGCATGCAAGCCTCTGAAGCAAGTTCTTATAGACAAAATTGACATAAACAAAGAACCAAGAAAACCTAAGTTGTTACTAAAACTAAATTAAAAAGATTTGAATCAAATTGCCACTAGTACTGCTCAGCGATGAAAAGAAAGTGTTAACAGACTTGTCCGTTATGACCAGGGTAAATCAATTCATCACACAAAAAAAAGAATTTTCCACATATTGATTGGCTCTGATGACAGGACGCCTGCTATTTCAGGACAACATTGGTCTGAAAGTTGTCAGTTAAAGGCATGGGTCATTCTCTGAAACTGGGCACTAAAGTGTGACATGGAAACCAAAAGTGAAAACTTTGCAAATAACAGCAGAAAACATTTCAAATAATATAAGAATCAACGTTCATATGAAGGTTTGCATGTTGTGCAGATTTCAGAGTTGAACAAATGTTATTTAATATTTTTATTTTGATCTGATACAAATGGAGCAATACGTTAATATCAATTATGTAACATGGAAATCAAAGACACACCCAGAACATCATTTTGACATACAGAAACCAGATTTGATTAATTCCAGTTATGCAAATAAAATTATGTCTTAAGTGCTTGTCACACCTTACCGGATTGAGCAACGGACATAAACCGGACAAAGAAATGTCTAGTCCGGTGGTGTTTGGTATCAAAATGTATCGAAATGTGTCGAAATGTTGCGCTATTGGGTCAATGGACACTGAATGAACGAACATGAAACGAACATGAAACGGACATGAACGGATAGCCACCGGACGATAACCAGACGATAACCGGATGACAACCGAATGTCAAACGGATGGACAGAACATCAACCGGACACGTACCAGACTGTCACGGACACGCAGGAAACATATACTGACCGAATTCCCGCAACACCGTCAACGGACTCTGCAGGAAGCAAACCGGAGACGTAACGGATGGGTAATGGATATGAACTGGACAAAACGGACTAAACGATCTTAAAACGGACACCAACCGTACACATCAGTCCGGCGGTGTGCGGTACAAGTTTTGTGCATGTTCAAAACTTGCCACCGTACACACCAGACACCACCGGACAGATAACGGACATGCCGGATGCGTACCGTATATAAACCATACATTGACATATTTCACCGGACAGTGTCCGTTTTCTATCCGGTACCCCAATCCGGTAAGGTGTGACTGAGCCTTTACAAGAAATAAATTGAAAAAAATTGGGTAAATGCATGGTGTCGACGTGTAAATTTTCACATTAACACAAAATCATAAGCCGTGTTCACACACACAACTTTAGGCCGAACTAGACAAGGCGAACTAGATGAGGTGAACTAGTGTCGTGTCCACACACAGAGCGGTTTAAGGCGGAAATCGATATCTGCGCATGAGCAAGTCCATACTAACCAGCGCCAGTTTCGGTTAGTCGACATCGCCACGAGAGAGTGTGGGTTCGACCTAGATATGTATGGACTGAATTGTATTGGTTTGGAACGGTCAAAACTTCTGCTGGGCAGTGACAACCTTAAAATATATCATGAAAAAAATATTTGTGCACCTCTAGCAGGTTCATAGACCAAATGTACCGAAAAGTCAACAAACTCAGGTCTCGACTGTGACGTCCTTAATCCGCTGCATCTAAACCGCTACCGTCCACACAGGCAATATGGGCCGACTTAAGCTAGTTCGCTTCATCTGGACTACCTCGCGACGCGGTTTACATTAGGCGAACTAGTTGAGGCGAATCAGCCCTAATCCGCCTTAACATCGCGTCCACACGGCGAATGTGAGCCGAACTAGACAAGGCGAACTAGTTGATGCGACTTAACGCCCGTGTGTGAACACGGCTATATAAGCATACTTGTGATATCCTTTGTGATATTGATTAAATATATGTAGCATTGCTAACATGCTTAACATACAGAGGCGACAATAATTATTTGACTTGCTATCAATAAAAGAAAGAATTAATTATCACCATCGTAACGTGGAAACCAAAATATGTGCTGCCCAGTTTGAGAGAATGACCCAGGCACTACTGCATTTGAATCTAGCGTATTGTTGCTGTTTAAAACAGGTGCTGTCGCACCTCCCACCCACCCACCCTCTCATCCACTCTCTACTCTATCATCCACTCTCTACCCTACTTTTCAAGCCCTGAAGCTTGGAGAACGTGGGGTGAGGAT